>CM038680.1:397372100-397703429 GCA_021605205.1 Aegilops longissima
ATTATATAATCTCCTGAAGGTTTTGACCACCGTATCACGCAATTATCTTCGGTTTTGTTTCGAGCTGTTTCTGTAGCAGATTTGGAGCAAGATGTCATCTTAGGACTCCGATGGAGAGAGTTATGTCTCACATCTCATTGCTGACCCAAAGACCTATGGGGATCTATCTCCTTGTGGTCGACCTACGGATGAGGAGGAGGATGCTTATCTAATGAGGATCAACGATTTGAGCTCGGAGGAGGAGGATGTCCCTCTACTTCAACCTGGGGATATGCACATGAAGTTCAAGAAGTCTAGTCTCCCTAAGAGGGCTAAACTATCTAACAATCTATCTATTCCTTCTCGTTTTCGGCAGAAAAGCAAAGGAGATTTATGTGACAAGATCTTGAAGCTGGAGTGGGAGGTCGATGATTTAAAGGAGGAAATTGCTCTTCTCAATTATAATATGAAGAAGCTGAAGGCACAATTATCCCCATCACCACCTCCGAAGAAAGAAAGATAATCACATGGGTATGGGCACTCCCCTTGGCAACTGCCAAGCTTGGGGGAGGTGCCCCGATATCGTATCACCATCACATCTCTATCTTTACCATTTTCTTAGTTCGGTCCTTTTAGTAATATCTTGATCTAGTAGAATAAAGTTTTAGTATGATCTAGTTTTAAGTTTTGCTTTATGATCCCTCTATGTAATCGAGTCCGTGAGTTATATAATAAAGATTAGTGTTGAGTCATGGGCTTGATTATTTTGCCATGATCTTGAGGGAATAAAAGAAAAGAGAAAGAGATAATAAGAAATAAAGAGATCATATTGATCTTGTGGAGAGTAATGACTTCACAAAGAAAGAGTATGATGATTAAATGTTGTTGAGAGTTGACAAACATAGTTTTGGTCATCGTTTCAATTAATAGGAAGTAATAAAGAAAGAGAGGTTTAACATATAAATATACTATCTTGGACATCTTTTATGTTTGTGAGCACTCATTAAAATATGACATGCTAAAGAGTTGATGTTGGACAAGGAAGACAACGTAATGGGTCATGGATCATCCAACATGTTGAGCTTGCCTTTCTCCCTCATGCTAGCCAAATTCTTTGCACCAAGTAGAGATACTACTTGTGTTTCCAAATATCCTTAAACCCAGTTTGCCATGAGAGTCCACCATACCTACCTATGGATTGAGTAAGATCCTTCAAGTAAGTTGTCATCGGTGCAAGCAATAAAAATTGCTCTCTAAATATGTATGATTGATTAGTGTGGGGAAATAAGCTTTATACGATCTTGTGATGTGGAAGAAATAAAAGCGACGGACTGCATAATAAAGGTCCATATCACAAGTGGCAATATAAAGTGACGTTCTTTCGCATTAAGATTTCGTGCATCCAACCATGAAAGCGCATGACAACCTCTGCTTCCCTCTGTGAAGGGCCTATCTTTTACCTTTATTCTCTACCTTATGCAAGAGTCATGGTGATCTTCACCTTTCCTTTTTACATTTTATCCTTTGGCAAGCACATTGTGTTGGAAAGATCCTGATATATATATCTAATTGGATGTAAGTTAGCATGAGCTATTATTGTTGACACTACCCTTGAGGTAATAGGTTGGGAGGCGAAACTATAAGCCCCTATCTTTCTCTGTGTCCGATTAAAACTCCGTAACCACAAGTATTGCGTGAGTGTTAGCAATTGTGAAAGACTAAATGATAGCTGAGTATGTGGACTTGCTGAAAAGCTCTTATATTGACTCTTTCTGATGTTATGATAAATTGCAATTGATTCAATGACTGAGATTATAGTTTGTTAGTTCTCAATGAAGTTTCTGATTCATACTTGACATTGTGAATAGATGATTACTTGAGCATAAGAAATCATATGACAATATCCATATATGTTGTTGTTCTAAGAATGATCATGATGCCCACATGTCCGTATTTTATTTTATCGACACCTCTATCTCTAAACATGTGGACATATTTATCCTTATCGGCTTTCGCTTGAGGACAAGCGAGGTCTAAGCTTGGGGGAGTTGATACGTCCATTTTGCATCATGCTTTTATATCAATATTTATTGCATTATGGGCTGTTATTACACATTATGTCACAATACTTATGCCTATTCTCTCTTACTTTACAAGGTTTACATAAAGAGGGAGAGAATGCCGACAGCTGGAATTCTGGGCTGGAAAAGGAGCAAATATTAGAGACCTATTCTGCACAACTCCAAAAGTTCTGAAACTCCACGGAAGTTATTTTTGGAAATAATAAAATATATTCAGTAAAGAAAATACCAGAGGGGGCCCACAGCCTGGCCACGAGGGTGGGGGGCGCGCCCTACCCCCTGGGCGCTCCCCCTGCCTTGTGGGCCCCCTAGTGGCTCTCCGTTGCCCATCTTTTGCTATATCAAGTCTTTCATGCAAGAAAAAAAATCATAAGCAAGCTTTCGGGACGAGACTCTGCGGCCACGAGGCAGAACCTTGGCGGAACCAATCTAGGGCTCTGGCGGAGCTGTTCTGCCGGGGACACTTCCCTCTGGGAGGAGGAAATCATCGACATCGTCATCACCAATGCTCCTCTCATCGGGAGGGGGCCAATCTCCATCAACATCTTCACCAGAACCATCTCCTCTAAAACCCTAGTTCATCTCTTGTATCCAATCCTTGCCTCTAAGTCTGAGATTGGTACCTGTAGGTTGCTAGTAGTGTTGATTACTCATTGTAGTTGATGCTAGTTGGTTTATTTGGTGGAACATCATATGTTCAGATCCATTATGCATATTAATACCCCTCTGATTATGAACATGAATATGCTTTGTGAGTAGTTACGTTTGTTCCTGAGGACATGGGAGAAGTTTTGCTATTAGTAGTCATGTGAATTTGGTATTCGTTCGATATTTTGATGAGATGTATGTTGTCTCTCTCTAGTGGTGTTATGTGAACGTCGACTGCATGACACTTCACCATTGTTAGGGCCTAGAGGAAGGCATTGGGAAGTAATAAGTAGATGATGGGTTGATAGAATGACAGAAGCTTAAACCGTAGCTTATGCGTTGCTTCGTAAGGGGCTGATTTGGATCCATATGTTTCATGCTATGGTTAGGTTTACCTTAATACTTCTTTTGTAGATGCGGATGCTTGCAATAGGAGTTAATCATAAGTGGGATGTTTGTTCAAGTAAGGAAAGCACCCAAGCACCGGTCCACCCACATATCAAATTATCAAAGTACCGAATGCGAATCATATGAACGTGATGAAAACTAGCTTGACGATAATTCCCATGTGTCCTCGGGAGCGCTTTTCCCTATATAAGAGTTTGTCCAGGCTTGTCCTTTGCTACAAAAAGGATCGGGCCATCTTGCTGCACTTTATTTACACTTGTTATTTGTTACTTGTTACCAATTATCTTATCACAAAACTATCTGTTACCTATAATTTCAGTGTTTGCAGAGAATACCTTGCTGAAAACCACTTATCATTTCCTTCTGCTCCTCGTTGGGTTCGACACTCTTACTTATCGAAAGGACTATGATAGATCCCCTATACTTGTGGGTCATCACTCTCCCCCTCTCGTTGCTATGCATCTCCTAGATAGATCTTGCGTGAGCGTAGGATTTTTTTGAAATTGCATGGTACGTTTCCCAACAGTGGCATCAGAGCCAGGTCTATGCATAGATGATATGCACGAGTAGAACACAAAGAGTTGTGGGCGATAATAGTCATACTGCTTACCAGCAACATCTTATTTTGATTCGGCGGTATTGTTGGATGAAGTGGCCTGGACCAACATTACATGACCACGTTCATGAGACCGGTTCTACCGATGTGCTTATGCACACAGGTGGCTGGCAGGTGTTTGTTTCTCCAACTTTAGTTGAATTGAATTTGACTACGGCCGGTCCTTGTTGAAGGTTAAAACAACACACTTGACAAAGAATCATTGTGGTTTTGATGCGTAGGTAAGAACGGTTCTTGCTAGAAGCCCGTAGTAGCCACGTAAAACTTGCAACAACAAAGTAGAGGACGTCTAACTTGTTTTTGCAGGGCATGTTGTGATGTGATATGGTCAAGACGTGATGAGATATAAATTGTTGTATGAGATGATCATGTTTTGTACAAGTTATCGGCAACTCGTAGGAGCCTTATGGTTGTCGCTTTATTGTATGAAATGCAATCGCCATGTAATTGCTTTACTTTATCACTGAGCGGTAGTGATATAGCGACGCTACGATGGAGATCAAGGTGTCAAGCCGGTGACGATGGAGATCATGACGGTGCTTTGGAGATGGAGATCAAAGGCACAAGATGATGATGGCCATATCATGTCACATATTTTGATTGCATGTGATGTTTATCCTTTATGCATCTTATTTTGCTTAGTATGGAGGTAGCATTATAAGATTAACCCTCACTAAATTTCAAGGTACAAGTGTTCTCCCTGAGTATGCACTGTTGCTACAGTTCGTCGTGCCGAGACACCACGTGATGATCGGGTGTGATAAGCTCTACGTTCACATATAACGGGTGCAAGCCAGTTTTGCATGTGCAGAATACTCGGGTTAAACTTGAAGAGCCTAGCATATTCAGATATGGCCTCGGAACACTGAGACCAAAAGGTCGAACGTGAATCATATAGTAGATATGATCAACATAGTGATGTTCACCATTGAAAACTACTCCATCTCACGTGATGATCGGACATGGTTTAGTTGATATGGATCACGTGATCATTTAGATGACTAGAGGGATGTCTATCTAAGTGGGAGTTCTTAAGTAATATGATTAATTGAACTTTAATTTATCATGAACTTAGTCCTGATAGTTTTTGCATATCTATGTTCTTGTAGATCAATGGCCCGTGCTACCCTTCCCTTGAATTTTAATGCGTTCCTACAGAAAGCTAAGTTGAAAGATGATGGTAGCAACTACACGGACTGGGTCAATAACTTGAGGATTATCCTCATTGCTGCACATAAGAATTACGTCCTGGAAACACCGCTAGGTGCAAGGCCCGCTACAGGAGCAATGATACGTCTCCAACGTATCTATAATTTTTTATTGTTCCATGCTGTTATTATATCAATCTTGGATGTTTTATAATCATTTTATAGCCATTTTATATCATTTTTTGGTACTAACCTATTGACATAGTGCCAAGTGCCAGTTGCTATTTTTTTCATGTTTTTTACATCGCAGAAAATCAATACCAGACGGAGTCCAAATGCCATGAAACTCCATGGAGCTTTTTTATGGGCCAGAAGGAACACAACGGGCCCTGGTTGTGCCTGCGGGGTGCCCCGAGGGGGCACAACCCACCAGGGAACGCCAGGAGGCCCAGGCGCGCCCTGGTGGGTTGTGCCCATCTCGGGTGCCCCCCGGACCGCCTCTTTGCTCTATAAATACCCCCAATATTCCAGAAACCCTAGGCACGTCGATGAAATATTCATCCAGCCGCCGCAGAGTCCAGAACCACCATATCCAATCTAGACACCATCTCAGATGGGGTTCACCACCTCCATTGGTGCCTCTCCAATGATGCGTGAGTAGTTCTTTGTAGACTTTCAGGTCCATAGTTAGTAGCTAGATGGCTTTCTCTCTCTCGCTGGATTCTCAATACGATGGTCTCTTGAAGATCCATATGATGTAACTCTTTTTGCGGTGTGTTTGTTGGGATCTGATGAAATTTGAGTTTATGATCAGTTATATCTTTTTATATCCATGAAAGTTATTTGAGATTCTTTGGTCTCTTATATGCATGATTGCTTATAGCCTATTATTTCTTCTCCAATATTTGGGTTTTGTTTGGCCAACTTGATCTATTTATCTTGCAATGGGAAGAGATGCTTTGTAGTGGGTTCGATCTTACGGTGCTTGATCCCTGTGACAGAAGGGGAACCGACACGTATGTATCGTTGCTACTAAGGATAAAACAATAGGGTATATCTCTACATAGATAGATCTTGTCTACATCATGTCATCGTTCTTATTGCATTACTCCGTTTTTCCATGAACTTGATACACTAGATGCATGCTGGATAGCGGTCGATGTGTGGAGTAATAGTAGTAGAAGCAGGCATGAGTCGGTCTACTAATCTTGGACATGATGCCTATATAATGATCATTGCCTGGATAACGTCATGATTATTTATATCAATTGCCCAACATAATTTGTTTACCCACCGTTTGCTATTTTTCTCGAGAGAAGCCACTAGTGAAACCTGCGGCCCCCGGGTCTTCCTTCTCATGTATTTGCCTTTGCGATCTACTTTTCTCTTGCATTTATTTTCAGATCTATTAAACCAAAATACAAAAATACCTTGCTGCATTTTATTTCTATTTATTTTATTTGCGATCTATCTTTTAATCTACTACAAATTTATCTCACGTCTATTAGCGTATCTTGAGGCGCCGTACCCCGGAAGGGATTGACAACCCCTTTAACACGTCGGGTTGCGAGGATTTGTTATCTATGTGCAGGGGCATTTTACGTTGTGTTGCTTGGTTCTCCTACTAGTTCGATAACCTTGGTTTCATATCTGAGGGAAATACGTACCGCCGCTGTGCTGCATCATCCCTTCCTCTTTGGGGAAATACCGACGTATCTTCAAGCGACATCAAAAGGAATTTCTGGCGCCGTTGCCGAGGAGGATCTTCAACTTATACCAGCTTCCTAATCACAAATCTCATCTCCTTGCTATTTACATTGTTTGCCATTTGCCTCTCATTTTCCTCCCAACCACTTCACAAAAATTTGCCGTTTTATTCTCCCCTCTTTTCAGTTTGCCGTTTTCTTGCCGGATCTATTTTTGAGTGCAATCTTGTTGTATGGTCATCATGACTCAAGAGAACACGAAGTTATGTGATTTCTCAAATACCAATAACAATGATTGTATTGGCACTCCGATTGCTCCTCCCGCCACTAGTGCGGAGTCTTGTGATATTAATATTGCTTTGCTGAATCTTGTTATGAAAGATCAATTTTCCGATACTCCTAATGAGGATGTCGCGTCCCATCTTAATACCTTCCTGGAATTATGCGATATGCAAAAGAAAAAAGATGTGGACAATTATGTGGTGAAGAAAAGCTGTCAGGACCCCGATTCCAAGTCACATCGATCTAGCCGGTAACACCTCATATCACTTTGCGGCCTCACGCACGGTATTCCCATGGGTGTCGCCTTACCATGGCCCGGGACCGTTTGCGCCTTTTGGCTCACGTATATGATAGTGTCGCTAGCATCCATATGACAGAGAACCCGGGCCGACATGACTAGTCGTGAACCCAAAGTGGCACTAACTTACAAGGACATGCATACATGAATCAACATCGAGCATGTCGGTCAGCAGCATGCGAATCCGGGTTGTAGCACTGGGCTAACAGGACTCCGGGAACCTGGGCTGTAGCAGGCTAGGCAGGACTCCGGATGCCACCGCGTGACATTTCCCCGAAGGGACAGACACAGGAACGAAGTGAATCACATGCCGGCCAGTCAAGTGTTCCGGAGCAGTAGTGCTGGGCTGTGGCGGACTACTATGGCTCATGGAAGCACAAGACTACATTTCCCCATAAGAGAGGCTACCAAGGGTAAACAACTAGGTTGTCGGATCCCACACATACCAAGCATTTCAATCATACACACAATATGCTCGATATGTGTAAATACAACATGGCATCACAACATAACTCTATGACTCAAGTATTTATTCCATAGGCTCTGAGGAGCCAAGTATTACAATCATGGTCTCATGACCCAACATACAGAGCATACAAGCATCGAGCGGAAGCATAAACATGTCTGAGTACAGACAACTACAAATGAAAAAGGTTGAGAAACCTGACTATCTACAAGACCCTCCCAAGGGTACAATATCGTAGCCGAGGTTACGAGCTAAACGTTGAAGTCCACGCGGAAGTACTAGTGAGACGGAAGTCTCTCTGCAAAAACATAAAATAGGCAAACGTGAGTACAAATGTACCCAGCAAGACTTACATCAGAACTAACTACATATGCATCATTGTCAACAAAGGGGAAGGTGGGGTTTAACTGCAGCAAGCCAGCTTTGACTCGGTGGCTATCCTAAACTACGACTGCAAGTAACTCTTTTGAGGTGGCGCACACGAGTCCACATATTCACCATATCAATACACCACTATGGATCCGCTCCCATCTCCCTACGAGAACACCGTCCATAGCACAACCGCTTATCTTGCGCATTTTATTGTATCCACTTTCACTTGTCTATGAACTGTACAAGCAACCCAGAAGTCCTTTTCCGCGGACACGGCTATTCGAATAGATAATGTTAACCCTGCAGGGGTGTACTTCTTCACACACGCTCTCACCACTTATCGCCGTTTACACGACATGTACTCGGCAACCTTCAAGCGGAAGCCCAGCAAGGGTGTCGGCCACGACCTGACTAACCACACAAGTCTCTCGTCCAGGTTTATCGCCTATTCGGGTTCCATCCGCAGGAGATCCGGCCGGGGTGTCGCTCACGGCCCAAAACGATGTGAGAAGGGTTCCCAAGCCCACCATCCGGGTGCTACTTGGTACACTTTGTACATCAGGTGCCTAGTCTGTCCCAAGCCCACCTGCACGGGTGCCACTTGGTAGACTACTAACACTACCTACAAACACCGAAACTAGTTGCAACTCCTGGACAGAGATCAGGTTGATTAATAAGTCGAGAGGGGCCGAGTTACCGGAACCCAATGTGTGGTAGTAGCTGTTCATGGATCACAAACACAGAACTCAGTTCCTGAGGACGGTTTCAATGAGACAACCCACCATGTACTCCTACATGGCCTCTCACCGCTACCTTTACCAAATCGTGTTCACACACTTACCTCTTAACAGTAGGACATGTTCAACACACCTCCAATTCATCCCTGATGAATCAGACCTGACGCAACTCTAAGCAATAGCAGGCATGACAAACAAGCATGGATGAGTAGGCACATCAGGGCTCAAACAACTCCTACTCATGCTAGTGGGTTTCATCTATTTACTGTGGCAATGACAGGTCATGCAGAGGATAAAGGGGTTCAACTACCACAACAAGTAACAGATGAATCGTTGTTGTCCTAATGCAGTAAAAGAGAGCAGGAGCGAGAGAGTGTGATTTTATCGGAATGAACAAGGGGGGTTTGCTTGCCTGGCACTTCTGAAGATGATATAGCTCTTCATCGGTGTCATCGAACTCATCGTCGGAACACGTCTATCGAGAGGGAACAACACCGGCAAACAGAGAAGGAACACAATCAATGCAATGCAACAATACGATGCATGAATGTGACATGGCAATATGCTGTGGTTTGAGCTAATGCAACTAGCAGCAGGTTAAATGAAGTTGGTTTGAACCCTAGGTTCAAATTCAAACTCCATATGTGAAGGTTTAAATGCCATTATAAGATTTGGCCTAAACAGCAGCCCTAAGTTGTTCTATCATGCATGCAAATGGTACAGATGGATAGACTGGATTTTTCTGATCATTTTTCATATATAATTTATTTCATTTGGAGTTACGATTGAATTTCTATGAATTTTAGAAGTTTGGGACATTTTCTGGAATTTCCTATATAAGAATAAATCCAGAAAAGGATTTACTGCGTCAGCCTGGCGTCTATGTGACGTTAGCGGTCAACTGAGACGGTCCAGGTCAACCCTGACCTGTGGGTCCCGTCTGTCAGTGTCAATTAAACTAACTAAGTTTAGTTAGCGTTAAGCTAATACTAACCTAGTTTAGTTAGTGGCCCGGGGCCCACACGTCAGTGACCCAGAGGGTCAAACTGGGTCCACCTGGGGTCAACAGCCAGCGGGGGGTCAAACTCGCCGGCGGCTCGACGCCGGCGACGACAGGCGTGGCGGAGGGGCTCGGAAATGAGCCACATGGCATCATTTTGGCAGCGGTCTGTTGCGTTCAAACGCACGCAGCGGCGCGCATCAAGTGGTGGCAGCGATAGGTGCTGGGGTGGCGTGTAGCAGCGGTGGCGGCGAGCCGGGCGGCGACCGGAGTACGGGCGCATGGGGGCACGGGGCTACGAGGCGCTAGGGGGCCATCTGGTGGCTGCTTTGGCCTCCTGGAGGCACCAGGAGCATGTTTAGGTGCACGGCCGTGAGCGGTTCGAGCTCAGCCCACGGCGGCGATGAGGTATGGCGGCGGCGAGCTTCAGAGCTCATGGATACGGCGGCTACCGCACGGTCGTGAGCTGGGGAGGAGGGGGGAAAGATGCGGGGGCTCACAGAGAACACGCAGGGATGGTAAGTGGGCTTGAGGGCGGTCCGGTGCGGGCGAAACGGCGAAGCCGATCTCCGGCGTCCGGATGAACAAGACGACGGCGAGGGCGTCACTGCAGGGCTCCCGGCATCGCTTTGTGCAGTGAGGGGGAGGAGTGGGTCGAGGCAGAGCTTTGGGATGCGTCGGGGAGGTGAGGCGGTGGCTGTGGTCGTGGCGAACGGCGTCGGTGGCGAAGGCTGCGCTCGGGCATGAGAGGGAGAGAGAGCAGAGGAGGGAAAGAGCTCGAGAGAGACTGAGGGGAGGTCGGGTAGGATGCGTGGCGTGCGCGGAGGCATCCAGGGAGGCGCGGACGCAGGCAGGCAGGGAGCTTGCGTGGCTGCAGAGCGCCTGCGCGTCCGGCACGCGCCTGTCCGGACCGGGCGGGAGGACAACGACGACTAGCACAGGCCAGTGGGCTGGGCCGTGCCGGGCCAGGCCAGGTGAGCGCCAGGTAAAACCTCTCTCTCTGCTTTCTGTTATTCTTTTTATTTTCTTTGTATGTTTTGGTTTATTAAAAATACTAAACCATTTGACAAAATGCTGAAAATAATTGTGGGCACTTGTGAAATTATTTCCAACAGCCCTCAAGTACTTTCAGAACTTATTTGGACATGTAAAAATATTTATAGTGTCTTAATGTCCAAACGCAAATATTTAAGGATTAATTCAATAATCCAGGAATGACCTAGAAATATGTTCATCACTTTCGGCAGAGGTTCTAGACCAATTCAAAATGATGAACTTTTCCAAAGGCATTTTGGGTTCATTGAAAATGATTTTTATTTGTTCCTAGTTGGATTCATTTGTGCTAGGGTTTGGATCAATCCCCATTCCAAGTTTAAAAGCAATTTAAACATGATGCAACACATGACTAGCTAGCCCAGAGCATACCAGAACTAGGGATGTGACTACTCACCCCCACTAAACAAGAATCTCGTCCCGAGATTCAAGCGTAGGGTAAGATGATGGGGGAACGCAACTAACGCAATCTTCACGATCCAGGTTGCACTTCAAATGAACGTTGATTCAATTACCATCTTTGTCTCGTCGTCTTGCTCTGAGAACTCCAACCCACATGACAACGAGAGGAAAGGAAAAAACTCTAGAAGGGTCGATCTTCTCGGAGATCGAATCAACTCAGGATCAACTCTCGGAGGGAGACATGGAAACATCTCTCGAGCTGAGACACGAAGCACACATCTAGAGGGATGGAGTGGAACAGATGACGAGGGGTTATGTGCCATGATTCCAAAATGGCACCTTAGGGAAGGTGGCTTGCAGAAATATTCCCTTAAGTGAAAAAGAATTACTTTTGATTCAGAGATCATTGAAACTCTTATACGAACCTAAGGCAAATCACAACAATTGTTTGGCGGAGTAAGAACGGATGGCATACCCAGACTAGAATGGATGATGTGGACTACCTTGTTGAAGACAACGCAAGGGATGATTTTGCTTGCGCGTGCTCTCAAGAACTTGAGCATTTCCATATTCATCAAGGTTCTACCAACATCCGTGTCAAGGATCCTGGCAACACAACGTACTACCATGATGAACAACGATGGACGATGCAGATGCAAAAGGAGATAACAACTTCTCAGATTTCACCTTAGCGAGGCCAAGGAATCAAAATCCAGGTGATTGACCGAGAAACATTTAGCACTCCTCTTCCAATGTTCTCCTTGATGTGCTAGCGTAACCCATTCATAGATATGGTTTGGTATCTAGAACATCAAGTAAAGGTCGGCCTTCGGGAGCACAAAATCCATAAGGAACAACTTCTAGAATAAGTCATGTGAAATCCTCATGGGAAGTGACCAAACGGCTTAATCAAGATACTACAATAGTAGTGCTCCCAGCTAGGTGTGTTGGCCACGACATCCACTTACCGGTTTACAGAGAGACCAATATTATAGTTCTCGAGAAACGTTCCAACCATGATATCTGCCTGAGATTTAGATCTAGTTGGTGTCAGAATATTCCAGACTCATCCAGTCTAGAGAGAAAAATGAAAGTTTGCAACACAAATCGACGAGATGACGTTGCGAGATTCTCGGGAGATGAACTATGATAGCAAGCTCCAAATCATGAGCTGGTCCTGCTACACACCTGTGAACACACTGTCCTAGACAAGCATGACCACATGGTAGTCTTATAATAAAACACTACCGAGTTCTAGTTGGGAACCATCATCGCGGATAACGAAGTCCTTGCATAAGTCATATGATTAGCTCTTATGAAGGAACTTCTTCTCCTTGAACAAATCAGTTAGTGGCTTGGTGTGCTAGGGATACATATGGGATGAAGGTTGCGAGCCTGTCAAACCATAGCATACTTCGCACATGCATGACTGACTTGGGATGGTACCAGGGAAGCAAAACAAACTTTCTCGAATTCACGGCGGCAACTTTCTTCAAATGCACATGAACTAGAGGAAGTCACCTCTTTCATCCAACATATTCTTCATGAACAGGCACGGAGATAATGCTTACAAAAGTTTCCAAAACTGGCTTAATGTTCAACATGAATCATGGGGGAGACAAAATGCTGCTGATGGGCTCAACAGTAACTCATCGGAATTTCCATATCACTGGACTTCCGCCATCATGTGAACACGGTGATAGTATTGGTCAGACCAAAAGATGTAATGGTGTATGCTCGAGGGATCAACCACGAGTAAGAAAACATTACGAATATCGTTGGTTCTAACTTGATTTGACGATAGCCCACACTCAAATCAAGGTTTGGACAAGACAATAGATTCAACAACTGATCACGGGGATCAGTCGATGAAGATATCATCTTTCTTCAACACACACACACACTCACACCCAAGGATATCCCTTAGTGATGAACTAAGTCGGACAAGCTTCCATCTTCCAACTCTCCAAGTTGTTGTTTAGCTTAACCAACTAGCTCGGGGTATCCAACACAGAATCTTGGAGAATGGGTGGTTTGGAAGAAAACCAACATGATCACGAACTCAACATAGCAGTCAGGTGAAACCTGGTCATACTTCCGAGAAGATATTCGGAAAATCAGGAACCATCGATACGTTACTAAGCTCGAGAACAATCTTGCTTTTCAGGGCAAGACGATATGATCAGAGAGCGAGGGATTGACACAATCCTAACTCATTGATAGAAGAGTGCACCGAAGATAAGGACTAGGTAGCACAATCTATCTTAGAATGATGATTCAAAAACCAACACGCTAAGAATGAAATTATTGTCCATTAACTACCAAGCAACGGAGTTGCTAGGAGTATTGATTTCGCACATCACGGTACACTTGTCGGCATTCCGGTTACAATAACACGGGAACCGAGGAATGAACAATGATGCCAAGAAGTATTACTGCGTCAAGAATTCATAAGAGGTGGTGCAATTCTCATGACACTCTTGACATAAAGATTGTAACACTCCAAGGTAGAACAGAGCAAAAGTTGGATTGGTATTTTGATCTGCGAAGTACAACTACTTTGATCCAATCCCGGAAATGGATGAGATACTGGAGTTTGTTTCTCCTAGTCATTCCCGAATAGAATGGCTTGACGGGCCACAAGAGTAGTGGCATCGATGAACACGAATGCATAACTACTCCTGACTATCAATCGATAGACGAGGGCTAGAAAACAACTAAAGAGAGTGTCGGGGAAGCTGATCGTGACCCACGAACACCTATTGGACCTGGCGGGCCGAGTCCCTTGTGGTTCGGAGGGGGGCGGAGATTGCACGAAGAGCAGATCGAAGCAATGCACACGAGCAGTTTTACCCAGCTTCGGAGCTCTCCGGAGAGATAATACTCCTACTGCTGCTTGGTTGATTGTATTGTGTTCTTGCTAGGGAGCAATGGGAGCTACAAAACCTAGCCTGAGTGAGTGTAATCTTGAATGAGTCGAATGAACCGAACGGAGCCGAACCCTTTCTACGTTGCACTTGGGCCTCCTTTTATAGGCTCAAGGGGTCACCGACAGGTGGCAACGTAGATGAGGGTACAAATGGAAAAACAATAGCTGGTACACCGACTTGCGATTATGCGGTGCATATACCTAACTCGACGGCAAGGGACAAGATCAATAAATGCCCGTCCACATCGCCTAAACAGGCTGTGAGGACCGTCAAGTGCACCACCGTTTGCCACGATGGTAAGCTTTGTCGGCGCCGCTTATCGCTGCTCCCGCTGGCTGCACTGACCGCCGACACGCGTGCTGGAGTAGCCCCATGGCGACACGTTGGCGGATGAGCTGGAGCGGAGATGAAGAGAGGTTGCCTGCCGCGGCAAGCACCTTGCCGCAGCTGAATCCTTGTCGCGCTCGGGAGCTTGTCGCTCACCAAGCCTTCCCGGCAAGCTCCTCTTGCCGGGGCCTTGTCTTGTGCGTGCCTTGAGTGGCCTTCCCGGCAAGCTCCTCTTGCCGGGGCCTTGAATACTTTGTTCTTGAATGGTTCCAAAGGAGCCGCGGAGGACCTTGGCGGTCTCCAGGCCAGCCTTGCCGCGGGGTGCTGCAACTGCCCGTGCACGAGTTCGGGATACTAGCGTACCCCTACTCTAGTACACCGACAGGAGCCCCCGGGCCTGGGCCACACACGGCGCCGAGCTCTGTTGGGCCAGGCCCAAAACAGTGCACGGGCACGCGCGGCCTAGAGAACGCCATTACTCGCTCCGGACCCACCACGTCTCCCACGAACAGCACGCGCCGAACGTGGCGTCGTGGGAGAGATCGTGGGGGCCTTCTTTAATCGGAAAAGCGGAACGCCCGCCCCCTCTCCCCCTTATAAGCAGGGGAAACAGGGGCAGGACGCCCACTTGCCATTGCTGTCACATCTCAAAACCACCGCCGCTCCCCCCTTCTTCTCAAATCCGAAGAGAGCGACGCCCCCCCCCATTGCCACCGGCGCCATCAACGCCGTCGGACTCCTCCACCACCTCCGCCATGGGCCCGAAGGCCGACAAGGGGAAAGGCGTGAAGTCGGCCGAGGCGCAGCGCTCATGGCGCGCATGGAAGGAGCGGGCCACCTTCGACCCCGCTTTCGGCCGCACAGGAGCTGCGGAGCTGTACTACCTCTTTTGGTCGACGGAGACGCGGGCGCATCCGCGTACGAGAGTGATCTCCGCCGCCACATCCGAGAAGGTTTCCGTCGGGTATCCCTTTGCGCTTTTCTTCTACTGCGGGCTCTGCCCGCCTTTTTCCGAATTCTTTTGTGACACCATGAACACATACGGCCTCCGCCTCCTTGATTTCACCCCCAACGCCGTCCTCACCATGGCAGTTTTCGCACACCTTTGCGAGAACTTTGTCGGAGTCCACCCAAATGTAGCCCTCTTCCGCCACTACTTCATGCCCCGGGTTGAGAGAAGAGAGCCGCTTGCCGGAGGGATTGCTTGGATCTCCAGGATCGGCAAGAAAGAAGCGTATCTGGAAGGAGAGCTTCGCAGCAAGTGGGAGGAGTGGAGAGCCGATTGGTGTTGGATTATAGAGGAGAACCCACAGCCTTTCACTGCCCTGCGCCAAACTCCCATAGTGTGTGGCAACGATTGGAGCAACTTGGCGCCGGAGGATGCCAAGTTGAAGATTGCCGTGACTCAGATCTTGCGCCCCGGCATCTTTGGACTCACCGAGGCGCTGTTGGGCTGATTTCCTTCGCCGCCGCATTGCACCCCTGCGAGAGAGGGGAGGCCTGCTTGGGAATTCCAAAGCGCGCGGACATCATGAGGCTGCGTCCGGGCCTCAGCTGGAACTTCACTGTCTTGGAGCTGGATGCGAAGCTCTTTGGAGCTGTTCAAGCTCGACCCAGATCGCCCGAGTGGTTCATGCTGCCGAGGGGGTCGTGCCTTTGTGCAACAACTCATCGCTTGACCGCATCCACGCGATGATGCGTTGCCAGCGATTCCCATGGAATCGTTCCAACTTGGCAGGAGCCCGCCGACGACATCGTGCAGCAATTCTTCGATAGCTTGGAAGAGGTGCCGATCCGCGCCGACGAGCAGAGGTGGCTCACCCGCGACACCACCGAGCAAGAGATAGCGCGCATTGCCACAAGGTTGGAGGAGGCGGCAGCAGCTGCTGCCGCTGGTGTGTTTGGGTTCACTGTGGAGGAAGCAGAGGCAGCCGAGGCGGCAAGCCTTGCCGACCGAGAAGAGCTTGCCGGCATGGAGGAGCAGGCCGAGCCTGATGCTGAGCCGAGCGAGCCTGCCGGGGGCGCCTCCCCTCCGCCTTCAGATAGCTTGCCGCGGGAGGAACCCGCGGCCCCGCCAAGAAGGCGTCTCCGCAGGACTGGAGAAGTGGCGGGGCGGCAACCGGGCCAACAGCCGTCTCGCCGCGCGACGCGCTCCACCGCGACAAGCTCTGTTGCCGCGGGAGCGCCTCACGCCGCGACGGCAACCGGAGCAGGGCCTTCGGGGACCACGGCTCCCGCACCCGCCAAGCGTCCTAGGGAGCCTACTCTTCCAGCTCATCGCACCGGAGGTGGAGCGGAATTCGACTTCTCCGCTCTCAGCTCCGAGGAAGAGGAAGAAGAGTAAGATCTTGTCGCTGTACTTGTAATCCTTCAATTTTCTGCTTTGTCGTATATCTGACTTGCTTCATTCTGAACCCTTTCCTTTCTCAGAACGCTGGCTCAGAGGGCATCGAAGAGGGCCAAGACCTCGGTGGTTGTCATCGAAGACGATCCTCCCGCTGCAACAGGAGGCGCGTCTGAGACTCCCTTGCTGGACCCGGCAACTCTTCATCAGAGCAGCCCCCAGCACAGCCCCCAGCGTAAGTATTTGTTTTATTTCTTACGGTTAGGTGTGCACAGGTGCTTCTTCTTCATTGATATCTGACTTGTTGAATTGTGCAGGAGCAGAGTAGCCTCATCAGGAGGCCCAAGTCACTCCCGAAGTTCTGTCTGCTTCAACTACGCCGCCAAGGGAGAATTCTCCGGCAAGGGAGCGCTCTCCGGCAAGGGAGGCCTCTCCGACAAGGGATGCTTCTCCGACAAGGGGCAGCGCCGACGACCCTCCGGTGGTGGAGACCGCCGCTACAGATCCCATTGCAGGTAATCTCCTTGCTTGAAAATTCCCCTTGGGTTCCTTTCCTTCTGTTCTTCTTTTTGAACATTTGCTTGACTTGTTCTTTCTTTCTCTGATCATCAGATCCATCTGCCGGAGAGCCGATGGAGACCGAGGTTGTCGGCGAGGAGGGCCTTGTGGCAACAATGACGACGCCGCCAACATGGAGGAGGAGGCCGGCGCCGATGGGTCTGCTTGCGAGGAGGCCGCCAAGGCTCTTGGCCAGAGGCTGGGGGGGTCAGTGATCGACCGGCGACCCTTAGGCGCAGGAGCGCCAGCGCTACACCGACCGCCGATCCCTCCGCCACCGATGCAGCACCAGGCTCCGAAGAGCCCCAGCCCGGCGCCTATCTGAAGGCCGGCGACGGTGTCTTCATCAAGCTTCCATGGGCGTCGAACTCCAGGGCACCGGTCGAGGGAGAGACCTTCACGAGGAGCTGCTCGCCTCTGCTGGGCTGTCGCTGGTCGACGCGCCAAGCAGCAGCAGTGGCGAGTCTGAGGAGGAGCAGCTGCTGAAGAAGCTGCTGTTGCTCTACCGCGCCCGACAAGCTAAGCTGGAGTCGCGGGAAGCACTTGTCGCGCGGGCGGGAGCTGACATGGAGAAGCGTGCAGAAGAGCTCCGGCGCGCCAACAAAGAAACTCTCCGGACGAAAGCGTAAACGCTGGAGCAACTTGTTGAGGCGCACGCCTTCATCCTGGAGAAGGCCGAGGTCGAAGAGCAGCAAAGGCTTGCCGCGCGAAGCTCTGCGAAGAAGGTGGCTGGCGCAGCGGAAGATCAACCTCGACAGCTATGAGGAAGATCTTGCGCGCGAGCAATCAATTGGCGGAGCACTAAAGGAGGCAAAGGACGCCGCCCCGCTGCCGAGGCCGCCAAGAAGGAATTGGAGGCAGGTGGCGCAGCTGGAGGCCACCCTCCGTAAGAGCGGCGAGGAGGTCACCGCGCTGAAGCACGAGCGCGAGAAGGACGCCTACACTCTTGGCGAGTTGCAGGGCCGTCTTGCTGAGAAGATCAAGGAGCTCGACGCCGCCAAGGACTCCAAGGCAGATCTGGAGCTGAAGTTGACCACCTTGACGGAGACGCTGGACGGCGCCAAGGAGCGGGAAGCGGGCCTGTTGGAGAAGATCAAGGCCAACGAGGAGCTGCTGGCAAATGCCACGACCGCCCACAATACCCTCAGAGAGAACGTGATGCTCTGGACCGAGGGTCTTGTCAATACAGCCGCCGCCATCGACAAGGAGCTGATGGAGCTGGGGATGGTGGATCTCGGGTACCCCACCGACGAGCATCTCCAACCCAGCGCCAAGCTCAGCCTGTTCTTCAAGAGCGTGTTGGCGGCTCTCCGGCTTCGGAGGAGATCCCAAAGCAAGCGGCCGACGAGTCGCGCCAAATCTGTGCAGGGCTCTTTGAAGGTCTTGATGAAGGTGGCCTTCCGCAATCCAGGCATCAGCTTCGCCAACGTCCTCAAGTCCATGCCGCCAACTACTGATGTTGAAGCGCTCAAGGCCCTTGTCGCACCCATTGTGGACAGGGTGAGCGGAGTCAAGAGGGTTGATGGTGACCGCGTGGACTAGGCAGCCAAGTTTATCTTTCCTTTGTCGCTGCAGACCATGTTCAGGAGAACAATTTATTAGATCTGCGACAAGTCATTTTGTAATATACTCTATCTTAGGCAAACGATCGCAATGTTATTTCCTTTACTCGATTTCTTCCTTTGTATGTTTGTGCCCTCGCTTTTAGGGAACTTGTCGGTGCGGGCACCTTTGCATGAAGGCTGAGTGCGGACGTCGGAGCTTCTTTGGCGATGCCGCCTCCGACAAGCAACCTTGTCGCAACTGGTTGCAGCTCACTTAAGTTGTTGAGCGGACTCGAAACAAAGTAAGGGCGCAAACCAGCCGCGAGTTGGTTCCTTCGTGCACATGTTTTCCATACAAAGTACTATCGTTCGAGGAAGATAACTTAAAAATTTAAAAACTGATTGTTCAAACTTTGGCAACTTAGCTTTTCTGTCGTTCGTTTCCCGGCAAGGCGATACTTCCTCAAGCGACACTTGGCGGTCCACACCATTATCTTCTCCTTCCCCCCCGGCTAACTTGTGGGCGAAGGAACCTTCCTTTCTTTTGAGAAGAAAGAAGAGAAAATAAAGTTATGGAGCCTAGTGGCTCGCTATTGCTTACCAGGTGTGGTTGCTGCACAAAATGTCAGATAATACATGCAAAATAATGATGAAAGCATGAAATTGACAAGTTGTACGCAACACGCAAGCTTTACTGATGCACGGGGTCTGCGCCCGGCTTTGTACAAAGGATTACATGCAACATTGGCAAGACTTGTACAAAAGGGTGGTTGCCGGAACGGGTTCCGGCAACCGCGCCCTATGGGTAAAACTTACGAAGATGCTCTATATTCCAGGAGTTGCTCACGAACGCCATCTTGATCTCAAAGCGGACAGCGCCGATCCTAGTGACTCGTTTCACCCGATAGGGCCTTCCCACTTCAAGGCGTCAACTTGTTGGAATTCTTGGCGGACTGAGCGGCGAAGAACAAGGTCGCCTTCCTCGAAGCTTCGGCACTAACTGCGGCTATGGTAGCGGCGCAAAGCTTGCTGGTAACGAGCAGCTCGTGACAGCGGCTCAAGACGATCCTCCTCAAGGAGCAGCGTCATCTTGTCGCAGCTGCTCTTGCTCAAGCTCATCATAGCGAGCACTCGAGGTGACCCGTATCGAGTTCCTTGGGGAGAACTGCCTGCGCTCCGTAGACTAGGCGAAAGGTGTCCGGCGGTGGCTCGATTTGGCGTCGTCCTGATCGACCAAAGAACCACTGGCAGCTCCTCAATCCAGTTTCTTCCGCACTTGTGCAGCCTGTCGAAAGTTCTGGTCTTGAGTCCTCACAGCACTTTAGCGTTTGCCCTTTCTGCTTGACCGTTGCTCTTTGGGTGAGCAACAGAAGCAAAGCAGACCTTGGCGCCAAGATCTTGGGCGATTGCATGAAGGTGCGACTTCGTGAATTGTGTGCCGTTGTCGGTGATGATCGGTTAGGAATCCCAAAGCGGCAAACAATTGACCTAAAGAACTTGATCGCCGACCGTGCTGTCACCTTCCTCCTGCTTCCACTTCCGGCCACTTTGTGAACTTGTCGATTGCGACGTACAAGTACTCAAAGCCCCGACAGCTTCGGGAAAGGGGCCGAGGATGTCGAGCCCCAGCACCGAAAATGGCCAGGATAAAGGGATCGTCCGGAGAGCTTGAGCTGGCTGGTGTATCTGCTTGTAATGGAACTGCACGCTTCACACTTGGTTACTTGTGCGGTTGCATCTGGAGGGCTTCGGCCGAAGAAACCTTCGGAAAGCTTTGCGGCAAGTGCTTTTGCGCCAATGTGGTGACCACATATGCCTCCGTGTATCTCTCGCCAACAGCTTCATCCATCTTCCCGCAAATACACTTCAATTTCACACCGTTGAGTCTCTTACATGCAGGATGTTGTTAACAAACTGGTACATACTTGACTGCCGGGCTACTCTTTCCGCTTCTTCTTGCTCTTCGGAAGTTCTCTGTCTCAAGGAAATGGATGATCTCTTGTGCCCATCTTTGGAGCACGTGGCTCGACAACAAGGACTAAAGGCACATCTGCGCTGCTTGGGAACATCAGCTTCCACGGCAAGAACCTGCGGTTCGGCCGAGCTTGATGATCCCGGCAAGCTTGCCGAGCAAAACTTGTCGGGGCGTGCGCTTCAACGGAACAAACCCTAGGGCTTGTCGGAGCGGACTGCTCCTCGGCGATATCTGTGTTGATTTTGGGGACTTTCTTGGCGGCGGCTTGAGGAGCTCTGCGGAAAGTAGTCACCGAAACCAACTTCCTCTTCTTGTTCTGTCCAGTTGATGGTGTTACAGTTGGTTGAGTCAGCTTGAGCACAAAATCCTGGTTCCACAGTAACTTGAGGCGGTGCACTTTGACAGAGCCATCGGCAATATCATTACGAGCTCTTGGAACATGTTCCATTTGCAGGCCTTCAAAGTGCTCTTCTAGCTTTCTCACTTCATCAACGAGGCTTCCATCAACGGACTCGATAATCTTTGTTTACTTGGCGGACGACAAGCTGCGAGTCACCCCTGACAATAAGCTTCTGATCCCAAGGTCCACTGCAATCTGAGACCGGCAAGCAAACCTTCATACTCTGCAGTATTATTTATTGCTTGCTCCTTGGGAAAGTGCATTTGGACTATGTACTTGAGGTGCTCTCCGGTGGGTGCGATAAGCAGACGCCGCATCGGGCGCTTTGCAGCGAGAAGGCACCATCAAGTACATCAGCCACTCTTTACTTGCTTCCTTGACGGGATGCTCGTCTCGGAATTTCTTCATCTTGCGTTGGCGTCCATTCTGCTATAAACTCTGCCAATGCTCGCTTTGGATAGTTGAAGTGCTTTCAAACTTGAGGCCAAAGCTTGATAGTTCAGTGCCCACTCGACAATCCCGCTGTTGCTTACGGATTTTGCAATATCCTCTTCAGCGGAAAGCGAGTGACAACTGTTATCTCATGTGCTTGGAAGTAATGGCGCAGCTTTCTTGAGGCCATGAGGAGGCCGAAAAGCAACTTCTGCACACCAGAGTACCTTGATCTAGCCCCCTGCAGAAGGGAGCTGACAAAGTAGACTGGGCGTTGCACCATCCTTTTCTGAATCTTTTCGCAATCCTGCGCAAATCCGTCCTTGTCGGGACCAGAGCTTGACGGAGAATCCCCCTGCTTGTCGCTGGATGCATCTGCCATGGTTGCCGGCTCGTCGTCCGCCCCCCTTTCCGCTACTAACGCAACACTAACCACTTGATTGGTTGCCGCTATGTACAGCAGCAACTTCTCTTGTGGCCTAGGTGCGACAAGTATTGGAGTGGAGGGCAGGTACCTCTTCAAGTCCTGCAGCGCAGCCTCCGCTTCGGGAGTCCATTTCATTGGACCTGCCTTTTTCAAAATCTTGAAAAATGGCTGGGCGCGCTCAGCAGACCTAGAGATAAACCTGCTGAGAGCAGCCACGCAACCGGCAAGTCTTCGTACATCCTTGACGCGCTTTGGTGCTTCAATCTGCTCAATGGCCTTAATCTTGTCGGGGTTGGCTTCAATCCCCCGCTGAGACACGAAGAACCCGAGAAGCTTGCCGGAGGGAACTCCAAACACGCACTTCTCGGGATTGAGCTTGAGGTTGATCTTGCGCAGATTTGCAAAAGTCTCATCCAAATGTTGAACCAGAGTTGCTTTGTCCTTGCTCTTGACCACTATGTCATCCATGTAGGCTTCTACATTTCTGTGCATTTGGGGCTCAAAAGCGTCGTGGACCACTCTTGCAAACGTTGAACCAGCATTCTTCAAACCGAAAGGCATCCGTATGAAACAGTATGTGCCACATGGTGTAATGAATGCGGTTTTCTCTTCATCCTCTTCTGCCATGAAGATCTGATGATATCCTGAATATGCATCAAGAAATGAAAGCAAATCACATCCAGCCGTGGAGTCAACAATCTGGTCGATACGTGGCAAGGGAAATGGGTCTTTGGGACAAGCTTTATTAACATCCGTGAAGTCAATACAAAGTCTCCATTTCCCATTTGCCTTGCGTACAACTACCGGATTGGCCAACCACGTGGGATGGAGCACTCCTCTAACAAGGCCTGCTGCTTCCAGTTTCTTGATCTCTTCTGCTATGAATTCTTGGCGCTCCACTGCCTATTTCCTGACTTTTTGCTTGACGGGCCGCGCATGAGGACAGACAGCTAAATGGTGCTCAATTACTTTCCTGGGAACGCCGGGGATGTCGGACGGTTGCCATGCAAACACATCGACATTCGCCCGCAGGAAAGCAACGAGCGCGCTTTCCTATTTAGGGTCAAGCGTGGCACTGATGGTGAAGGTACCACCAGTTCCGTCCTCCTTGGCGGGCACCTTCTTGGTCTTCGGTGGAGCTGCCATCATCTTCTTGCACTTGCCGGTGGAGCTCGATGGTGCGTCCTCAACGGTAGCGCAGCACTCCGAAGAGGTGCACTTGCCGGAGTGGGCATCAGAGCTCTTGCCGGACTTGGTCTTCTTCTTCCCCCCGGGAGCTTCAGCGGCAAGTGGTTTGCTATCTGTCGCAGCTGCTGCATCCCGGTAAATCTTGTCGGCGCAGATAAGCGCATCCTTCTGGTCGCCATGGACAGAAATGACGCTTATCGGGCCAGGCATCTTGAGTAAGTTGTAGGCGTAATGAGAGGCTGCCATGAACTTGGCGAGTGCTGGACGGCCAAGTATTCCATTGTAGGGCAATGGGAAATCAGCAACGTCGAATGTGACTCTCTCTGTCCTGAAGTTTAGCTCTCTACCAAATGTTACTGGCAATGTGATCTTCCCTTTCGGCTTGCTCCTTCCTGGGTTGATTCCTTGGAAAGTGCCAGTCTCTTCGAGCTCGCTGTCAGGGATTTGAAGCTTCTGTAGCACTGCGGAGGAGATCAGGTTCAAGCCGGCCCCGCCGTCAACCAACATCTTAGTGACCTTGAGGTTGCGGATAGTTGGTGAGACCAACATCGGCAAGCACCCGACCGCAGTTATCCGATCAAGGTGGTCCTCAATGTCAAAGACGATGGGCGTGCTGGACCACTTCAGAGGCCAGCGTGATTCTACGGATGGTTCTGCTGCATTAACCTCCCGCATCCACTGCTTGAGCTGGCGGTGTGAGGTATGCAGAGAAGCACCACCGTCAACGCAGAGAACCTCCGTGGATTTCTGAAACTCCTGCTCATCAGCTTCATCGTCTTCCATGTCATCATCGTCATCTTCGTCTTCATCCTTGTCGCGGCCGTGGGGAGGTCTGTCTCCTTGCCGCTGCTTGGCCTTGCCGCGGCGTCCTCCCCGGCCGGGTCACTTCTTGCTAGCTGCTACAGCACCTTCCTGGGCCTTCTCCTTGTCTCGCCGCTCGTACTCAGCCTTCTGTAGCTCAACAAGCCGCTCGACTTTCTTGCAGCTCTGGAGGTCGTGGCCCTTGGTGCGGTGAATCTTGCAGTACTGTTTGTTGGAGCTGTCCTGCTTGTCGGCGGCCGCCACAGCTTGGCGGTCGGTGTCAGCAGCAACCTCCTTGCCGGAGCCACCAACCTTAGCCTTCATGGCGCCACCTCCCTTGCCGGACTGCTCGACAACTAGTACCTCTTTGCTCTTCTTCTTTCGTTGTTCCCGTGGCTCTTCTTTGCAGGCGGTCTCCTCCTTGTCCGATCCTGCTCCTGCATTCTCTCCCGGAGTCTTCTCCCTTCTTCAGACGCGTGCACACTTGTCGGCCAAGGCATACAGCTCATCGGCGTCCTTGACTTTACACATCGCCATCTCCTCCCTCATCCTGCGGTTCCGCGTTCGATGAAACGCGCTGATCACCTTGGCGGGGTGGACATCCGGGATGTTGTAGTGCACACGCTGAATCTCTGGATGAACTTGCGCAGGACTCTCCTTCCTTCAGGCGAGCAAGTGAAGGTCACTCTCTTGGCCATGAGGTTTGTGGTCACTTTGTGAAGGCGCCGACAAACTGATGGCACAAATCTGCCCAAGAAGATATGGAACTGTCCGGCAAGTGCATGAGCCAAGATCTGATATTTGGCTTGAGTACCAGCGGGAAGTAGTTGGCGAGGATCTTGTCGTCTCGTCCCCCCGCAGCCTGCACCGCGATGGTGTAGATGCTGAGGAACTCCGATGGATGCGTCCTGCCATCATACTTCTCTGGCACATCTGGCTTGAAGTTTTTCTTGTCGGGCCACTGGACTTGTCGCAGCTCACGAGTGAACGCAGGGCAACCTACCGTGTACGGCAAGTCACCTGGTTCCCTTGGCGCGTGCATATCAACAGCGGGCCCAGCGCGCTGGTCAAATTGACGCCGCGCTTCTCTTCGGCGCTCGATGCGGGTTCGAGCGTCTTCTTGTTGCCGTTCTTGAAGAACTTGGCGCTGATCACGGCGAGCTCCAGGAACCGGCGACGCGGTGGAGTCATTGTCGAGGTGGATCGAGGAGCTGGTGATCTTGGCCTACGGATGGGGAGTGCATGGTGGTTGCACCCCATAGGTTTCGTCGCCACCGGCTCGTGCCTTGTCGTCTCGCCGCGGCAAGGATGCAGTTGGTTGCCGCGGAGTATCGCCGTTGGCAAAGCCAATGAGGCTCTGAATGGTGGCCCTCCATTCGTCGACCTTGTCGGCCGTTGGAGGGTAGTCTAGAAGTAGTTGAGCTCTCGCCAAGGCTTCCGCTGGAGTGGTGGGTGGCAATGGCGTACGGCGCGAGGAACGGGATGTGCTCGAACTTCTAACCAAGTTAGAAGGAGCAGCATCCCGTGCTGGCGACCGTACCCCGCTCGTACCAGCATGCTGGCGTGCATGCTGGTCTCGAGGGCCTCGGGATCCTCCAGCTTGGCCTTGATCCAACGAGCGTATGGCGCTGCGAGCACCATGACGCTGTCGGTCCCGCGCCTCCTGAGATAGACGCGGTGCGTATCCGGACGCCGAGGTCTGTGCCGCCTTGTCCTTGGACTTGGCAGCGTCGTGGGTTCCCTCGACGACGCCGGTTCCTCCGCCAGCGTCTTCCCCACCACTCGTCAGCTCCGGTGGTGGTGGGTTTGACACGGACGGCTCTGCTGCCGCCGAAGCCTTCTTCTTCGGTGGCATGTTGATGAAGGTGATGAAGAAGTTGCTCGTGTGACCGCTGGATCAGGTTCACACAGCCTCGACGCCCCCTACCTGGCGCGCCAAAGATGTCGGGGAAGCTGATCGTGACCCACGAACACCTATGGGACCTGGCGGGCCGAGTCCCTTGTGGTTCGGAGGGGGCGGAGATTGCACGAAGAGCAGATCGAAGCAATGCACACGAGCAGTTTTACCCAGCTTCGAAGCTCTCTGGAGAGATAATACTCCTACTGCTGCTTGGTTGATTGTATTGTGTTCTTGCTAGGGAGCAATGGGAGCTACAAAACCTAGCTTTGAGTGAGTGTAATCTTGAATGAGTCGAATGAACGAGCGGGGCGAACCCTTTCTACGTTGCACTTGGGCCTCCTTTTATAGGCTCAAGGGGTCACCGACAGTGGCAGCGTAGATGAGGGTACAAATGGAAAAACAATAGCTGGTACACCGACTTATACGATTATGTACGGTGCATATACCTAACTCGACGGCAAGGGACAAGATCAATAAATGCCCGTCCCTGTCGCCTAAACAGTGCAACAAGGACCGTCAAGTGCACCACCGTTTGCCACGATGGTAAGCCTGTCAGCGCCGCTTACCGCTGCTCCCCGCTGGCTGCACAACCCTTCGACACGCGTGCCTAGAGTAGCCCCACGGCGACACGTTGGCGGATGAACTGGAGCGGAGATGAAGAGAGGTTGCCTGCCGCGGCAAGCACCTTGCCGCAGCTGAATCCTTGTCGCGCTCGGGAGCTTGTCGCTCACCAAGCCTTCCCGGCAAGCTCCTCTTGCCGGGGCCTTGTCTTCTGCGTGCCTTGAGTGGCCTTCCCGGCAAGCTCCTCTTGCCGGGGCCTTGAATACTTTGTTCTTGAATGGTTCCAAAGGAGCCGCGGAGGACCTTGGCGGTCCCCAGGCCAGCCTTGCCGCGGGGTGCTGCAACTGCCCGTGCACGAGTTCGGGATACTAGGGTACCCCTACTCTAGTACACCGACAGAGAGATAACTCAAAGGAACACATGTTTTTCTAAGTTGTGGATGCATGGATTGGTATGCCGAACAAATTTAGCATATTTCTTCAGGATAACCCATGCAGAAAGGTTGAACTGGTAGAGTCACAAAATAGAATGGAGAACCCATCGAGAGCACTCTTGTCGTGATCTCTTGGTTCAGGGAACTTCTGCCAAGAATGGTTCATGGTATTTAGAAGAATGATGTACCACAGACCTCAAAGACTATCGCAAAGGTTACTAATATCCTAAAGGTACGAGCAACACTAACAAATGAAGTAAGTAGGGAAATCTCGGGTTCAGAAACCCAGGAGTAGAATACCTACTACTAAGTGGCATCACGGGATGCTTTCAAGAATAATGGCCAGAATCATCACACTGGGGATACAAAGCATTGCTAGATTACTAGGTGACCCTCTAAGACACATAGGGCCATAATAATAGCTCCAACATATATGCCGAGGCAACGCAGAACCTCAACACACTAATTTGTGTGATTAACCTGACCCAAATGAACATCAGAAATGGGAAGAAGGGATTTGCAAATGCATCAGACTATTTAGAAACCTGGGATGACTCGGACAACATAACGGCTGTAAATGCTCAAAATGATTTGAGACATCCTGCAAAATGGTGGCATAACCACTTAACTTCACAATATCAAAGTTCTAAGGCCAGCTATGATCATACGGAAGTAGTAGAAACTGAACTGAGATTTGAAACTATCAATTCTATAAGTCTATGGATCAGTAACACGTCATCCTGATAGATAGATGAGAAGGCCTAGTTCCTTAACCCCGTAGGAAGATAAGATGACTCGGATCAGAAGGGCATAGGGTAAAGGAGTAAAAAGAGCCTTACGTTCCATCCCACAATCAATTCCCTTACATAACTAAAGAATTTCTAGACTCAACTTAGACCAGTTTGGCTTGGTAATCCTACAGGCAGTCAGGCTCTGATACCAAAACTGTCAGGACCCCGATTCCAAGTCACATCGATCTAGCTGGTAACCCCTCATATCACTTTGCGGCCTCACGCACGGTATTCCCACGGGTGTCGCCTTACCATGGCCCGGGACCATTTGCGCCTTTTGGCTCACGTATATGATAGTGTCGCTAGCATCCATATGACAGAGAACCCGAGCCGGCATGACTAGTCATGAACCCAAAGTGGCACTAACTTACAGGGACATGCATACATGAATCAACATCGAGCATGTCGGTCAGCAGCGTGCGAATCAAGGCTGTAGCACTGGGCTAACAGGACTCCGGGAACCCGGGCTGTAGCAGGCTAGGAAGGACTCCGGATGCCACCG
This sequence comes from Aegilops longissima, assembly GCA_021605205.1. Lineage (NCBI taxonomy): Eukaryota > Viridiplantae > Streptophyta > Magnoliopsida > Poales > Poaceae > Aegilops > Aegilops longissima. Next base: position 397,400,410 of record CM038680.1, read on the forward strand.
CGTGACATTTCCCCGAAGGGACAGACACAGGAACGAAGTGAACCACATGCCGGCCAGTCAAGTGTTCCGGAGCAGTAGTGCTGGGCTAGCAGGACTCCGGTGAACCGGGCTGTGGCGGACTACTATGGCTCATGGAAGCACAAGACTACATTTCCCCATAAGAGAGGCTACCAAGGGTAAACAACTAGGTTGTCGGATCCCACACATACCAAGCATTTCAATCATACACACAATATGCTCGATATGTGTAAATACAACATGGCATCACAACATAACTCTATGACTCAAGTATTTATTCCATAGGCTCTGAGGAGCCAAGTATTACAATCATGGTCTCATGACCCAACATACAGAGCATACAAGCATCAAGCGGAAGCATAAACATGTCTGAGTACAAACAACTACAAATGAAAAAGGTGGAGAAACCTGACTATCTACAAGACCCTCCCAAGGGTACAAGATCGTAGCCGAGGTTACAAGCTAAACGTCGAAGTCCACACGGAACTACTAGTGAGACGGAAGTCTCTCTGCAAAAACATAAAATAGGAAAACGTGAGTACAAATGTACCCAGCAAGACTTACATCAGAACCAACTTCATATGCATCATTGTCAACAAAGGGGAAGGTGGGGTTTAACTGCAGCAAGCCAGCTTTGACTCGGTGGCTATCCTAAACTACGACTGCAAGTAACTCTTTTGAGGTGGCGCACACGAGTCCACATATTCACCATATCAATACACCACTATGGATCCGCTCCCGTCTCCCTACGAGAACGCCATCCATAGCACTCCCGCTTATCTTGCGCATTTTAGATTATCCACTTTCACTTGTCTCCGAACTGTACAAGCAACCCAGAAGTCCTTTTCCGCGGACACGGCTATTCGAATAGATAATGTTAACCCTGCAGGGGTGTACTTCTTCACACACGCTCTCACCACTTACCGCCGTTTACACGACATGTACTCGGCAACCTTCAAGCGGAAGCCCAACGAGGGTGTCGGCCACGACCTGACTAACCACACAAGTCTCTCGTCCAGGTTTATCGCCTATTCGGGTTCCATCCGCAAGGAGATCCGGCCGGGGTGTCGCTCACGGCCCCAAACAATGTGAGCAGGGTTCCCAAGCACACCATCCGGGTGCCACTTGGTACATTGTGCCACAGTGCCTAGTCTGTCCCAAGCCCACCTGTACCGGGTGCCACTTGGTAGACTATTAACACTACCTACAAACACCAAAAACTAGTTGCAACTCCTGGACAGAGATCAGGTTGATTAATAAGTAGAGAGGGGCCAAGTTACCGGAACCCAATGTGTGGTAGTAGCTGTTCATGGATCACAAACACAAAACTCAGTTCCTTAGGACGGTTTCAATGAGACAACCCACCATGTACTCCTACATGGCCTCTCACCGCTACCTTTACCAAATCGTGTTCACACACTTAGCTCTTAACAGTAGGACATGTTCACCACACCTCCAATTAATCCCAGATGAATCAGACCTGACGCAACTCTAAGCAATAGCAGGCATGACAAACAAGCATGAATGAGTAGGCACATCAGGGCTCAAACAACTCCTACTCATGCTAGTGGGTTTCATCTATTTACTGTGGCAATGACAGGTCGTGCAGAGGATAAAGGGGTTCAACTACCGCAGCAAGTAACAGATGAATCGTTGTTGTCCTAATGCAGTAAAAGAGAGCAGGAGCGAGAGAGTGTGATTTTATCGGAATGAACAAGGGGGTTTTGCTTGCACAGCACTTCGAAGATGATATAGCTCTTCATCGGTGTCATCGAACTCATCGTCGGAACACGTCTATCGAGAGGGAACAACACCGGCAAACAGAGAAGGAACACAATCAATGCAATGCAACAATATGATGCATGAATGTGACATGGCAATATGCTATGGTTTGAGCTAATGCAACTAGCAGCAGGTTAAATGAAGTTGGTTTGAACCCTAGGTTCAAATTCAAACTCCATATGTGAAGGTTTATATACCATTATATGATTTGGCCTAAACAGCAGCCCTAAGTTATTCTGTCATGCATGAAAATTGTACAGATGGATAGATTGTATTTTTCTGATCATTTTTCATATATAATTTATTTCATTTGGAGTTACGGTTGAATTTCTATGAATTTTAGAAGTTTGGGACATTTTCTGGAATTTCCTATATAAGAATAAATCCAGAAAAGGATTTACTGCGTCAGCCTGGCGTCAATGTGACGTCAGCGGTCAACTGAGACGGTCCAGGTCAACCCTGACCTCTGGGTCCCGTCTGTCAGTGTCAATTAAACTAACTAAGTTTAGTTAGCGTTAAGCTAATACTAACCTAGTTTAGTTAGTGGCCGGGGCCCACACGCCGCTGACCAGTGTCAAAGCGGGTCCCGGTCAACAACCCGGTGAAGTCAAACTTCGCCGTGCTCGATGCCGGCGACGACAGGCGTGGCGGAGGGGCTCGGAAATGAGCCACAGGGCATCATTTTGGCAGCGGTCTGTTGCGTTCGAACGCACGCAGCGGCGCACATCAAGTGGTGGCAGCAGTAGGTGATGGGGTGGCGTGTAGCAGCGGTGGCGGCGAGCCGGGCGGCGGTCGGAGTACGGGCGCATGCGGGCACGGGGCTACGAGGCGCTAGGGGGCCATCTGGTGGCTGCTTTGTCCTCCTGGAGGCACCAGGAGCATGTTTAGGTGCACGGCCGTGAGCGGTTCGAGCTCAGCCCACGGCGGTGATGAGTGGCGGCGGCGAGCTTCGGAGCTCATGGATACGGCGGCTACCGCACGGTCGTGAGCAGGGGAGGAGGGGGAAAGATGCGGGGGCTCACAGAGAACACGCAGGGACAGTAAGTGAGCTCGAGGGCGGTCCGGTGCGGGCGAAACGACGAAGCCGATCTCCGGCGTCCGGAGGAACAAGACGACGGCGTGGGCGTCACTGCAGGGCTCCCGGCATCGCTTGGCGTGGTGAGGGGGAGGAGTGGGTCGAGGCAGAGCTTTGGGATGCGTCGGGGAGGTGAGGCGGTGGCTGTGGCCGCGGCGAACGGTGTCGATGGCGGCGGCCGCGCTCGGGCATGAGAGGGAGAGAGAGCAGAGGAGGGAAAGAGCTCGAGAGAGAGTGAGGGGCGATCGGGGAGGCTGCATGGCGTGCGCGGAGGCATCCAGGGAGGCGGCGACGCAAGCAGGGAGCTTGCGTGGCGTGCGGAGCGCACGCGCGCGTCGGGCAGGCGCCCTGTCCGACTGGCGGGAGGACAACGACGGCCGCACGAGCCGATGGGCTGGGCCGTGCTGGCCGAGCCAGTGGCGCGAGGTAAAACCCTCTCTCTCTGCTTTCTGTTATTCTTTTTATTTTCTGTGTATGTTTTGATTTAGTAAAAATACTAAACCATTTAACAAAATGCTGAAAATAATTGTGGGCACTTGTGAAATTATTTCCAACACCCTCAAGTACTTTCAGAATTATTTGGACATGTAAAAATATTTATAGTATCTTAATGTCCAAATGCAAATATTTAAGGATTAATTCAATAATCCAGGAATGACCTAGAAATATGTTCATCACTTTCGGCAGAGGTTCAAGACCAATTCAAAATGATGAACTTTTCCAAAGGCATTTTGGGTTCATTGAAAATGATTTTTATTTGAACCTAGTTGGATTAATTTGTGCTAGCGTTTGGATCAATCCCCATTTCAAGTTTAAAAGCAATTTAAACATGATGCAACACATGACTAGCTAGCCCAGAGCATACCAGAACTAGGGATACGACAGTAATTATTTCTGTTTTCTTTACGTGATTCTGCAAAAATTTGGTTCTCTTCTTTGCCTCACAATAGTATCAATTCTTGGAATAAGTGCAAAGATTCTTTTATCACTAAGTATTTTCCTCCCGCAAAAAGTATTTTCCTTAGAACCCAGATCATGAATATCAAGCAATTTGAACATGAGCATGTTGCACAATCTTGGGAAAGGATGAAAATGGGGCTAAGGAATTGCCCAACTCATGGGTTAAATCATTGGATGATCATACAAAATTTTTATGCGGGATTGAATTTTGTTTCTCGTAATCTCTTAGATTCCGCCACGGGTGGTACTTTTATGGAAATTACTTTGGGCGAAGCCACCAAATTACTTGATAATATCATGACAAATTATTCACAATGGCATACCGAAAGGGCTCCTACTAGTAAAAAAGTTAATTCGGCTAAAGAAATTTCTTCTTTGAGTGAAAAAGTTGAAGTTCTTGTGAAATTGGTTGCTAGTAAAAGTGCTCCTATTGATTTTAATGATATGCCTTTGTCTAATTTGATTGAGCAAAATAGTGATGCCATAGATGTGAATTTTATCTCTCAAAATAATTTCAATAACAATGCGTATAGAGGTAATTTTAATCCTAGGCCTTTTCCTAGTAATTCGTCTAATAATTATGGTAATTACTATGGAAATTAGTCTTATAATAATAATAGGAACACCTCTGATCTTGAGAGTAATATTAAAGAATTTATCAACACTCAAAAAGTTTTCAACACTTCCATGGAAGAAAAGTTGAGTAAGATTGTTTATTTGTCTAGAAGTGTGGATAGAATTGCTCATGATGTGGAAAATCTCAAGATGAAAATGTTTGTGCCTAAAGTAGATGAATCAATTAAAGCTCTTTATGTTTCTATGGATGAAAGAAAGAAAATAACCGCTATGCTTAGAGCTAAAAGGGAATTTTTAGAAAAAGTGTTTTCTAGTGATTTCTTTCGCAAAAGTGATGAAGATCTTAAAATTATTGGTGTTTCTTCTATTGATTCTTTGTTTAATAAAGTTAAGATTGATGAAAAAGGGACTGGAGAAGAGTCAACTTTAGGTAGAAGGCGTCCCGATATTTTGGAGGGTCAAAATCTTGTTGAGAAAATTGATGAAAGTGGATTTGGAGAGGTCAGAACTTTAACTTGTGATGTGCCCACTCTTTTGGATTACAAAGACATTAATTATGATAGTTGCTCTTTGATTGATTGTATTGCTTCGTTGCAATCCATCATAAATTCACCCCATCCCTATGAACAAAACAAAGCTTTTACTAAACATATTGTTGATGCTATGATGAAAGCTTTTGAAGAAAATTTGGAATTAGAAGTGTCAATTCCTATAAAATTGCATGATGAATGGGAACCTACTATCAAAGTCAACATTAAAAATTATGAGTGTTCTGCCTTGTGTGACTTGGGTGCTAGTGTTTCTACAATTCCAAATCTTTATGTGATGTGCTTGGTCTTACTAATCTTGAAGAATGTTCTTTGAACTTGCACTTGGCGGATTCTACTATTAAAAAGCCTATGGGAAGAATTAATGATGTTCTTATTCTTGCAAATAGGAATTATGTGCCCATAGATTTTATTGTTCTTGATATTGATTGCAATCCGTCTTGTCCAATTATTCTTGGTAGACCATTTTTACACACTACCGGTGCCGTGATTGATATGAAAGAAGGCAATATTAAGTTCCAATTTCCTTTGAGGAAGGGTATGGAACACTTTACTAGAACAATAATTAAGCCACGTTATGAATCAATTATGAGGGCATCTTATGGATCTCGAACCAAAGATGACAATACTTAGATCCTTGCTTTATGCCTAGCTAAGGGCGTAAAACTATAGCGCTTGTTGGGAGGCAACCCAATGAAAAAATTTTATTTTTGCTTTTTGCTTTCTGTTTTTGTGTGTTTGCACAGTTATGCTACTGGTATGATTTTGTTTTCTGTGTTTTAATTAGTGTTAGTGCCAAGTAGAACCGACGGGATCTTCTTGGGTGATAGTTGTTTGATCCATCTAAAAAAGACAGAAACTTTGTGCTCACAAAAACAATTCTCATTTTTTCCAGAAAGTGTTTTTCCCTGATTCTGTTTCAAGAAAATTAATATACAAATTACCCAGACCGTCCTATTTTTTTAGAATTTTTGGATTTCCAGAAGTTTTTGAAAAAGTCGGTTTGCTACAGACTGTTCTATTTTGACAGATTCTGTTTTCTTTGTGTTGTGTGCTTATTTTGATGGCTCTATGGTTTTATTTGATGAGTTTTTGCCATAGAAAAGTTAGAATACAATAAATATAATACAAAAACAAAATATGAATTGGTTTGATATAGTACTTATAGTAGTGGTTTGCTTTCTTATACTAACGGATCTCATGGAGGTTTTGTTGAGTTTTGTGTTATTGAAGTTTTCAAGTTTTGGGTTATCTTACGATGGATGAAGGAAGTATAGAAGAGCCTAAGCTTGGGGATGCCCTGGCATCCCAAGCTATTATCCAAAAATGATCAACCAACTAAGCTTGGGGATGCCCCCGAGTGGCATCCCCGCTTTCTTGCAACGACCATCGGTATTTTACTCGAAACTATATTTTTATTTGTCACATGATATGTGTTTTGCTTGGAGCTTCTTCTATGATATGAGTCTTTTCTTGTTTTATTTTGTGTTTTAAGTCATCATTCCTTGCTTGACACACCTATTTCAGAGAGCCAAAATTATGTCATGACTTGTTAGAATTGCTCTCTATGCTTCACTTAAATTTTTATGAGCTATGGACTTGCTCTAGTGCTTCACTTATATCTTTTTTAGCACGGTGTGCTTAGTATTTTTGAAGAAATGCTCTCTTGCTTCACTTATATTTATTTGAGAGTTAGTAAAATTTTCAAGAAATTCTCTCTTGCTTCACTTAAATTATTTTGAGAGAAAGAAAAAAATTATGCTCTTGATCTTCACTTATATTTGTTTGAGCTTATGAAAAGCAACACATGAAAATTAGTCCCAAAGTGATAGATATCCAAGAAGGCTATAATAAAAACTTTCATGAAGATCATTGGACAAAATAAACTTTATTCTTAGTAATAGTTTTGAGATATGATGATGTGATATGTGAGTCATGTTGATGAGTAATTGTGCTTTAGTAAGAATATTGGTGTTAAGGTATGTGACTGCCTATGCAAGTACGAAGTCAATAGTCACGCAATGAAATTATATCCTACTTGTGGTGCATTATTCGGTGTTCTTTATGCTTAATGCTTTCTTACGAGATTATTCGTTTCTTGGTTGGTCGCTTCTCAATCTTTTGCTAGCCTTCATTTTGCACCAAGTATGATCTCTACTTGTGCATCCAAAATCCTTTAAACCAGTTTTTCCACATGAGTCCACTATATCAATCTCTAATTTTCAAAATAAATTTCCCTTTTGTGTGTTTGTTTCTGTCGGTGTACAAAAGTAGGGGCCTTTCTGTACCCCTTTACTTGTGCACGGGCAGTCGTAACCTGTAGCCGGGCTTGGCGGCATAGAAGGAGGAAAGATACAAGGCTGCGGAGGCACCACTCAAGCCAGAAGCATAAAGAGCAAAGGGACAAGATGGGCTTCCCCTGGCAAGAGCCTTGCCAGGGCGGCCTACGTAGCCCCGGCAAGAGTCTTCCCAGGGTAACTTGCCCAACACCAGCAAGGCCACCACCCTTGAGCCTGAGAGTTCCGACTCCATCGACAACGTCGGGACCATGGCTCGGGAGCGCTTGCGTGGTAGCATGCAGATCTTTGTGAAGACCAAAGGCATGCAAGCCTAGATGAGAACCAGAAGACGAAGACCCCCGACAAGATCTTGCCGGGGATGACCGTAGACCCCCGGCAAGACCCTTGCCGGGGACGCCCACGAAATCCTTGCCGAGACCCCAGCAAGCCCCTTACCGGGGCCCCGGCAAAACCCTTACCGGGGACATCTACGGGGCCGAGGCCAAGCCCGCACTTGCCAGAGTTTAGCTGCCCCGCACGTGTTCTGATGCGGCGGCCAGCCCGCCAACTAGGCGAGCGCCTGCGTCGCAGCATGCAGCTTCTAGGCTGACTAGCCAAGCACCTGCGTGGTGGCATGTAGATCGTCGTGAAGACCCTGCCACCGCACCAGCTCGGCAGCCAGCCAACCAGCATGGCGCTGCATGCCTCGTCAGCTTGGACACGCGTCGAAGCAAGGCGAGGCGGCGACAAACGAGACAAGCTTCTTTGTCGTCCCTGATAAAGCAAGAGAAACATAGGCGGCGCATTAAATGCGTTTGTCCTATGATGTCAGGAGATAAACTTGTACACTGTACATACTTTCCACCTCCTGTGTGCCACTGTGTCAACCCCTTTTACATATAAAAGGAGGTCCGAGGCGTACTGAGGAAGGATTCAGACTTTTTGGACTGGGCATGCACCGTAGTTAGTACAAGAGATCAAGAACACCAGATATATATACAAAAGTAGGACTAGGGTATTACGCATCGCTTGCGGCCCGAACCTGGGTAAAAATCCCCCCGTGTTGATCTTCTTGACCCGCTCTTTGTGCAGCCCCACGCCCCGCCAACCGTAGTAGGGATTCCCTGTGATCCCATAGGTGTCGTCCCTGAGCCCCGACATCTTTGGCGCGCCAGGTAGGGGGCGCAAGCTGTGAAAATCCGGTTTTGAAGTCAATTCATCGACTCCTTCGTCGCTATGACTCCCAAGAAGAAGGCGATCACGATGATCGGCTCGTATGGTGCCGAACCACCCGTCCCAGCACGGGCGAGCGACGGAGCGGTCACGGATGGTGGCGTAGGCATGGCCCACGAGCATCCACGAAACTCTGGCAATCGGATGCAGGCGAGCGACGTTGTGCATGCCCGAGACGACGAGCCACGCGCCGCTGGACCCGGTGGCTAGGCCGGGCTGCCCACGGGCGGCGCGTCGACCTCCTGGTCGCCCTAGTCGGTGCCCGTGCTACAAACTTCCCAGGCCGCGTGTGACGAGCAACGCCGCGACGTCGGTGCCTCCAGATACCGCCGTGGGAAAAGCCCTTTTTGTCACTCTCAAGACGCACCGGGCCGGCATGCGCGCCCAGATGCTGGCGGAGACGACGCGTGACAGCGAGACCGTGATAGAGCTCCTTCTAACGTGGTTAGAAGTTGGAGCGCATCACGGTCCACGCAGCTTTTTCCGCCATCCACACCAGTGGAAGCGTTGGCACGCATGCAACTACTCCCTCGACTTCCCTCTAGCAGTGGAGAAGCTCGACGAGTGGAGGGCCACTATTCGAAGCCTCATCAGCTTCGCCAACAAAGATGACCAATGCCCAGCGGGACCCTCGTGCGGGCGTTCGGTCGAGCCGGTGCATGCCGGCGGTGGGAGGACCGGAGACGCTGCGACCACGGTGCACACGCCTCCCCTACGACCACGACAGCAGCTGCCGGCTCGCCGGGCCGACGCCCGCGACAATGTTTCTACGGTGTCGCCTGACCCGCGAGCCCGCTGCGACCAACATCAAGTCCTTCGGGCGCGTGCTCAGGAAGACGCTCGGACTACTATCGAGCGGCGGCGGGACGCGCACCATCAGTCAGACAGGCACGCGGGACCCACTATGGACCACCCAGCGCCGGGGGGTGCCGGTGACCTACCTTACGAGGTGGGTTGTCCAGCCTTTACCCGTGAGCCGCGGCAGTTCCATTGGCCCACCCACCGCATGTTCAAGCCCGAGGACGGAGAAAAATACAATGGCAAGACTCACCCGTCGGAGTTTCTCAGCATCTACACCATCGCGATGCAAGCTGCTGGGTCTCGCGACGATAAGGTGCTCGCCAATTATTTCCTATTGGCACTTAAGCCCAACGTCATGTCATGGTTGATGCACTGCCAGTGGATTCCATCTCTTCTTGGTCGGATCTATGCCATGAGTTTGTTGGCGCCTTTACCGGAGGCCACCAAGCTCCTGGCCAGGCGAGTGATCTGCATGTCATCCCCCAGAAGGACGGCGAGTCCCTGCGCAAGTACATACAAAGGTTCAGCCGTGTGCAGTACAACATCCCAGATGTTCATCCCGCCGCTGTCATCATTGCATTCCATCAGAATGTGCGCAACCGCAAGATGCGCGAGGAGCTGGCGATGAACAAGGTTAAGGATGTAGCCGAGCTGTATGTTCTGGCCGATAGGTGTGCTCGGGCTGAAGAAGGAAGGAAGTACCCCGGCGAAGATGTCGGTGCGGAAACTGACTCCATAGACGAAGATGCCATCGCCCCGGCAAAGAAGGGCCGACGCCGCAACAGGAAGCGTAAGGGAAAGACCGTGCTTGCCGTCGAGGGATCCGGCGACCCCGGCGCCGCCAAGAAGGCCAAGGTTGACGACCCCGACAAGGAAGTTGCCGGATGCGCTGCTTATCGGGCCTTGGAGACTGCCGACAAACCAGGAGGCTCCGACAAGCAGTACTGCAAGATCCAACACACCAAAGGCCATTACATCCAGAATTGCCAGCAGGTTGAGCTGCTTGGAGAGAAGCAAAAAGCTGAATATGAGAGGAGCGACAAGGAGAAAGGCCAGGATGGTGCTGAGGGGTCCGGCAAGAAGCGCGACGGTCGAGGAGGCTGCCGCGATAAGCATAATCAACACGAAAGGCCCGCTCGGGGCCGCGACAAGAAGGAGGAAGATGATGATCATGATGAGGACGACGATTTCGACGAGCAAGAGTTCCAAAAAGCTATGGAGGACATGTGTGTCGACAGTGGCGCCTCGCTGCACACCTCTCATCGCCAACTGAAGCAGTGGGTGCGTGAAGTCACTGCGACGGAGCCATCGTTCAACGCCCAGAGGCCACTGAAGTGGTCTAGCACGCCTATCATTTTTTACACCGAGGACCACCCAGACCGCACAACTGCGGTCGGGTGTTTGTCGTTGTTGGTTTCACCAACAATACGAAACCTCAAGGTGACGAAAGTGCTAGTTGACGGTGGGGCCGGTCTAAACTTGACCTCGCCTACCGTGATCGAGAAGCTGCAAATTCCCGATGGAGATCTCGAGGAGACGTGCATATTTCAAGGGGTCAACCCGGGGAGGAGTCAGCCAAAGGGTAAGATCACATTGCTCGTTACATTTGGGGGCGAGCTGAACTATAGGACGGAGAAGATCGTTTTTGATGTCGCCAAGATCCCCTTGCCCTATAATGGGATCCTTGGCCGCCCAGCGCTGGCCAAGTTCATGGCGGTGTCACATTACGCCTACAACATGTTGAAGATGCCCGGGCCAATGAGCATCATCACCGTCCCCTCCAACAAGAAAGATGCGCTCATCTGTGCCGATCAACTCTGGGGCCTTGATTGTTGCAAGCTCGCCGCCAAGGCACTTGCTCCTGCCGCTGACGCCCCGGGAGGGAAGAGAACCGGCAAGGCTCCTTCCGGTGAGGCCTCTTCCGGCAAGACCTCCTGCACCCACTCCGGCAAGCACGCCTCTTCGGAGTGCTGTGCTCCCGTCGAGGGTGTGCCGGAGAGCTCCACCGGCAAGAGCAAGAAATCCAAGGCAGCACCACCTAAGACCAAGAGGGTGCCCATCAAGGAGGATGGCACGGGCGGGGCTTTTACTATAAACTCCACCCGCGACAGCAAATAGGAAAGCGCGCTCGTCGCCTTCTTGCGGGCGAATGTCAATGTGTTTGCGTGGCAAGCATCGGACATCCCCGACGTTCCCAGGGAGGTGATTGAGCACCATCTTTCTGTCTGTCCTCATGCACGGCTCGTCAAGTAGAAGGTCAGAAAGCAAGCTTTAGAGCGACAAGAGTTCATCATCGAAGAGATCAGGAAGTTGGAGGCGGCAGGCTTGGTCAGAGGAGTGCTCCACCCCACGTGGTTGGCCAATCCAGTGGTAGTGCGTAGGGCAAATGAGAAGTGGAGGCTATGTATTGACTACACAGATATCACTAAGGCCTGTCCAAAGGATCCTTTCCCTTTGCCACGCATTGACCTGATAGTGGACTACACTGCCGGGTGTGACCTGCTGTCATTCCTCGACGCCTACTCAGGATACCACCAGATCTTCATGATGAAGGAAGACGAAGAGAGGACCACGTTCATCATCCCATGTGGTACATACTGTTTTGTACGGACGCCTTTCGGGTTGAACAGCGCTGGTTCAACATTTGCCCGAGCAGTCCAAATTGGTTTTGAGCTGCAGTTGCATAGAAACATGGAAGCTTATATGGATGATATAGTGGTCAAGACCAAGGACAAGGCCACGCTCGTGCAGGATCTAGAGGAAACATTTGCAAACCTGCGCAAGATCAACCTGAAGCTCAATCCAGAGAAGTGCGTGTTCGGTGTCCCATCCGGCAAACTTCTTGGTTTCTTTGTGTCTCAATGTGGAATCGAACCAAATCCTGACAAGATCAAAGAAATTGAGCAGATTGAGGCGCCAAGACGAGTCAAAGACGTCCGTAGGCTTGCCGGCTATGTTGCTCCTCTAAGTAGGTTCATCTCCAAATCTGCTGAACGCGCCCTCCCCTTCTTCAAAGTTTTGAAGAAGGCGGGTCCAATGAAATGGACTCCAGAGGCAGAGGCAGCGCTGGAAGATTTGAAGAAGTACCTCTCCTCCACGCCAATACAAGTCGCATCTAAACCGCAAGAGCCGTTGTTACTAAGCCTAGCAGCAACGAGTCAAGTGGTTAGTGCTACGCTAGTGGCACAGAGAGAGTTCTAGGGAGAAACAGAAGTAGCAGCGGAGCCGTCGGGTGGTGGGCTGGAGCTCTCCCGGCGGGAACTGGCCTCGACAAGCGGAACCCAGCCGAGCCCGGTCCCGCAAGGCGAGTCTGTAGATGGGCGAAGTTGAACAGAAGAAGAAGGTGGTGCAGCACCCAATTTATTTTGTCAGTTTCCTCTTGCAGGGGGCTGGGTCAAGATATTCTGGCATGCAGAAGCTACTCTTTGGCCTCCCCATGGCCTCGAGAAAGCTGCGTCACTATTTCCAATCGCATGAAATCACCATCGTCACCCGCCTCCCTTTGCAACGAATCTTGCACAACCCAGATGCGACTGGGAGGATTGTGGAGTTGGCGTTGGAGCTGTCGAGCTTTGGCCTCAAGTTTGAAAGTACTTCAATGATCAAGAGCGAGCCTTGGCAGAGTTCATAGCAGAATGGACCGCAATGCCCGACGAAGAGATTCAAGAGACCACCCTTCCCGGCAAGGAGACGTGCCGCAATTGGGTTATGTACTTTGATGGAGCTTTCTCACTGCAAGGTGCTGGTGCCGGCGTGCTACTCGTCGCACCTACCGGAGAGCACCTCAAGTATGTAGTCCAGATGCACTTTCCCCAGGAAATATCAACGAACAACACGGCAGAGTATGAGGGATTGCTTGCCGGTCTCAGGATCGCGACAGACCTCGGAATCAGGAAGCTCATCGTCAAAGGTGATTCGCAGCTCGTCGTCAAGCAAATTAACAAGGATTACCAAAGCACGTTGATGGAGGCCTATGTGGATGAAGTGAGGAAGTTGGAAGAGCGTTTTGACAGTCTACAAGCAGAGCATGTTCCCCGAGCAGAGAACAGCATTGTCGACGACCTATCGAAATGCGCTGCCCTCAAGTTGCCTGTGGAACCAGGTACCTTTGTGCTTCAATTAATTCAGCCATCCGTTGAGCCATCAGTAGGACAGAACAAGTGAAGGAAGGCAGGCCCCGGCAAGTACTTTCCCGCCGAGCTCCCAGGAGCCGCCGACAAGGAAGTTGCCGGGTATCCCAAGCTTGCCAAGGAGCAGCAACCTCCAGCAGGGCCCCAGGCCCTAACCATAGAGGCAACTACCCCTATAGCCTAAGATGAGCCTTTAGTCCTCGCCGTTGAACCCCAGGCTCCGGCATGGGCGTAGTGCACCGTCTGTTTCCTCCAAACAGGGGAACTCCTTGAGGAACAGGAAGAAGTAGAGAAATTAGCCCGTCGGTCCAGCATGTACCAGTTTGTGGATGATACCCTATACAGAAGGAGACCAAACGGTGTGAAATTGAAGTGCATTCCTTAGGAGGACAGACTGGAGCTATTGGCAGAGATACATGGAGGCATATGTGGCACTCACATAGGATCAAGAGCCCTTGCCGGCAAGGCATTCCGGCAAGGTTTATTTTGGCCCACTGCCCTCCAGGATGCAACTGCACTAGTAACCAAGTGTGAAGCGTGTCAGTTCCATTCAAAGAAGCTCCATCAGCCAGCTCAAGCTCTTCAGACAATCCCTCTCTCCTGGCCATTTTCAGTATGGGGGCTCGACATACTAGTCCCCTTTCCCCGTACTGTCGGGGGCTTTGAGTACTTGTACGTCGCAATCGACAAGTTCACAAAGTGGCCAGAAGTGGAACCGGTGAGAAAGGTAACAACACAATCAGCCGTCAAGTTCTTAAAAGGACTAGTCTGCCATTTTGGTGTGCCGAACAGAGTCATCACCGACAACAGCACGTAGTTCACAAGCCGCACCTTTATGCAGTACATCCAAGACCTCGGCAGCAAGGTTTGTTTTGCTTCTGTTGCTCATCCCAGAAGTAATAGCCAGGCTGAGAGGGCGAATGCAGAAGTGTTGTGAGGCCTCAAGACCAGTACTTTTGATAGGCTAGGCAAGTGCGGAAGGCGCTGGATTGATGAGTTGCCAAGGGTTCTTTGGTCGATCAGAACGACGCCAAATTGAGCCACTGGCCAGACACCCTTTGTCCTGGTATACAGGGCAGAAGCAGTTCTCCCCATGGAACTCATATACGGGTCACCTTGAGTGCTCGCTTATGATGAGCTTGAGCAAGAGCAGTTGCACCAAGATGATGCGACGCTCCTTGAGGAAGATCGTCTTCGGGCTGCTGTGTGAGCCGCTCGCTACCAGCAAGCCTTGCGCCGCTACCATAGCCGCAAGGTTCATGCCCGAAGCCTTGAGGAAGGCGACCTTGTTCTTCGCGAATCCAATCCGCCAAGAATTCCAACAAGTTCACGCCAAAGTGGGAAGGCCCTTACCGGGTAATACGAGTCACCAGGCCCAGTGCAGTCTGCCTGGAGATCGAAGATGGTATCCCAGTGAGTAATTCCTGGAACATCGAACATCTTCGCAAGTTTTACCCATAAGGTGCGGTTGCCGGGCCACCCGACAGACCACTTTTTGTACAAGCCTTGCTGGCAAGGCATGTAACCCTTTGTACAAAGCCAGGCGCAGACCCTGAGCAATAGATAAATAAATGATGCGCTGGCGCCCTAGAATTAGCATGCATGCTAGGTTGAGTCTCCCTCTCTGGTAGGGTTGATAGTGCTTGGCGGCAACTAACCCCTCGAATAGAGGTCGAGTGCGTGTTGTTCTGTCTCTTCCAGTCCTTTTTGGTTCGCAGGCTGCACAGGCGCTTCCCCGGGACCGTTTGAAGGAAGGAATACGGATCGACACCCCCGACCCCGGCAAGCCGAGGTTGCCGGGGGCTGCAGATTCAGATAAGTTTATTCTCCCCTGCTATGCTCATCCGTATGAAAATTGAATGTATGAAACTTCGTTCGTTCCTATGCCACCGTGCTCCGTCCTCCCTATGCCCGAAATTCCTTTCAGGCTGGAATTTGGTTGTAGTTGCGGTGGCAGGGAAACAAACGGAGGGCCCGATCCTACTTTGCCCCTACTCCCGCCAAGGGCGTGGGTATACTCGTGGTATAAAGTAGGAGGATAGCACGGTTTGTTGCTGGGCAATGTTGTTTGCTTACAATAACAAGGACTCGCTCCTTAGTGTGGGCCTCGCTCATGCACAAAAGAACCTGGCAAAGACCTTTTTCAATAATACGTTGATTAAACAAGTACAATTCATACGGAACGTAAACATGAGCAAGGGGTTACAAAGTCTAAGTTCGACAAATGCCCACAGGCGTAAGAATTAAAAGAAAAGATAAGGTGCCCGTAATCCCTTTCTTGTCCCTCTCCTCAGGAAGCGGATCGGGATAGCAAGACAGAAAAAGTAGTGCCTAGGAAAGGTACGAGCAGAAGAAGACACCAAGAGAACATCCCAGCGAACACCCAGAAGAGGGCTGGTGATGACAGTGCTCGGGAAGAAGCCGAAAGATGAGGCAGCGGGCCGACAATACGAGACGAAGGCGTCGATGCCATCGTACTCCGACTTGACAGCCCGCCACCCGCCTTCTTCGTCTTCTCCGGCCTTCCAACGCCAGCCGCCAGAAGCGACGGCCCCGAGAAGTTCAAGAAGCTGGCTCGAGGAGCCGCCGCCAATAACTACCCCCCCGCAAATCACTCTGCCGGGGAGAAGGCTAGGTGCAGATGGTTCTGCTGCCGGGGTCGCCTAGGGACGGAGCGTCCACGTCTAGTCGGACCCTCGTCCTCCCCACCTGTCCCCTCCTCGTCGCTGTCGCTCGAGGAGGAGCTCTCGTTGTCGGTCGAGCTCTCTCCTCAACACCCTAACCTGTTTCCCAAGCGCCCGAAGACCTTGACAGTGAGCAGGTCGCTCTCCACTAATTTGAAGTGGAGAACGTGCCCCTTCATCAAGCAGTGGGCGCCTGCAAAGGTTTTCCAACCCCGACGAAGGAGCATTACATGAGGGACGGGGAACCTTGTGTTCGCCCATATGTCACCATTGTAACACCCCTTCATTTGAAGCCTCAGCCTCGGCGGCTGGTCGATCTCCAGCACCCTCCCGAATGCCTCGGGGAGGCGAAGGCGGCTACGCGACGGATCACGCAACTACAAGATGAACTCCAGCACCGTGTCCACGACGTGGCCACTCGACGAAGCAGGAGGAGATGGTGGCGGAGATGGTGATGTCGCAGGTGTCCCCCTTCCGCGCCCACCTCTGCCTCGACCGCCTCGCCAACCGTGACCCCGTTCGGCGCCTCCACCTTGGGCGTTTGGCTCTTCCTTAACCGCCGTGGCTCTCTGACGATAGGAAGATCTAGTCGCCTCCGCAGAAGGACGGCCGCGGCCGCGCCCTCTCGGCATGGTGGTGGAAGGAGAATGGAGGCGACGCGAGGAGATGCCTCTCCTCCTCCTCCTGAGTCCCCTTTTTATAGCCAAGCAGGGAAGGCTGAAGACTATCTCTACGCCTTTGAAGAGCCCTTTCAAGTCCGACCCATTAAGTTGGCGACGAGTGAGGTCGTCGACCGCCCTCGCCGCGCCAATCAAAGGCGCATGGGTATCGGCCATGGCGCGCCTTCCCATATGCCGCGCGTCCGTCACCTACCCCATGCCATGCATGCGGCGTGCATGGCAAAAAATACGGGCGTGGTGGGAAACATTGAACGACAATTCCAAGGTTGAGAGAGGCGAGGAGAGTAAATGAGCAGCAGCCCTACAGTTTTCCCTTCTTTATGGGGAAGACGCGGGCCGCCTTGTTACTATTCACCGCAGGATGATGCAAGCATGCCGCGGTCATTCCACGCACGACCCCCACGTCATGCACTCAATGCGGGTCGTGGGGAAGCGCAACTAGCGAAGGGATTACTGTGGTTAACACTCTACCACGCGTGCCCATGCACCGTTCTGGGCCTGGCCCAACAACACTCTGCGCTTATGTGTGGCCCAGGCCCGGGGGCTCCTGGCGGTGTACAAAAGTAGGGGCCTTTCTGTACCCCTTTACTTGTGCACGGGCAGTCGTAGATGCACCTGCAGCCAGGCTTGCCGGTGCAGAAGGAGGAAATATACAAGGCTGCCGAGGCAGCACTCAAGCCAGAAGCATAAAGAGCAAAGGGACAAGATGGGCTTCCCCCGGCAAGAGCCTTGCCGGGGCGACCTACGTAGCCCCGGCAAGAGTCTTGCCAGGGAAACTTGCCCAACACCAGCACGGCCACCACCCTTGAGCCTAAGAGTTCTGACACCATCGACAATGTCAGGACCAAGGCTCGGGAGCGCCTGCGTGATAGCATGCAGATCTTTGTGAAGACAAAAGGCCTGCAAGCCTAGATGAGAACCAGAAGACGAAGACCCCCGGAAAGATCTTGCCGGGGACGACCGTAGACCCCCGGCAAGACCCTTGCCGGGGACACCCACGAAACCCTTGCCGAGACCCCGGCAAGGCCCTTGCCGAGGACATCTGCGCGGCCGAGGCCAGGCCCGCACTTGCCAGAGTTTCGCTGCCCCGCACCCGTTCCAACGTCGTGGCCAGCCCGCCAACTAGGCGAGCGCCTACGTGGCAGCATGCAGCTTCTAAGTCGACTAGCCAAGCACCATCGTGGTGGCATGCAGATCTTCTTGAAGACCCTGCCACCGCACCAGCTCAGTAGCCAGCCAACCAGCGTGGCGCTGCATGCCTCGTCAACTTGGACATGCGTCGAAGCAAGGCGAGGCGGCGACGGAGGAGACGAGCTTCTTTGCCGTCCCCAATAAAGCAAGGGAACACATAGGCGGTGCATTAAATGCGTTTGTCCTATGATGTCAGGAGATAAACTTGTACACTGTACATACTTTCCACCTCCTGTGTGCCACTATGGCAACCCCTTTTTCATATAAAAGGTGGACCGAGGCGTACCGAGGAAGGATTCAGACTTTTTGGACTGAGCATGCACCGCAGCTAGTTCAAGAGCTCAAGAACACCAGATATATACACAAAAGCAGGACTAGAGTATTATGCATCACTTGTGGCCCAAACCTGGGTAAACCCCCCTCCCCCCGTTTTGGTGTTCTTGACCCGCTCTTTGCTCAGCCCCACGCCTCGCCAACCATAGTAGGGATTCCCCGTGATCCCATAGGTGTCGTCCCTAAGCCCCGACAGTTTCACTCACGGAGCGGTGAGCGGTGGCTAATATTTTCCATGCTGGATGTGTTATTCTCACGATGAGTGTATATTCACTTTTCATTGCACGAGAGTAAGGCAAACGTTTCAGGGATGCCCAGTTCCGAAATGCAAAAATGAATTTACTTTATGTTGTCAAATAATAAATTCCTTGGAAAGTGTTGGTATGGAGGGCAACCATGGATAATACAGCTAGCCATGGAAAGTGAAAGTTCGGTGAAAAAGGAATAAACTTTATTTTCTGTTTGGGAACTGCCTATGATATATCTAGCATGGAAAGTGTTGGGAACTCTAAGTCATTTTCGTTGGTGGGATGGATACACCTTCCAAAATGTTTTTATCTCTAATGTTTTTTTGCTTTGAGCTCTGGTACCTCTACAAATCCCTACTTCCCTCTGCGAAGGGCCTTCCTTTTACTTTATGCAATTTTTATTTTTGAAATTGAGTCTCCATCTTCTCTTATAAAAGAACCAACTAGAAGGCAATATGATCGTACTTAAATATTGGGTGTAGCTAATGTTCGAGCCTGTTTCTTGAATGGATCAATGGTTGAGCATGATGGGCTAGGGATAACTTATTTCAGCGTTGATATTTTGATAGACATGGTTGCTTGTTGATATCCTTGAGTATCTAAATTATTATGTCAAAATTAGACTATTGCTTTGAGTCATATAAAAGTCCAAATGTCCATGCTATAAAGAAAACAATATGATATGACATGTTAGGCAACATTCCACATCAAAAATTCTGTTTTTATCACTTACCTACTCGAGGACGAGTAGGAGTTAAGCTTGGGGATGCCGATACGTCTCCAACGTATCTATAATTTTTTATTGTTCCATGTTGTTATATTATCAATTTTGGATGTTTTATAATCATTTTATAGTCATTTTATATCATTTTTTGGTACTAACCTATTGATATAGTGCCAAGTGCTAGTTGCTGTTTTTTCCATGTTTTTTACATCGCAAAAAATCAATACCAGAAGGAGTCAAAATGCCACGAAACTCCACAGAGATTTTTTATGGGCCAGAAGGAACACACACTACTGCAGGATACTGCTAACGCGACACTACGATCAAAGACCCTTTTCCGAAGCTGTGTGCAATGCAATCATCGCAAACAATGGTGTAAAAAACTATCAAAAAAGGTGCAAAACATTTGCGATGGCGGAGCCATCAAACACGGTTCAAATTTTAGTTGCGCATGCGATGCAGGGCACACAGTTAATCCATTCAAACTGTCTGCGATGAGGCAGAACAACAGAAACGGGCAGCCATAACAATGTGTGTGCAATGCAGGACACACGGTTAATCCATTCGAATTGTTTGCGATGAGGTAGAATAACAGAAACAAGCAGCCATATCAATGTGTGTGTGATATACGACATACGATTAACTCGGACAAACTGTTTTTGATTAGGGAATACCACAGAAATGGTTCAACTTAACAAGATGTGTGTGATATGCGGCATACAGTTCACATGGATGAACTATTTGCGATGAGCCAAAAGAACACAAACGAGTCGTGTAAACAAGATGTGTGTGATACATGGCAAACAGCCGACTCGGATGAACTATTTGCGATGAGAAATTACAACACAGATGGTCAATACAGTTACTTCGTGTGTGATTCTGTGTGTACAAAAAACATTGAAAAATGCAAACTAGTTTCTTGCGGTGGCTAGGAGTATCGCACACGATGCGTCTGCGAGTACTCGTGTGCGATGATTAGTATGTTACACATATGTTTCCTTATGTTAACATGTGTGTGAATTTGCAATATGGATAGTTAATATGCAAATGCCTTCTGGACATTGGGCACATGCTTAAACTCAACGAACTGTGTACGATACTAATACTGTGACACCCCAAAATTTTAACCTTGTTTTATTAATTAAAATTTTGCCAGGAAACTTGAACTTTTATTTTCTGGAATTCTCTTTTGATTTCAGAACCTTTCTGTTCTTTATTTTTATGGAGTTTTTACCCCAAGTGAAAACTTGCCAATTAGTTTGGACTTGTTTACCCTCTCAAGAAAAACACCTCTATTATCAGTGGATTTATTTGCATAAAATTTTGCTCTCTCAGCTTTATTCCTTAAAGTGATTTTTCATTAGTTTGAAGCCCTATTTGAACTACAACCATTTGATAAATTTATTTAAAATTCCAACCAAAATTTGGGGATGTCATGTGATGTTTTTAAATCACTTTTATGCAAAATATCTTCTGTTCATTAGAGATTTTGAGCTCTACACCAAATTTTCAAATCTGGTCCAGTGGGCAAATTTGCACTAAAACCTATTTAAATATTTCTTTAAAACTTCCACCAAAATTATGGGCTATTAATAGGAGTATATTATTCAACTTTATGCAAAAACCCAGTTAGGTTCTTTGAAAAATCTGAGTGAATCAACCTCATTTTCATTCTGGTCCAACTTGTTGATTTGTACATCAACCACATTTTATTTTGCTCTGTTGCCCATGAGTCTTCCTCATGCTTATAGTCCATCCTGCAAAACCCTTAAGTCCAGGAGCATGAACCCATTGGAATATTTTTAGTCCATGAAATGACAACCTTTAGTTTCTGCCCAAAATTGGTTTTCTCAAATATTTGCACTAACAAGTTTCTATGTTTGACAAACTAACCTGGCCACCAACACCTACACCTAAGGAGACTAGGAACTGGAGGTTTTGGCCACTCCAAGAACTGCCTAGATGCCTCTAGCATTTTGCCAAACACCTTGTGTGCATGACCAGATTTGACATGGGTTTTAGTTTGCAATATGAACTTGATCCATTGACCCAAACAACCTTGTCCACTAAGCCCCTAGCTACCCATAACCTAGGTACGCTAATTGCCAGCCTCACCCAAGTCTGTGGCATGCATCGGCATTTCGCCGAGCACACAGTGCGCGCGTGCTCTGGGCGCGCCAGAGCGCATGTTTTGCTGCGCGTTCACCGAGCCGCTGCGTCGTTGCCGCCCCCCCGCGCCCGTTCGCCCTTGGCCTCTCGCAGCCAAGACGGCCGCCTCCCCCTCGCCCAGAGCCGCCCCTGGCGCCTCTGGCGCCACCGTCGGGTCGACCCACGGTGGCTAGCGGCCGGCCACAGTGGGCTCTGCCACGGACGGCGCCGCCCGAGCCACAGCCGCGCGCCAGCTGCCCTCTGGAGCAGTCCGGACTCACCCACTCGCTTGTCTGCAAGCGCTTGTCGCCGACACGTCCTCCTGCAGCAACAGACAGGCGGTTCGCTGGTGACCTTATCCACAGCCGTGGGAACCGACCTCGGCCGCCTATTTAAGGGAGCCCCGAGCTCGCCTAGACCCTCAGGTAACCCTAAGCCAACTCCTTAGAGCTCCCGTAGCCGGCAATCGACCTGGAAAGGCCATCTTCCCCGCCTCCGGCTAGCTCGGCCACCGCCGCCTCCCGGCCCCGTTCGTCACGACCAGCCCCCCTCCCGCCCATCCAACACCACCAACCGACTCCCCTTCGTCTTGCGGAGCCGCCCAAACCCCTGGCTGCGACGGAGAGCCACTATAGCCCCAAACCCCCTTTTGCTCCCGAAGCCGCCGGCCGCCGCGAAGCTCGTCGACGGCGACTCCCTCCACCCCCGACGACCCAACAACCACCGGGAGAGCCGCCCTGGTCTGGCGGATCCATCCCCGCCCTCGGGGCCCCGCGAGGAGCCGCCAATCACCGGCGACGATCGCCGGAGTTTCGCCCACCTCTCGGGCAGAGGAAGAGGAGGGAATGAGGACTGGTCAAACCTGACCAGTGGGCCCCCTAGACCCACTGTCAGTGACCCACGTGCCGTCCGCGCTGGATAAGTGGAGACGTAAAACCAGAATCGCGCCGGCGTGGTTAGTTGAAGCGTTTTCTTTTCTCTGTTTTATTTTAAAAACAGAATTTGACCAAAACTTTGACTGGCTATGACTTTTTAGATATAACTCCAAATGAGTTGTTTCTTTTTCCTGCCTCTCTCAAATATTGCCTAGTTTATTTTCAGATTTATTTGAAAAAAATTCAGACAACTTTTTTGTACCATTTTTAAACTATGTGTTAATTCGAGTATTTTAAAAATAGGATTGTCGGAGAGGGAAGAAAACTTTCAAAGTTTTGGAATGCACCCTGCCTCCCCACAACTTGAAGGCAAGCATTCTGAACCCTGGCATAATATTCTGTGTTTTATTGGCACGGTTACAACACCATTTCGACACGGAGTATCCGTCATTTTATGTGATGATAAGTCCTACTCATAAGTGCATATCGATGATTTCGTGCTGTTGGAGTTTGATATGTTTGTGATAGTAGTCCCCATCATATGCCTCTCATGCATACCGGAAGGAATCCGGGAAAGCCGCTGTCTTGGGTAGACACGGGTTTATCCATAGTCCTCTGTCGAGACGGTTGTGTCCGGTACGGCATGATGAGGTATGTTGAGTGGTGATTCTATCTGTTGGTTGAAGTATATATTGTTATACTAATCATGCAGGGAACACTTAAGCCTCCTGAGTCGACCATAGATCGAGTCTTGTTCCGGTAACCCCCATACTTGTTTCGTACTACCACTTGTCCCTGCCATAGGTAGGTGCAGTTCGATAAGTTGTCAACCCTTTCCTAGCACACACCGTATAGAGAGGCCATGGTGGAAGATCGGGAGGCATCCGGTAGGCATGCCACGGCCCGAGGGCATGGGTATTTTCGGTTGTAGCGAAGGGTAGCTCCCCTAGTTTTGTGGTATAAATTTTGTGATCCCATGCTAAGTCGAGGTTGTAGCCTCCCACTTAGAGTTTCGCTTAACGGGTGTAGTGGGTGGTTCCAGACACCGGTAAGTTAGGCTGGTGTGTGCGGATAGCTGTGTTTTCAATTAAAAGGCCGTAGACGGAATTAGTCCTGATGGACTAAAGGAATCCGTTACTCATGGGTAAATAGTACACCCTCTGCAGAGATTAAACATCTATTCGAATAGCCGTGTCCATGGTTAAGGGATGGGTCAAGTGTCGGTCTTAGTGTCGGTCTTCGGAGGAGAAAACTGTTAAACCAGAACTTGGATTATGGCTTGTGACTTGTGATGATCATGATTATTATTCATTATGGACTAACCCGTTATATTATTTGAATTATCGAATATCCCTGGGATGGTTCTACCTCCTGGATATTCACTGTGATTATTTATAAGCCCTTTATGTGGCGTCGCTGAGACGCCCGACTGTGGCATGCTTGTTATTTATTTACTTTATAAGCCTATGCGGTGTCGCTGAGACGCCCGACTGTGGCATGTTTGTTATTTATTTACTTTATAAGCCCTTTATGTGGTGTCGCTGAGATGCCCGACTGTGGCATGCTTGTTATTTATTTACTTTATAAGCCCTTTATGTGGTGTCGCTCAGACGCCCGACTGAGGCATGCTCGTTATTTTACTAACTTTTCGAGGCGTCGCTTCCGACACCCTATCGGTGCATTTTATTACTACTCTGTTATTGCATATCCATGTATATAAATAACCTGCTTGCATGCATCAGAGATTTTATTTTTTTGACTGACGTTGTGATCATGGAATATTTCAGAGCGTGTTTATCTTTTGTTATATTATACCCGTGTTCATAATGTTTGCGAGTACATTCAAAGTACTCACTGGCTTGTCCCTGGCTATTGTCTTGGCCAGATTTCTTGCATGGAGAGGAGCGTTGCGTTGACAACCCCGGAACCTAAGCAACGGTGAAAGCAGCCTAGCGAAGATAGGAGTTATCCTGGTCAGCTGTTCCTGTGGGAAATGGAGCCCCCATAGACGCTGATGATCCACAAACCGCTTCCGACATCAACCACTAGAAACCATTCGTTGTACTCATAGGCCACAATGGTCTTGTACTACATATTATGTATTTTTGCTTGGAATTTCGGTATCAAGTTGGTGCCTCATCAGCTAACAGTAATCCGGGCTGGTGAGCACAAGGGCCATTTTCTGGAAAATAATATCCCGGAAAGCCGGTCCTGACAAATACTTTCCATGAAAATTTATGAACTTGGGTAATAGCATTTGAGTAACATATATAGTGGTTACACTATTCGACAAAAGGAGGATCTTCGTAACACGGTTTTGACAACCATATGGTCCATATCTACATACTTAACATAGTAACAACTATCACATTTTAAGAGGCTAAGGGCCAACAACCATATGGTCCATATCTACATACTTAACATATATAGTAAGAGCTAGCACATTTTAAGAGGCCGAGGGCCAACAACCACAACTATCCACTGGAAGCAGCTTGATCACGGCGACTCGGCATCTCGTCAATGAAAAGGAAGAGCCCTCCTGTGCCTTGGTAGAGCATGAGTAGAACAGTGTCTCCAATTTTCCAATATGTATGCATTGCCATGAGAAGCGAGAACTTGTTAATTTGAATGGTTCCATTTCTGCGGGAAATGCAGTACCTTGAAATTACTTTGGTGTTATTAGCAGGCACAAGTGTAATTCGACCACACCGGGAAATCGATCCAGCAACTGCTACAGGGGGAAATTTCCGTTGACATGTAGAATAAAAATCAATTGTAACATATCATTGAAGATATATATATATATATATATATATATATATATATATATATATATATATATATATATATATATAATGAGCATCAACATTAAAATAGGACTTTTTACCAGTGTTTTGTGCACAAAATTGGTCTTGTTCAGTGTGTGCAGCATAGGTCTAATTAATCCCATCCAAAGTCCAGCATTCATACGTTGTGCTATCTCTGTTAGATTATCAACATTGTTTATGACATGCTTCAAGTCCTTCCATTGAAATTTGGTACGCTTAGTAACATACAGATCATTCACTATGCATCCAACATATCCTGCTTAAAAGGTGGAAAGGTGCTATTTATTTAGAACATGGCAGAAGAATATATAGTGCGCATAAATTGGTAAATAGAATTTGTTACTGCCTAGAAACGGAGTCAAAATATGATATCACAATTGGTTGCTTAAATAGTGATCAATTGGTTGCTTAAATAGTAATATGGCAGCATGGAGAAATTTGAAAGGACACTAACCTCGAGCAGACTTTGATCGGCTGATGACGTTGGGGAAGTAAACATCCATGTTAATTAGACGAGGCTGTGGTGCACGCACTAGAATTTTATTCCCAGCTTTTAGTTCATAACACTTAGACATTTTCCTCCAAAGGTCCGCATTAAAATAGGAGTGGCCATCTTTATCAAGTTTTACACTAACCATCATTGTAAATCTAGGTTGCATTGTCAATATGACATCTTGGGAGTCATCAGCAAAGTAAAGCCCAAGATTTCCTTCTACTCCTGTTCTTGCAAAGCAAGGGATGTACTGCTTGAAATGAAAATTAAGATCGTAAATTAGATATATTGAAATAACAAAGCAAGATGCAAATATGGGAGTAACTGATAGAACAGATCCTTATATAGCTGAAAACAAAGTACAAAAATATAGAATTAAAAATAAATAATGTAACAAAGATGTTAAGCAAATATATAAATAATGTAGCAACAGACGGTATATGTTCCCAAATTTAGGCCATGCCGACCGTGGTAGGTTGAAATTGAACATACCAAGTGCTCCCTGAAGTAATCTAGAATGGTGAGATTGAACTTCGTTTCTGACTGCCACGACCACAGTTGCCCGATTTGTGCTCGCACTATGGACATATGAATGAACACCCACGAATCAGCTAGAACAAAAATGATTCCACAGCGATTTCCGCCAGTTGATTAACAGCGATGGAAGGACTGCGATAAGAGATGAGTGAATATTTCGCTAACCAAGTTGATTACCTTCTCCATGAGAAAAATCCCTGGCCCAATCCCGTAGAAAACCCCAGTCGACCAGAGTCTAGAATGTCGGTGCAGATAGGCGGCGGAAAGCGGTACGGGTGAAATCCGCTGCCGTTTGGAGCGCGACCTACGCCCGCCGTCAACAGCCGTCAAGTTTAGGGTGCATAATTGTAGAGGAGTCTGCGGCGAGTGAGTGGGGACGAAGTGGGCGAGTGTTTTCTTTTTTCCTTTTGCATGTGTGAGTGAACACACACGGTTCGCAGAGGCGACGGAGATGAATCGTGTGCGATAGTAAATCACCGAGATTGAATGGGAATCCAAATTTCCTTTGTCCTTCATCCACAAGATTTTTTATACGATGAACATAAACCCTGCTTATCACCGTGTTCAAGTTTGACACTTTTCCGGGTTCATTTACAATATTTAGGGGATTATGTGCATTTTGCAGGCATTAATGCACAAAATGCAAATTCAAACAATAGGTGCATGAAAGGGTGCACAAGAAAGGTATGGAAAAACCATACTCGTGGTATTTAGTAATTTCTCAAGCCTTTTACAAGGAATGGGCAGATATTTCAATGGAATGCATGTCAATAGTCAACCACAAACGCGTCATTTACTGGGTTATCAACTATAGAACAATGAAATATGTGCTTGAAAAACATGACGCCTGGCATGGTGCCATGGTATGGTCTCACCGTGCCCTTGTTAAAAGCTGAGAAGGTTCGATTTATGTCGTCATGCACGCCCTTCATAAATTGACCCATCACTGAGGAAGTTCAATGCTTTCAAGAGGGAAATCACCAAGATTAAAAGGGAATCCAAATTACCGTCCTAGTTTGTCATTCAGTTTTTTTTCCAATGATCAACATACCGCCTCAAATACAACATGTTCAAATTTGACATTTTTCCGAACTCATTTACCATATTTAGGGGATTTTGTGCATTTTCTAGGCATTAATTCTGCATATAATTCAAATTCGAACAACCGGTGCATGAAAAGGTGCACAAGAACGGTATGGAAAACCATGCTCGTGCTATTTAGTACATTCTAATGCCTTTTACAAGGAATGGGCATATATTTCCAGGAAATATGTGGCAATAGTCAACCATAAACGCATCATTTACTGGGTTAACAACTATACAAAAATGAAATGCATGCTTGGAAAACATGACGCCTGGTGTGGTGCCAAGGTATGACCTCACCGTGCCCTGGTAAAAATGTCGTCATGCACGCCTTTCATAAAATGAACCACCACCGAGGAAGTTTCATGGTTTAGAAATCCCAAGATTGAAGGGGGGTCCAAATTTCCTTTGTCCTTTGTCCACGAGTTTTTTTCTATGATGAACATACAACCTACAAATCACCGTGTTCAAATTTGGCACGTTTCCGGGTTCATTTTCCATATTTAGGGGATTATGTGCATTTCCTAGGCATTAATGCACATAATTCAAGTTCAAGCAATCGGTGCATGAAAGGGTCCAAGAACGGCCTGGAAAACCATGCTCGTGCCATTTAGTAAATTCTCATGCCTTTTACAAGGAATGGACAGATATTTCGATGAAATGTCTGGCAATAGTCAACCAGAAATGTTTGTTTGTTGGGTTTTCAACTACAGAAAAAATGAAATAAATTCTTAAAAAACATGATGCCTGGCATGGTGCCATGGTATGACCTCACCATGCCCTGGTAAAATTTTGAGAAGGTTTGGCTTATGTCGTCATGCACGCCCTTCATAAATCGAACCATCACCGAGGAAGTTCCATGCTTTCGAGAGGGAAATCCCCAAGATTGAAGGGGAATCCAAATTTCCATCCTAGTTTGTCATTCAGTTTTTTTCCAACGCTTAACATACCGCCTCAAACGCAACGTGTTCAAAGTTGAAATTTTCCCGGGCTCATTTACCATATTTAGGGTATTATGTGCATTTTCTAGGCATTAATGGAACTAATTCAAATTCGAACAATCGGCGCATGAAAAGTGCACAAGAACGGTCTGGAAAACCATGCTCGTGTTATTTTAGTACATTCTCATTCCTTTTACAAGGAATGGGCAGATATTTCAAGGAAATGTGTGGCAATAGTCAACCATAAATGCATCGTTTACTGGGTTAACAACTATACAAAAAATGAAACACATGGTTGGAAAACATGACGCCTGGCGTGGTGCCATGGTATGGCCTCACCATGCCCTGCTAAAAATTGGAGAATGTTTTCCTTATGTCGTGATGCGCGCCTTTCATAAAATGAACCATCACCGAGGAAGTTTCATGGTTTCTAGGGGGAAATCACCAAGATTGAAGGGGGATCCAAATTTCCTTTGTCCTTTGTCCATGAGTTTTTTTCTACGATGAACATACAACCTGCAAATCACCATGTTCAAATTTGGCACTTTTCCGGGTTCATTTGCCATATTTAGGGGATTATGTGCATTTCATAGACATCAATGCACATAATTCAAGTTCAAACAATCGGTGCATGAAAGGTGTCGGCGTGCAGGGGCAGGGGTCCCAGACTTGCACTGCGGCCCTGGCGTGGCTCTGCTGGCCAGGCCCATCGACCCATCTTCGCCAAGGGGCCAAGCCTTGTGAGGCGGGCGACGCAAGACCTCCTCGGGAGCGGCCTCACCAGGCTGTCTCGCGAGGGGCGGAGATCAAGGCAAGGCAAACCTCTTGAGGTTCCAGTGACGTGAGCCATCACGATCGAGACCAGGCGGGCAACAGGCGGGCGCCAGTATGCACAATGTCCCTGTTTCCTCTTTGGTGCTAAGGAGGCAAGCGTAGGAGAGGAGTACGAAGGCATCAAGCAAAGGTTTCCACATCGGTGCAACGAGACCAAGACCAGCAGGACGGCAAGACGGAGGTCACCATGGAGCCCAAGGCAGCGTCACCGACAGAGCCTTTTGCAGGCGAAGACTGCTTTTGTCATGATAGCTTGTACTAGCTGTCCCCTTTCAAATTGGCCGTTGTTGGGTCCCTTCCCGCTCAATATTTGGGGAGAGGACCAGGGCCTTTATAAATAGGACTAGCCACCACAGTAGAAGGCAACTTGACCCGAGCTGATTCAGATCATCCACACACCCACCAAGCACAAGAACACCTCACCTCAGGAGGCTGTTCTTCCCTTATACTATTCATCCTCAGCCGAGAGGCAATCCACCACACCACCTTTGGAGTAGGGTATTACACATAGCGGTGGCGAACCAATATAAATCTTGTGTCTCTTGTGTTGCGAGTTAAATCGAGCTAGCCTTAGAGATAAATAGCGAGGTTAAGGGCGTGATTCGGTAGGGGGAGATCTTCATGTGCACCCCAGTGTTCGAACCTTGAGGGTTTTGCCGGAACCCGAGATCCGACATTTGGCGCGCCAGGTAGGGGCTGCGCCAGAGTTTTCCTTCCATTGGTTCACACTCCGCCACCCTCGTTCCCATTCTCCATGATTGCTGCCGCTCTTCCGACTGGATTTACCGACGCCCATAGCAGCGCTGGGGCTCGAACCCTGCTCCGCCTTGCGGCGGGTGCGATGCCACCAAGTTCAAGCGGAGATGCCGCGCGCTTCGACGGCAGCGGCGGACCCGTCGGCTTTCCTGTTGGCGTATGAGGAGGCCGTCCTTAAAGCCGGGGGCGACGACAAGGTCATGGCCAACTGGCTTCCCATGGCCCTCGCTGGCGCACCGCGCGCCTAGCTGCTCAACCTCCCCGGATCCACGGTGGCATCTTGGGAGGAGTTGCGTGGACTCTTCGCTGCGTGCTACGCGGCGCCGGCGCATCACGCGGTTGCGGCCCTCCTCGGCGGCTCGCAAGCACCACCCTTGGATCGTCACGTCAAGTCGTTCCTTCGCCAAATCGGCGCCACCATCAAGCGCCCGGGGGCTCCGCCGGGCTGGGCCGCGCCCGAGGCCGACCACACCTTCGACTCAGGGGACCATCCCATCTCCACCGTCGGCTCAGGTGTGCTCCAAATGCTTTGCACACCCACCATCTGCAACGTGTCCATCACCAAGACGCTCATCGACAGCGGCGCCGCCCTCAACGTGCTCCCCGTCGAGACCTTCAGCCTTCTCCACGTACCGCCTGAGCGGCTCCGCCCTAGCAAGCCCTTCTCAGGGGTTGGTGGAGGCTCCGCCCACTCCATGGGGCTCCGCCTCCCCGTGACCTTTGGCACACGCGAAAACTGCCGCACCGAGCTCATCGACTTTGACATTGCCCGCATCGGCCTCCCGTACAACGCCATCCTCGGGTACCCGGCCCTGGCTCAGTTCATGGCGGTGACCCATCCGGCCTACAACCTCATGAAGATGCCTGGGAGCAAGGGTGTCCTCACGGTAGTTGGGGACACCAAGGAAGCCTTGATGACGCTCAAGCTTGCCCTCAAGACCGCCACAACAGCGCAGCCTACTGACGCGGACACCTCCAAGGCCAAGGGGGCCGCACCAACCAAGAAGAAGTAGTTGTTCACTCAAGACAAGGCGGAAACCAAGCAAGTGCCAGTCGAGGAGGACGGATCCTCGGGGGCAACCTTTACCATAGGCGCCAACCTCGAGCCTGATCAGGAGGAGGCGCTGGTGAAGTTCCTGCGTGCAAACAAGAGAGTGTTTGCTTGCGAGCCCGATCAGCTGGTAGGGGTCCCAAGAGGAGTGATAGGGCACCACTTGAAGGTGTGCCCCAATATACGCCCCGTAAAGCAGAGGGCAAGACGACAGTCCACGGAGAAGCAAGCTTTCATCATCCAAGAGACCCGCAAGTTGGAGGTTGTGGGTGTCATTTGCGAGGTTCGGTACCCCGAGTGTCTGGCGAACCCCGTCATTGTGCCCAAGAGGGGCGGGAAGGAGCGAATGTGCATCGGCTTCACCAACCTCAACAAGGCCTGCCCCCAAGGATGTCACCAAATCAAGATGGCGGTAGAAGATGTGGAGAAGACAGCCTTCCTGACCCCGTGTGGGGTGTACTGCTACACTTGCATGTCGTTTGGGCTGTGCAACACTGGCGCGACCTTCCAACGGCTCATGCACATCACCTTGGGTCGGCAGCTCGGGAAAAATGCCGAAGCCTACATCGATGAAATCGTGGTGAAGTCTCAGGAGGCTAAGACCTTGATCTAGGACCTGGAGGAGACCTTTGAAAGCCTCCGCCAGGTAGACTTGTGACTCAACCCGGAGAAGTACGTGTTTGGCGTCCCTTCCGGCAAGCTGCTGGGCTTCCTTGTGTTCCACAGGGGATCGAGGCCAACCCGGAGAAGGTCAAGGCCATTGAAGACATGAGTCCATCGCAAACCCTCAAGGAAATGCAGAAGCTTGATGGACGGGTGACTGTGTTGGGACGCTTCATTTCCAAGCTGGAAGAGCGCACCCTACGCTTCTTCAAGCTGATGAAGAAGAAGGGCCCATTCGAGTGGACCCCGGAGGCCGACCAAGCGTTTCAAGACCTCAAGAGATACCTGACCAGCCCTCCAGTGATTGTGGCGCCGCGACCTCTTGAGCCCCTAGTGCTTTACCTTGCCGCCACTCCCTACACCGCCAGCGCAGCTCTAGTAGCGGTTCGGGACGAACGCCGAGCCAAGGGCGCATCACGCCGAGCTACGCCCCCAGCAGGGACGACGCAGGACCAGGAAGGCGCCGCCAAGGCCGCGATTGTGGTAGCGGAAGACCAAGCTCAGGAGGGCGATGCCCCCGAGCCCACTGGGACCTTGACAAGCGATCAGGCGTTGGGGGCTGCACCACCTCAGGAGGCGCCCCAACTTCCAGAAGGCGCAAGCCTCATCAGCGCGCCATCCCTCATTCAGCACCCAGTGTACTTCGTCAGCACGGTGTTGAGGGATGCAAGAGCACGATACCCCATGCCTCAGAAGCTCTTACTCGCGCTCTTGGTGGCCTCGCGCAAGCTGCGGCACTACTTCCAAGGTCACACCATCAAGGTCGTCTCGGCCTACCCATTAGAGAGAGTGCTCAGGAGCCCCAACTCTGCCGGGAGGGTCGCCGAGTGGAACATCGAGCTACAGGCGTTCCAGTTGGATTTCAGCACCACCAGGGTCATCAAGGGAGATGCGCTCGCTGATTTTATGGCAGAATGGACAGACGTCCCTCTCGCCGGGAAGTCAGGCGCCCAACGGCTGGGTCATGTACTTCGATGGTGCCTTCGCGCGCCAGGGCGCGGGGGCTGGAGTAGTGCTCATCTCGCCCACTCAGGACAAGCTCTACTACGATATGCAGCTCTGCTTCCAGCAGGGCGAGAAGGTCTCCAACAACATTGCAGAGTACGAAGGTCTTATAGCCGGTCTGAAGGCTGCGGCGGCCCTGGGGGTGAAGCGTCTCACCATCAGGGGCGATTCGCAGCTCCTCATCAACTTCTCCAACAAGGTATACGAGCCGAAGGACGAACACATGGAGGCATACCTCGCGGAGGTGCATAAGATGGAGAAGCAGTTCTTGGGCCTGGAGTTGCAGCACGTGCCCCGTGGCACCAACAAGGAAGATGAAGACATTGCCAGAAGGGCATCCAAGTGAAAGCCCCAAGAGCCTGGCGTCTTCGAGGAGCGGCTCTTGAAGCCATCAGCAACACCACCACTTTCGAGGACAGCGCAACCTCGGGAGGAGCTCCCACAGCCACTTGCCGCGGGAGCCCCAGCCCGTGGCCCGACTTCGGGAGCGCGTTTACTCTTGGTGCTCGAGCCCTAGGAGGGATGCTGGACCAAGGAATGCAAGGGATGCTGCCGGAGAAGGAGGAGGACGTGGAGCGCGTGGCCCGGCAGGCCACAACATAGTGCTTCAGGGACGGTGAGTTGTACAGGAAGCGGCCAAATGACATTTCACTATGTTGCATCTCCAGGGAACAGGGGAAGGAGCTGCTAGCCGACATACACAGTGGGGACCGTGGGCACCACTGGTCATCACGAACCCTCATCGGCAAGGCATTCCACAGCGGATTCTACTGGCCTACGGCGCTCAATGATGCAGCCGAGCTGGTGAAGTCCTGCGAGGCCTGCCAATTCCACGCCAAGCAAATCCATCAGCCAGCTCAGGACCTCCAGACCATTCCACTCTCCTGGCCATTCGCAGTCTAGGGACTGGACATCCTGGGCCCATTCCCTCGAGCGCCTTGGGGCTACCGATACCTCTACGTTGCCATCGACAAGTTCACCAAGTGGGCGGAGGTGGAAGCCGTCCGCACCATCCCAGCTGGCTCCGCGGTCAAGTTCATCAAGGGCCTCATAAGCCGTTTCGGGGTCCCCAACCGCATCATCACCGATAAGGGCTCGCATTTCACCAGTAATCTCTTCAAAATGTATTGTGCTAACCTTGGAACACAGATCTGCTATGCTTCGGCGGCGCACCCCCGGAACAATGGCCAAGCCGAACGCGCCAACGCGGAAGTCCTGAGAAGCCTCAAGACCAGGACCTTCAAGAAGAAGCTCGAAGCCTGCGACAGTGGCTGGCACGACGAGCTCCAGTCCGTGCTGTGGTCCATCCGCACCACCGCCACCAAGCCAACGGGCGAGACCCCATTCTTCCTCGTCTACAGGGCAGAAGCGGTTCTCCCTCACAAGGTCACGCATCGCTCCGAACAGGTCCTGGCGTTCGATGAGACGCAGCAGGATGCCACGGGGGGGATGGATCTCGTGCTGGGGGAGGAACACCGCCGCGTAGCTGCGCTGCGGGCGGCAAGATACCAACAGGCGCTACGGCGGTACCACTGTCGCAGCGTCCGCTCCAGGACGCTCGAGGTGGGCGACCTCGTCCTGAGGCGGGTGTTCTCCAGGGAAGGGCTGCATAAGCTCTCACCCATGTGGGAGGGCCCGTTCAAGGTCGTCCATGTCTCGAACTGGCGCGCCGCGCTGGAGACACAAGGCGGGTACACATCGAGCGCTGGAACATCCAGCACCTCCAGAAGTTCTACCCATGAAGAAAGGCCCATCGCCTGTGAAGAAGGCCCAGTGCCTGTGAAGGTCTTCGCTTGTGACACTCTTACATAATAATGAGTGGGGCTGTACACGCCCCGGAGTCTCAGGAGTACCGCCCTCGGGCCTCGGGGGCTCCCTCCCACGTCCTAGTGGCAGCACATAGCTCCGTGCTAGTGAGAAGACATGAAGACTAGACTAGGTGCCGGACGCGGCTTTTCATTTGCTTTCCGTAGTTGGCTCACCCTCTTTTAATTGAAGTTTTCTTCTGGCGTTCTTTGCTGTTTTGTTTCCGTCGCCTTCTGCCTCTGTTTTCACCGCCAAGTTTGGCCTGTACTCTCTCTCGCATACCTCGCGAGGGGGCTGGACAGGTGCCCTCGTGAGCGCTTTTCCTCCTTGCTTTTCCTCCTTCCGCCTTTCGCCTGCTTTTCGCGAGGCTCCCTCGTTCAAGCCCACAAGCTAGCGCACCTCTCCTAATCCGTGTCCCTCGGGTACCGTGATATGAAGCGATGGGTCAAGGCCAGCGACGCCTGTGACCAAGGCTCGGGTGAATGATAAGCCCCCTAGCAAGCCTCCTAACAAATTTTTTGCAGTTCCTAAGCACCCACCAAGTCAAGGAGGCCTTGACAGGCACCAGGAAGCAAGTGCCTCGTGAAGAGGAGACTACCGCGAACATGTCAAGCTAAGTTATCTCTACACAAAACAACGACACATCACAGGAATGATAAACATAGCATAATGATTGAGAAATCATAGTTCGATGCACGCCCCTCTAGGGCCCATACTGGTTTCTTTCTTGATACAGGAGGGAAATGAAAAACAAAATAAAAGCGGCTCCTGCCCCCACAGCGGTCCACGGGAGCGGGCTCTTGGCGCCGTCTTGAGCTCAGCCAGACCCCTCCTCGCTCTTCACGGAGGCACGGCGACGAGATGACCCGCTGCCGCCTTCAAAGCGGACGCGGCGATGTGCCAGCTGGTCGTAGCCACCACTGTTGGAGCTGTCGCCGGGGGAAGAACCGCCATAGATGGACGAGACGGGTTCGGCACCAAGGGCGGGTTCGCCCTCATCATCGTCACGACCATCGCCAAGGCCGAGCACCTCCTCGCCGTCGTTGACCTCGGGGCAGCACCCGGAACGGCGACCATCTTCCCCAAACACCCTCACGTAGAGGGTCACATCACCGTCATACTTGAAATGGAGGGTGCACCGCCTGCCCAGGCCACGCGCGCGGGCGAACGTCTGCCCGCCATGGGCCAGAGCTATGTTGCCCGCGACGGAGACCTCGACCGCAACCAGGGAAGCCCTACTGCAGCAACCGTCCGCCTGCAGCCAAAGCCCGCCTGGACCCGAGGCCGGCAGCTCGTCGGCGAAGAAGCGCGGGAGTTGAAGCCAGTTGCCGGCCGGGTTTTCCGACCAGATGACGAACTGCGGTAGCACCTCCGCCGAGTGGAAGCGCGGCCGGGGAGGCCGCGCAACCACGGCACGTCTCCCTTCATCGACAGGGCTGCCACGACCGGAGCGACCCTTGCCACGCGCAGCGGCGCCACCGCGGCTGTGGCCGTGGCGAGGGTCGCGTTGTGCTTGCGGGGACGGCCGCATCCACGCTTGGGCGCCGGAGAGCCGGGCCCCTCGCAAGGGGCCTTCCCCTTCTCCCCGGCAGAGAACCTCCTCGACGGTGCCATTTGGAGTCGCTACGGGCAATGGAGCAGAGAGGGAGAAGCAGGCGGAAAGGGAAGAGATGGGCGACAGGGGCTCTGCCCCCTCCCCATTTATAGCAGGAGAAGGCCAACCAGCGCCCCCCACGATCATAGGTAATGATGGTTTTTCCTTGCATGCAGTAGTGACTCGTCAAGTCGGGCAGTTGCCGAGGCAGCACGGGGAAGCAGAGACGCCCACGTCCAATCAAACGCCACGCGTCGACCAAGGCCGCAGGCTATTGGGGCCCGCGGCGCTCCGCACTTGCCTTTGGCTTCGCCTCGAAGCCAAGCCCGAGCGCGCCTTGGGCCCGGGGGCTACTGTCGGTGTTCTGGAAACAGGGGTCCCCAGACTTGCCTGCCTGCAGCCCACGGCGTGGCTCTGCGAGCGGGCCCGTATGGCCCATCTTCGCCAACAAGCATCCAAGACCCTCGCGAGGGGCCAAGCCTCACGAGGCGGGCGACGCAAGACCTCCTCGGCAGCGGCCTCACTAGGCTGGCTCGTGAGGGGCGGAGAGACCAAGGCAAGGCAAACCTCACAAGGTTCCAGTGACATGAGCCATGACGATCGAGACCAGGCGGGCGCCAGCGCGCATAGTGTCCTTGTTTCCTATTTGGTGCTAAGGAGGCAAGCGCAGGCAAGGAGTACCAAGGCATCAAGCAAAGGTTTCCACATCGGTGCAACGAGACCAAGACCAGCAGGACGGCAAGACGGAGGTCACCATGGAGCCTAAGGCGGCGTCACCACCAGAGCCT
Source organism: Aegilops longissima (assembly GCA_021605205.1). NCBI lineage: Eukaryota > Viridiplantae > Streptophyta > Magnoliopsida > Poales > Poaceae > Aegilops > Aegilops longissima. The sequence goes on from CM038680.1 coordinate 397,437,074, forward strand.
TTTGCAGGCGAAGACTGATTTTGTCAGGATAGCTTGTACTAGCTATGCCCTTTCAAATTGGCCGTTGTTGGCTCCCTTCCCGCTCAATATTTGGGGAGAGGACCAGGGCCTCTATAAATAGGACTAGCCACCACAGTAGAAGGCAACTTTGCCCGAGCTGATTCAAATCATCCACACACCCACCAAGCACAAGAACACCTCACCTCAGGAGGCTGTTCTTCCCCTTGTACTGTTCATCCTCAGCCCAAGAGGCAATCCACCACACCACACTAGAGTAGGGTATTACACCGCAATGGTTGCCTGAACCAGTATAAATCTTGTGTCTCTTGTGTTGCGAGTTCGTTGAGCTAGCCTGAGAGATCGTAGCGAGGTTAAGGGAGTGATTCGATAGGGGGAGCTCTTCATGCGAACCCCAGTGTTTGAACCTAAGGGTTTTGCCGGAACCTGAGATCCGATAAAAGGGTCCGTAAGAATTGCCTGGAAAACCATGCTCGTGCCATTTAGTAAATTCTCATGCCTTTTACAAGGAATAGACAGATATTTCAATGAAATGTGTGGCAATAGTCAACCACAAATGTTTGTTCGTTGGGTTTTCAACTATAGAAAAAATGAAATAAATGCTGAAAGAACATGATGACTGGCATGGTGCCATGGTATGACCTCACCATGCCCTGGTAAAAATAAGTGAAGGTTTGGCTTATGTCGTCATGCACGCCCTTCATAAATCGAATCATCACCGAGGAAGTTCCATGCTTTCGAGAAGGAAATCCCCAAGATTGAAGGGGAATCCATATTTTCTTTATTCTTTTCCCTGGAGTTTTTCTACGACGAACATACACCCTGCAAATCACTGTGTTCAAATTTGGCATTTTTCCGGGCTCATTTACCATATTTAGGGGAATATGTGCATTTTCTAGGCATTTAGTGCATATAAATCCAATCTGGCTACAGGTGCACGGGTGTGATGTGAGGGACGTGGATTTCCGTTCGATCGCGGTGCATCCTACAGTGCACACGCGCGATCAGCGTGGCTGGGGTTCTGGCCAATCATAACGCAACACACAATAGGCTCAGCGCACACTGTTTCAGGAAGCGACGGAGATGAACCGTGTGCAATAATGAACGAGCAAAATTGTAAGGGAAGCCAAATTTCTGTTGTCGTTTGTAGTTGAGCTCTTGAATACCACTGCACTATACGGCTGCCCGGCCCCTCCGGCCCAGAGCTCTCTCTAGGCGTCGTCCATGGCACCGCAGCGCAAAGTAACTGGTAAGGAAGCGATGGCATCCCAACATGCCACGTTCCTCGCCGCCCGCGACTGCACACATGGTAAGTGAGGGAGTCCTGGATTGGGGGTGTCCGGATAGCCGAACTATCACCGTTGGCCGGACTCCTGGACTATGAAGATACAAGATTGAAGACTTCGTCCCGTGTCCGGATGGGACTTTCCTTGGCGTGGAAGGCAAGCTTGGCGATACGGATATGTAGATCTCCTACCATTGTAACCGACTCTGTTTAACCCTAACCCTATTCGGTGCCTATATAAACCGGAGGGTTTTAGTCCGTAGGACGAACAACAATCATACCATAGGCTAGCTTCTAGGGTTTAGCCTCTCTGATCTCGTGGTAGATCTACTCTTGTACTACCCATATCATCAATATTAATCAAGCAGGAGTAGGGTTTTACCTCCATCGAGAGGGCCCGAACCTGGGTAAAACATCGTGTCCCTTGTCTCCGATTACCATCCGCCTAGGCGCACGATTCGGGACCTCCTGCCGAGATCCGCCGGTTTGACACCGACATTGGTGCTTTCATTGAGAGTTCCTCCGTGTCGTCGCTGTCGGGAAGGATGCCTCATCCCGTCTTTTAAAGACGGCACCGTTACTAAAGGAGCTTTGGCCACAGGCCAAACTCTCCGCTAAGCGGTTTTCTTATGACCGCTGTTCGGCCGCCGCGCGCGGCGATGACTTCTCGGGTCGCCGAAAGCAATCTTCACGTTAACTTCGGAACTCGCCGAGCAGTTAGATCGATGGAGCTCTCTTCCTTAAACGAGCTCTTGGATCGCATCGCCGCCACAGGAGTCGCTATGGACTATGATCAGATTGGGCCTAAAACCGATCGAGAGAGATCAACTCTCCCGGGCTACCCACCACGTTGTTGTGGTAGAGGAACAATCTGGCGACTCTTCTCCTACCTTAAGGACTAGCTATGTCCGGTTCTGACCCCTCCATGCGGATTCCCGCGGAGGGGAGGACACCACTCAAGCCCTCAACTTAAAGTCAGGCAGCGGGCTAGATTCATTGGACAACCTCCAAGAACCCAAGCTTCCAAGTTCGGAAACTTCTTGGCCCCTGAGTCTTAGATCGGACGGGGTTCAGAATTTAATTCCACCCGCCCACCCAAACATAAGCGATCTATCCCAAATCCGGCAAGAGCCCGGTGAAACAACACATCATTACTGGGCCAGATTCCTCCTGGTTATGGACATGATAAAGGATTGCCGCGAGGAGGACGCAATCTCATTCTTCTGCAATAATTGCACGGACAAGGGAATCCTAAACGCCATAAGTCGTCGTGAAATTACACGCTTCGCTGACTTGGCGTCCATAATGCGAAAATCTTTGCGCGATGGAGAGCGCCTGGAAAACCGAAATCAAATTTTGGGATAATCCGGCCCCGAATACGACCCTAGTCCGAAATAAAAGGGTGCATCATCACTAGGCACCTGGGTTACATACAAAAAAGCAAAAAACCCCCAAAGGGCATGGAACCGTACTGGAGGGATGGCTCAACGGACCCTGCAAAATTCATAGCACAGTGGGCGCCACTCCAACTCATAGCCTTAGAGCATGTTGGATACTACGACAGGTGGCCAAATGTGGCGAAGAGCTCTTAGCTCCAGAGCACCAGCCCAACAATATCAGTATGGTATTAACAGTCTTCGAGACTTTCACATCAAATAATATGCGGAAACGAACACTCCGCAGCCTTGCCGAAGTCTACCAGATAGCAACAATAAATCCATGGAGTGACACGGCTATTACCTTTAACACCAGTGACGAACCTAAATTCGGAACAACCCAAGCACCAGCCGCATTGGTCCTCAGTTCAATAGTGGACGACTTTCGCCTTACCAAGGTACTCATGGATAGCGGCAGTGATTAAACCTCATCTATGAAACCCTTCAAAAATGGAAATAGGCTGGAGCCGCATTGAGCAAAGCAGCACAACCTTTAGAGGAATAATCCCGATCGGGAAGAATGTTGTCTGGAAAGATCACATTGGATGTGGTGTTCGCACGCCGGACAATTATAGGTCGAGGAGGTCACATTCCAAGTGGCCCGTTCAGCAGCGGATACCACGCTCTATTAGGGCGAGAGGCATTCACAATTTTGAAGCTATACCCCATTACGGGTACATGAAGCTCAAAATGCCGGACCCACGGAATTATCACTCTCGCTAGTGACCTGGACATAGCGCTCCGTGCGAAAATAAAATAGCCGCACTTGCCCTTGAGGCACTATCCAAAGCCCTAGCGGCGGAGGAACTCAACTGCGCTGCGCTCCACGGTGAACAGGGACGATGTGATACTCGATAAGAGATCCAAGTCCACCTCTTTAAAACCGCGCATTTAAATAGTCAAATTCCAAGTCCATCCAACGAACCCTACAAAAGCGGCCTCCATCGGGCACAATTAAACCCTGATGTGGGCGCCGCTTTTCACGAGAATTCCTACTGCGAAAATTGGGACATTTTGCTGGCACCCTTCAGACATGCCAGGAATCCCACGCCGGCTGGCCAAGCACAGCCTAAATATCCTAAAAGGATTCAAGCGAGTCAAACAAGCTCTTCGGCGTTTCTCCGAACCCAAGAGACAGGCCATGGGAGAGGAGATAGCCAAACTATTGGAGGCCGGATTCATCAGAGATATTAAACATTGGACTGGTTAGCAAACCCGGTAATGGTACCAAGAAGGACAAATCCTGGCGCCTATGTGTCGATTTTAAGGACCTTAACAAGGCTTGCCCAAAGGATCCCTTCCCCTCCCCGCATCGATCAAATTATCGGCGCTACCGCAGGACATGATTCATTGTGTTTCCTCGGCGCATACTCGGCTACCACCAAATTAAGATGGCAGAGCCAGACCAAGCCGCAACGGCATTCATCACTCCATCGGCCCATTACGCAACACAATGCCCTTTGGGCTAAAAACGCCGGTATAGCGTATCGGCGGATGATTCAGACATGTCTGGCAAACCAGATCGGCAAAACAGTGGAGGCATACGTAGACGACGTGGTCGTCAAATCCAAGCATGTCAAAACCCTAGTCGACGACTTGAGGCTCACATTCGATAATCTCCGAACATATGACATCAAGCTCAACCCGAAAAATGCGTTTTCGGCGTACCAGCCGAAAAGCTCTTGGGCTTCATTGTATCCGGTAGAGGAATTGAAGCAAACGCAGCCAAGATCCGAGCTCTGTCACAATTGGATATCCCCAAAGACCTCAAACAAATACAAAATTTTACTGGATGCGTGGCGGCTCTAAGCCGCTTTATCTCCCGCTTAGGAGAAAAGGCATTACCTCTTTATCGCCTACTCCGGCGCACCGAACACTTCGAGTGGACGGATGCTGCCACGACCATGAAGAAATCAAAGCCATATTGGCAACAAATCTGGTCCTGGCCGTGCCCAACATGGGCGAACCAATGCTATTATACATTGCAGCAACCCATCAAGTTGTAAGCGCGGTGCTCGTTGTCGAACGAGAAACGGACGGACACAAGTTCCCTCTCCGAAAACCAGTTTACTACGTGTCCAATGTCCTAACTCCATGCAAGTCAGGGTACCCGCATTATCAAAAGATAGCATACGAGATGTTCATGGCATCCCGGAAGCTGCGACACTACTTCCAAGAGTGTTCGATAACAGTAGCCTCCGAAGTACCTCTTAATGACATTATAAACAACCGCGACGCAACGGGCCGGATTGCTAAATGTGTAACACCCCGGAAGTAACTTTCCATATTTGTAACTCCAACTCTTGCCATTTTCGGCATTGTGATATGATATTCCCTCCGTGGTTGGGTTTTTCTCCTTTTTGCATTTTGTACATGCCATGCATTTTATATCATGTCATCATGTGCATCGCTTTTGCATACGTGTTCGTCTCTTAATTCCGAGCATTTTTCCCGTTGTCCGTTTTGCAATCCGGCACTCCTATCTCCCTGGCGGCCCTTTTACGTTTTTCCGTAAAGGGTACTAAACCTTCTCGGAATGGACCGAGGTTTGTCTAGTGGCTTTGGTATACCACCGTAGACCACCGGTCAAGTTTGGTCATTTGGAGCTCGTTTGGTACTCCAGCGGTTAACCGCACTCTCGCAAAGGCCTCTTTTAAGTTGCAGCCCAACACCCTTAAAAACAGCCCAATAACCCATCTAAGTCACTTCCATGCTCTCCGTCGTTCGATCACGATCGTGTGGTAAAACTACACCTCATTTGGACTCTCCTAGCTCCCTCTATGCCTATTTAAACATCTCCCGTCCAAATCCGGGTCTTCTTCCTCCTAACCCTAGGCAATTCATCCTCGCGCCATCGACGCGTCCGCCGCCGCCGGACGAAAATCGCCGCCGCCCTCGCCCAACCAGCGTGTACCCACGTGGCTGCGCCGCCGCCCAGCGCTGCCAGCCGCTCGGCCCGCTCCGGCCCCCCTGAATCCATCCATCCCGCGCCGCCGCCGCCGCCTGCCAGCGGCCAGCGCCTACCCGCCGGCCTCAGGCGCCGCCGCCGGCAACCAGCGGCCTCGCCGCCGTCGCGAGTCGCCCGCCGCCTGGCGCGAGTCGAGTCGCCCGGCCGCGCCGCCCGGCGCCCGGCGACCTCGCCCGCCCGCCCGCCGGCGCCGCCAGCGCCTCGCGCCGCGCCGGCCACCGCCGCCCGCCCGGCTGCCCTCACCCCGACCTCGCCGGCCGCCTCCTCCCACTCCGGCGCCGCCGCCGTCGCCGATCCGATCCGGATCGGCCGGATCCGATCGGGACCGAGCCGTTGACTTCTCCTCCCCCTCATTTTTTCTTCTAAGTTATTTCATCTCATGGATATTTTGTGTCACTTTCAACGTGGTATATCTTTGCATCTGTAGATCCATTTTGCGCGTATAATATATCAAAATGTTCGCCTCGAAGAGTAGATCATTTCATCTCATTGCATCATTTTCATTTGAGCTCATCTTGATGCCCGAAATGCTGTTGGAAGAGGGCTATGTGATGTTAGTTTCTGTTTCTTAACAGAACTTGCACTTTTGTTATTTTTGCCACGATTGATGTGTGCATCCTATGAAGTTGAGTCCTACATGTGTTTTGTAATATGCCATGCCATCTTTCCAGGGGTGTATGCCATGTATTTTTGTGATCTATGTGGTGACTAGCACAAGCATGCAAAGTAGGTGTCCTGATGTTGCTGATTTCAGCCCAGTTTAGCTGATTTTGATGCCATGTTAACTTGATGATACCGAGAGATCTATGCATATTTTGAGATACTTCAGTAAGGATGTTTTGTTAAAAATGTCTTTATCTATCCATCCATGCCTTTGTTTGCAATTATGGAGTGCCATAGCTTGAGTCAATCGAACTCTACTTTTGCTATCAAATGTTTCCTGGCAGATTGTTTACAGGTTATTCAATTTTGCCAAGGTTGTTGTGGTTGATCCTTGTATGCTATGTTATTGTTCTTGCCATGTATGTCTTCTATGCCATGTCTTCTTGATGTATGTATGCTTAGTTTATCATATAGGGCTCTGTAGTGAGTGCATTGAGCTTGTAAACATGCCTACTTGTTATCAGTTTTGGACATGTCATGTTGCTGAATCTGTTAACAAAACTTTCAATATTGACATGGGTGTTACTATATTTTCTGATCCTTTTTGGCTTATGGTTAGTAAGGGACTTTTGTTCTAGGCTTTGAGTAGATTCATGCCATGCCTTGTTTTGTTATTTTAAGTTCCTGTAGCATGTAGTTTTGTTGCTCTGAACATTGCAACCTGATGCTGTTTTTGCCATGTCCAGCCTGATATTTTGTGCACTTTTGCCATGCTTGTTTGAACCTGGTATGATGTGAACTAGCCGTAGCTCAGTGCTCATTTTTTGTCGAGCATCTTGTGTAGATCACTGCCATGTGCTTTGTTGATACGTTTGGGTGCAGTAGCTTAATTAATTGTTGCTTGCTAAGTGGCATCATGCTGTTAATGGCAGATTTGTGCCATTCTTGTTTTGCTTGTCATTTGCAAACCGTGCATCCGATTCGGTGATCTTTATATCGATTTCAACGAAATCATCTTATCTTTCAGTGGCATACTTGGTTTGCCAAGTTGATGCCTGGTTCATCATTTACCTTCCGGAGCACACATTCGCATTGCATATCACATCCGCATATCATGTCATGTTTTGCATCATGTTGATTGTGCATTGCACCGTGATTTATTGTGGTTCCTTTGTTTGTGTTGTTGCTTTGGGTAGAGCCGGAGGCGAGTGCGTGAGCGAGGAACCTGTTGAGAACGCTTACGAGGATCAAGCTTTCGACAACTCGAGAACATTGCGAGCAAGATGACCATACCCTCGAAATCACTTCTATCTTTGCTATGCTAGATGCTCGCTCTTTTGCTATGCCTATGCTGCGATGCCTACCACTTGCTATATCATGCCACCCATATTGCCATGTCAGCCCTAACCATCCTTTTCCTAGCAAACCGTTGATTGGCTATGTTACCGCTTTGCTCAGCCCTCTTATAAGCGCTGCTAGTTGCGGTGAAGCTGAAGTTTGTTCCTTGTTGGAACATGGAGATGTTGTTCCTTTTGGAACATGTTTACTTGTTGGGGATATCACAATATATATCTGCTATAATTAATACATCTATATACTTGGTAAAGGGTGGAAGGCTCGGCCTTATGCAGTGTTTTGTTCCACTCTTGCCACCTAGTTTCCGTCATACCGGTGTTATGTTCCTTGATTTTGCGTTCCTTACGGTTGGGTGATTTATGGGACCCCTTGACAGTTCGCTTTGAATAAGACTCGTCCAGCAAGGCCCAACTTTGGTTTTACCATTTGCCACCTAAGCCTTTTCCCCGGGTTTTCGCGAGCCCGAGGGTCATCTTTATTTTAACCCCGGACGGTGCTCCTTGAGTGCTGGCCCGAACCGAGCCGCTTCTTGGGCCACCACGGGAAACTCGAGGCTTGGTTTTACTCGTAGCCTGTCTCATCCGGATGTGCCACGAGCGAGATATGTGCAGCTCCTATCGGGATTTGTCGGCACATTCGGGTGGCTTTGCTGGTCTTGTTTTATTGCTGTCGAAATGTCTTGTAGTCCGGGATTCGAGATTGATCGGGTCTTCCGGTAGAAGGAATATCCTTCGTTGACCGTGAGAGCTTATAATGGGCTAAGTTGGGACACCCTGCAGGGTAATATCTTTCAAAGCCGTGCCCGCGGTTATGAGGCAGATGGGAATTTGTTAATGTCGGTTGTAGAAAACCGAAGTTGACCTCAAATAAAATACACATCAACGCGTGTGTAACCGTGATGGTCTCTTCTCGGTGAGTCCGGAAGTGAACACGGTGTTGGAGTTATGTCGACGTAAGTAGTTCAGGATCACTTCTTGATCGCTATTAGCTTCACGTCCGTGCTTTGCTTCTCTTCTCGCTCTCTTTTGTGATGTAGCCACCATATATGCTAGTCGCTTGCTGCAGCTCCACTTTACTACTCTGTCCTTCCTATAAGCTTAAATAGTCTTGATCTCGCGGGTGTGAGATTGCTGAGTCCCCGTGACTCACAGATTCTACCAAAACAGTTGCAGGTTCCGACGATGCCAGTGCAGGTGACGCATCCGAGCTGAAGTGGGAGTTCGACGAGGAACATGGTTGTTACTATGTGTCTTTTCCTGATGATCAGTAGTGGTGCCCAGTTGGGACGATTGGGGATCTGTGTAGCATTTGGGGTATCTTCTTTTATTTTGGTTCCGTAGTCGGACCTTGAGTGTACTCTGAATGATGGATGTTTATTTATGTATTGTGTGAAGTGGCGACTGTAAGCCAACTATGTATCTCTTTCGCTTATTTATTACATGGGTTGTGTGAAGATTACCTCACTTGCGACATTGGAGATATAGCCGCATCGAGGGCGTTACAAGTTGGTAATCAGAGCCTTCCCGACTTAGGAGCCCCTACTTGATTGTTTCTTTGGCGTTGTTGAGTCTAGAATGGAAAATGTTTTGAGTCTTAGGATTATATATATCGGAGTAGGATTCTTTTTACTCCCAGTCCTTAAATCGCTCTGGTGAGGTATCGGCGAGAGTTTTGACTCTTCTCTCCTCAAATTTCACTAAAAAATTTTTAGGATCACGTGGGTATCTTGGGATCGTTCGATGGTTTTGTGGCGAGAACATTGTTCTTGGTGCCTCGACATTTAGGGGTTGTGGCGGTGTCCCGGGAGTTGAGCTCCGAGGTGTTGTCGTCACAATTTTATCGTTGCGATTCTGGAATACGAGTTTTCCGACATCGAAATCTCTTTTGTGCAGTTGTTGGTGAGATAACCCGATAGCCCGATCTTGAGGCGAAAAGGGAGTATTGCCATGACTTGTATAACGGATGTTTTTGAAGGTCGAGGTACACGATTTCGAGGATTTCTTGGTTATGTGTTGACGGATGGATCAATTTGGATCTAGGTATTGTTAGTTTGGGTGATATATTTTGTGTCCCTGTATCCCCAACACCAGATTGCATAACCAGAAAGTTTGGGAGTTTATAGGTGGGAATTCTAGTAGCTTACAGGATATTCTTTCCGACGGATGTATGATTTGAGATTGGGGTTCAACGTCTAGTGGTCCGCCCATTCACGGTTGATTCTGATGGTCGCGAGGCGTCTTAAAGAATCCTTGGCTATGCTGATTCGGGGCGTCTTGTTTGTCATTCGTGACGTCCGCTATCGTCGTGTCGTGTGGGCCCCACCACGAACACTTTGGGCGTAAATCTCTATCATGTGTTTGTTCGGCTCATTCTAGAAGCCAATCATTTGTTTCAGTTGTGATATTCGATTTGTTTCTAAGGCAGATGTTGTTTCCATATCTTTATCTAAGTGGCTTCTCACCTTAATGGGCGTGTGATGATTAACTTTGGAATTCATTCGTTCATTCTTGTTGAATGTTTATTGTGAAGACTATATGTTGCAATTTCTATCCGTTGATTCTACTTATCTTTTGTCTATCAAAGGACTAATGGATGTCACCCTCTTGAGGATGGCTCCGCCAACGCGTCTGAATCCGGATCGCAATGATGGGGATCGGTCGAACCTCCACCTCCACCTCCGCCTCCGGAGGCACGGCAAGCTATCATGGCAGCCACCAATGCCAATGCTCAGATGATTTTGCAGCTCTTGCAAGAAGCGTACTCGAGGGCAAGGCAATCAAGGAAATCAAGGTCAAGGCAACAATCAGCCGCACTTTGCTACTCTCGATCGGTTCCTCGCTAATCAGCGAAGTCTTTCGGTTTACGTGTTGAGGCCACAGAGCGCCGACGATTGGCTTGTGGACATTTGCAAGCATTTTGATTGTAGCAATGTCAGACTGAGGACTTTGTCAAGTTTGCATCGTTTCAACTCAAGGATCAAGCTGCTGAGTGGTACCAGCAATACAAAGATTCCAGAGGAGGTCGTGTCATTACAGGATGAGTTCCGCCGTGATTTGAGCTCATCACATTCCGAAAAGTGTTGTTGAGAGCAAGCGTGAGGAGTTCCGCAATCTCAAGCAAGGCAACATGTCTGTCTATCAATACAATATCCAATTCCAGAAGCTCACTCGTTTTGCTAAGCAAGACGTACCTGATGAAAAGAGTATGATCTATCAATTCAGAGGTGGTCTGAGAGAAGATCTGCAATTAGCTCTTGTGCTTTTTGAGCTAGATAAGTATGATGAATTCTACAACATGGCACTCAAGCAAGAAGCTGCCCGGCTCAAATGTGAGGCTTCTAAGAAGAGAATCAGGGATGCTGTTCAGTCTTCTTCTTCCTCTCAAGTGGCAGCTAAGCAGCAGAAGTTCTACCTTCCTCCTCCTCCGTTCCGTCAGCCTTATCAGCAGAAGAACTCAGGTGGCCATGGATCTTCCCACCCACCCAACCCAAGCTATCGAGAACAAGTCTAATTCTCAAGCTCCAAGGTCAAGTGCTCCTTACCACCGTCCGCTCTCGAAGTGACTTGCAACAAATGTCGTGAGAAGGTCACTATGCGAACAAGTGCTTCAACAGAGGCGCCTTCCGCCTCCTCCTCTGTGAAATCTTCCAGCAATGCGGTGGTCAAGCATAATCCCAAGTCTGCAAAGGTGAACATGATGAATGCAGCTCAAGCGAGGAATCTTCGATGTGATAATGGGTAATCTTCGATTAATGATATTCTGCAAAGTCTTATTTGATCTTGGTGCATCGCATTCTTTCATGTCATATCCTTTTGCATGAAGCACAATTTTGATCTGAGGCTTTACCTAAAGCTATGCAAGTTATTTCTCCGGCTAAGCGTTTGAGATCTACCATGTTGGTTCCAAATGTCGGTATCAAGATGGGCGATTATAGATTTCTGGCTAAACCTATTGTCCTTGGTGACTCGGATATTGATCTTATTCTCGGAATGGGTGGCTTTCTCAGCACAAAGCTCAGCTTGATTGTGCTGCCGGGAAATTCAATTGACTCACTCTTCTAATGATGTGATCATCTATGCGCTCGTGATGAAACCATTGGTTGTTTTCTCTCAATGAGAAGGGCGAATTGGATGCTATCTCTCGATTCGATCGTTTGTGAGTACCAAGATGTCTTTCGGAAGAGCTTCGGGTATGCCTCCTCATCGGCCGATTGAGTTCGTTATCGATCTTGAGCACGCATGAACCCGTTTGCAAGCGTCCATACAAGCTTGGACCTGATGAGCTGAAGGAATTGAAGAAGCAGCTCGATGAACAAGAGCGTCTGGGTTTGATCAGACCGAGTTCATCTCCTTGGGGTTGTGGTGTTCTTTTTGTCCAGAAGAAGGATGGCACGGACCGACTTTGCGTCGATTACCGTCCATTGAATAAGAAGACAATCAAGAACAAGTATCCACTTCCCAACATCAATGAGCTTTTCGAGCAACTCAAAGGTGCTAAAGTGTTCTCCAAGCTTGACCTTCGTATGGGTTATCATCAGATTCGCATTCGTGAACAAGATATTCCCAAGACAGCATTCAGAACAAGCTTTGGTTCTTATGAATATATTGTCATGTCTTTCGGCCTTGTCAATGCTCCTCCAACATTCTCTCGGATGATGAACTTCATTTTCAATCCCTACACCAATGAATTCGTCTTGGTCTATCTTGATGATATTTTGGTCTTTTCCAAGAATAAGAAGGATCATGCCAAACATTTGCGATTGGTGCTAGACAAGCTCAGAGAGTATCAATTCTATGCTAAGTTCTCCAAATGTGAATTCTAGCTTGATGAAGTGCTTTATCTTGGTCATATCATCTCCGCCAAGGGCATCGCTGTTAATCCCGAGAAGGTGTCCGCAATTGTGAATTGGGAACCTCCTCGAATGTCAAGCAGCTCCATGATTTTCTTGGTCTTGCAAGCTATTGCGAAGATTCGTTGAGAATTTCTCCAAGATTGCAAAGCCTCTTTCCAACCTTCTCCGAAGCATGTGAAGTATGTCGGTCTCACGAGTGTGGCGTTGCTTTCAATACTCTCAAAGAGAAACTCGTCACAGCTCTGTCTTGACTCCTCTGATGAATCCAAGCCATTGAAGTTTTACGTGATGCTTGTCTTCAAGGTCTCGGTCTGTGTTAATGCAAGAGAAGAGAGTTGTGGCTTATACCTCTCGCCAGTTGAAGCCCAACGAGAAGAACTACCCCACTCACGATCTTGAGTTGGCGGCGTTGTCCATGCATTGATAACATGGAGACATCTCTTGTTGGGAAGGAAAGTGGACATTTTCACCGATCACAAGAGTCTCAAGTACATTTTCACTCAGCCCAACCTCAACCTCGAGGCAGACTCGATGGGTGAAATGATTCAAGAGTACAACCCAAGTATTGAATATACTCCGGCAAAGCCAATGTCATTGCAGATGCTTTGAGCGGGAAGGCTTATCGCAGCAGTCTAATCCTCAAGCCCTTCCACCGGATCTTTGTGAAGCTTTCCAAGCTGAATCTTCAAGTTGTTCCTCAAGGCTTTCTTGCCAACCTCATAGTCTCTCCTACTTTGGAAGATCAGATTCGTGAGGCTCAACTTCGGATACCATGGTGAAAAAGGTGAAGCGTGGTATCGACAAGGGCATTTCAAGTATAAGTGCTTCCACATTGATGACAAAGATACTCTTTTCTTTGAGGACCGGATTGTGGTTCCTAAGGGTGATATGAGAAAAGTCATTATGAGCGAGGCTCACAATTCGCTTCTATCCATTCATCCTGGAAGTACGAAGATGTACCAGACCTCAAGCAGTCATATTGGTGGACTCGAATGAAGCGAGAAATTGCTCAATTCGTGAATGGGTGTGATGTCTGCGGAAGAGTGAAAGCAGAACACCAAAGACCAGCTGGTCTCCTCCAACCTCTTGCTATTCCGAATGGAAGTTTGATCATATTGAAATGGACTTCGTGGACTGGCTTTCCAAAGTCCAAGCGTGGAAATGATGCTATCTTCGTTGTCATTGACAAGCTTACTAAAGTGGCTCATTTTCTTCCTATCAAAGAATCCATCACAGCAGCTCGGTTGGCGAGCTATACACCTCCGAGATTGTCTCCTTGCACGGCATTCCACAAGTGATCTCTTTGGACCGTGGCAGCATCTTTACCTCCAAGTTTTGGGATTCTTTTGAAGGCCATGGGCACCAACATTCGTTTCAAAGACAGCTTTCCATCCTCAAACAAGTGGCCAAGTTGAGCGAGTTAATCAAATTCTTGAAGATATGCTCAGGGCTTGTGTCATTTCCTTGGTATGAAGTGGGAAGATTGTCTTCCATATGCCGAGTTCTCCTACAACAACAGCTTCCAAGCAAGTTGGGCAAGGCCCCATTCGAAATTCTCTATGGCGAAAGTGCGTACTCCTCTCAATTGGTGCGAGACAGTGAAGCGCCAACTTCTTGGCAATGACTTGATCACGAAGCGGAAGAAATGTGCAAAGTCATTCGTGAGAATCTCAAAGCCGCATAATCGCGCGGAAAGCTATTATGATGATAAGCACCGTGATGTGGCCTTTGAAATCGGAGACCATGTCTACCTCGCGTCTCTCAATGAAAGGCACTCGTCGCCCGGTATCAAAGGAAGCTTGCCCCTAGATCGTGGGTCCTTTCAAGATCATTGGCAAAGAGGCGATCTCGCCTATCAACGAGCTTCCATCCAACTTTGCAAGCGTGCACGATGTGTTTCACGTGTCACAGCTTCGCAAGTGCTTCAAGACTCTGAACGCACTATCAACTTCAAGAGATTGACCTTCAAGAAGATCTCTCTTATCATGAGCACCCGTTGCTATTCTTGAAGAAACCGAGCGCAAGACTCGCAACAAGTCAATCAAATTCCTGAAAGTGAAGTGGTCACACCATTCGACCGAGAAGCTACTTGGGGCGCGAGGATCACCTCCGTTCGAGTATCCGAGTTCTTTCAGTCCTAGATCTCGGGGCGAGATCCTCTTGTAGTGGTGGAGTGTTGTAACACCCGGAAATAACTTTCCATATTTGTAACTCCAACTCTTGCCATTTTCGGCATTGTGATATGATATTCCCTCCGTGGTTGGGTTTTCTCCTTTTGCATTTTGTCCATGTCATGCATTTTATATCATGTCATCATGTGCATCGCTTTTGCATACGTGTTCGTCTCTTGATTCGAGCATTTTTCCGTTGTCCGTTTTGCAATCCGCACTCCTATCTCCCCGGCGGCCCTTTTACGTTTTTCCGTGTGCGGGTACTAAACCTTCTCGGAATGGACCGAGGTTTGTCTAGTGGCCTTGGTATACCACCCGTAGACCACCGGTCAAGTTTCGGGTCATTTGGAGCTCGTTTGGTACTCCAACGGTTAACCGCACTCTCGCAAAGGCCTCTTTTAAGTTGCAGCCCAACACCCCTTCAAAACAGCCCAATAACCCATCTAAGTCACTTCCATGCTCTCCGTCGTTCGATCACGATCGTGTGGGCGAAAACTACACCTCATTTGGACTCTCCTAGCTCCCTCTATGCCTATTTAAACATCTCCCCCGTCCAAATCCGGGTCTTCTTCCCCCCTAACCCTAGACGAATTCATCCCCGCGCCACCGGACGCGTCCGCCGCCGCCGGACGAAAATCGCCGCCGCCCCTCGCCCAACCAGCGCGTGCCACGTGGCCCCGCCGCCGCCCGCGCCGCCCGCCCGCTCGGCCCTCCCGCCCTCATGGGCCCATCCGGCCGCCAGCCGCGCCGCCTGCCCGCCGCCCGCGCCTCCCCGCCGGCCTCGATGCCGCCCGCCGCGAGCAGCAGCCTCGCCGCCCGTCTGCCGAGTCGCCCGCCGCCCTTAGCGCCGGAGTCGCCCGGCCCAAGCCGCCCGGCCGGCGCCGGCGACCTCCGCGCTCGCCGCCGGGCCGCGCCGCGCCTCCGCCGGCGCCGCCACCGCCGGCTGCCCTCACCCCGACCTCGCCGGCCGCCTCCTCCCACTCCGGCGCCGCTGCCATCGCCGATCCGATCCGGATCGGCCGGATCCGATCGGGACCGAGCCGTTGACTTCTCCCCCTCATTTTTTCTTCTAAGTTATTTCATCTCATGGATATTTTGTGTCATTTTCAACGTGGTATATCTTTGCATCTGTAGATACATTTTGCGCGTATAATATATCAAAATGTTCGTATCGAAGAGTAGATCATTTCATCTCATTGAATCATTTTCATTTGAGCTCATCTTGATGCCCGAAATGCTGTTGGAAGAGGGCTATGTGATGTTAGTTTCTGTTTCTTAACAGAACTTGCACTTTTGTTATTTTTTCCACGATTGATGTGTGCATCCTATGAAGTTGAGTCCTACATGTGTTTTGTAATATGCCATGCCATCTTTCCAGGGGTGTATGCCACGTATTTTTGTGATCTATGTGGTGACTAGCACAAGCATGCAAAGTAGGTGTCGTGATGTTGCTGATTTCAGCCCTGTTTAGCTGATTTTGATGCCATGTTAACTTGATGATACCGAGAGATCTATGCATATTTTGAGATACTTCAGTAAGGATGTTTTGTTAAACATGTCTTGCTCTATCAATCCATGCCTTTGTTTGCAATTATGGAGTGCCATAGCTTGAGTCAATCAAGCTCTACTTTTGCTATCAAATGTTTCCTGGCAGATTGTTTACAGGTTATTCAATTTTGCCAAGGTTGTTGTGGTTGATCCTTGTATGCTATGTTATTGTTCTTGCCATGTATGTCTTCTATGCCATGTCTTCTTGATGTATGTATGCTTAGTTTATCATATAGGGCTCTGTAGTGAGTGCATTGAGCTTGTAAACATGCCTAATTGTTATCAGTTTTGGACATGTCATGTTGCTGAATCTGTTAACAAAACTTTCAATATTGACATGGGTGTTACTATATTTTCTGATCCTTTTTGGCTTATGGTCAGTAAGGGACTTTTGTTCTAGGCTTTGAGTAGATTCATGCCATGCCTTGTTTTGTTATTTTAAGTTCTTGTAGCATGTAGTTTTGTTGCTCTGAACATTGCAACCTGATGCTGTTTTTGCCATGTCCAGCCTGATATTTTGTGCACTTTTGCCAATGCTTGTTTGAACCTGGTATGATGTGAACTAGCCGTAGCTCAGTGCTCATTTTTTGTCGAGCATCTTGTGTAGATCACTGCCATGTGCTTTGTTGATACGTTTGGGTGCAGTAGCTTAATTAATTGTTGCTTGCTAAGTGGCATCATGCTGTTAATGGCAGATTTGTGCCATTCTTGTTTTGCTTATCATTTGCAAACCGTGCATCCGATTCCGGTGATCTTTATATCGATTTCAACCGAAATCATCTTATCTTTCCAGTGGCATACTTGGTTTGCCAAGTTGATGCCTGGTTCATCATTTACCTTCCGGAGCGCACATTCGCATTGCATATCACATCCCGCATACCATGTCATGTTTTGCATCATGTTGATTGTGCATTGCACCGTGATTTATTGTGGTTCCTTTGTTTGTGTTGTTGCTTTGGGTAGAGTCGGGAGACGAGTACGTGAACGAGGAACCTGTTGAGAACGCTTACGAGGATCAAGCTTTCGACAACTCTGAGAACATTGCAGGCAAGATGACCATACCCTCGAAATCACTTCTATCTTTGCTATGCTAGATGCTCGCCTTTTGCTATGCCTATGCTGCGATGCCTACCACTTGCTATATCATGCCACCTTTATTGCCATGTTAGCCCCTAACCATCCTTTTCCTAGCAAACCGTTGATTGGCTATGTTACCGCTTTGCTCAGCCCTCTTATAGCGTTGCTAGTTGCAGGTGAAGCTGAAGTTTGTTCCTTGTTGGAACATGGAGATGTTGTTCCTTTTGGAACATGTTTACTTGTTGGGGATATCACAATATATATCTGCTATAATTAATACATCTATATACTTGGTAAAGGGTGGAAGGCTCGGCCTTATGCCGGTGTTTTGTTCCACTCTTGCCACCTAGTTTCCGTCATACGGTGTTATGTTCCTTGATTTTGCGTTCCTTACACGGTTGGGTGATTTATGGGACCCCCTTGACAGTTCGCTTTGAATAAGACTCGTCTAGCAAGGCCCAACTTTGGTTTTACCATTTGCCACCTAAGCCTTTTTCCCCCGGGTTTTCGCGAGCCCGAGGGTCATCTTTATTTTAACCCCGGACCAGTGCTCCTTGAGTGCTGGCCCGAACCGAACCGCTTGGGCCAGCCCACGGAAAACTTCGAGGCTTGGTTTTACTCGTAGCTGTCTCATCCGGATGTGCCACGAGAACGAGATATGTGCAGCTCCTATCGGGATTTGTCGGCACATTCGGGTGGCTTTGCTGGTCTTGTTTTATTGCTGTCGAAATGTCTTGTAGTCCGGGATTCGAGATTGATCGGGTCTTCGGTAGAAGGAATATTCTTCGTTGACCGTGAGAGCTTATAATGGGCTAAGTTGGGACACCCCTGCAGGGTAATATCTTTCGAAAGCCGTGCCCGCGGTTATGAGGCAGATGGGAATTTGTTAATGTCCGGTTGTAGAAAACCCGAAGTTGACCTAAAATAAAATACACATCAACCGCGTGTGTAACCGTGATGGTCTCTTCTCGGCGGAGTCCGGGAAGTGAACACGGTGTTGGAGTTATGTCTGCCGTAAGTAGTTCAGGATCACTTCTTGATCCTATTAGCTTCACGTCCGTGCTTTGCTTCTCTTCTCGCTCTCTTTTGTGATGTAGCCACCATATATGCTAGTCGCTTGCTGCAGCTCCACTTTACTACTCTGTCCTTCCTATAAGCTTAAATAGTCTTGATCTCATGGTGTGAGATTGCTGAGTCCCGTGACTCACAGATTCTACCAAAACAGTTGCGAGGTTCCGGCGATGCGGTGCAGGGTGACACATCCGAGCTCAAGTGGGAGTTCGACGAGGAACGTGGTCGTTACTATGTGTCTTTTCCTGATGATTAGTAGTGGTGCCCAGTTGGGACGATCGGGGATCTCTGTAGCATTTGGGGTATCTTCTTTTATTTTGGTTCCGTAGTCGGACCTTGAGTGTACTCTGAATGATGGATGTTTATTTATGTATTGTGTGAAGTGGCGACTGTGAGCCAACTATGTATCTCTTTCCCTTATTTATTACATGGGTTGTGTGAAGATTACCTCACTTGCGACATTGCTTTCAATGCGGTTATGCCTCTAAGTCGTGCCTCGACACGTGGGAGATATAGCCGCATCGAGGGCGTTACAATATGGGCCATTGAGCTCCTCCCGTTTGACATAACCTACAAGCCACGGCGAGCTATTAAGTCGCAAGTTTTGGCTGACTTCATCGCCGAATGGACTGAAGCCGAACACCCTAAAGAGTACGGCGCATGTTCCAACTGGATCATGCACTTCGACGGCTCCAAAATGTTGGCCGGCCTGGGGGCTGGCGTCGTTCTGACGTCCCCAACCAGAGATACATTCAATCGTACTTCAAATAATGTACGGACTCCAACAACGCAGCGAATCGAGGCCCTTCTACATGGTCTTGGGATGGCAGTCTCCATGGGCATTCAACGCTTAGAGGTCTTGTGAGGATTGAACCTCGCGATATCCCAAATAAATGGGGACTTTGATGCCAAGGATCCGAAAATGGCAGCTTATCGCAATGCCGTCCTAAAAATGTCAGCTCGGTTTGAGGGGTTCGAATTTCACCATATAGCCCGGGATAACAACCAGGCATGTCACAGCCCTAGAGCTTGCTTGTAACTAGTGGCATTGCTTCCATGCATCATGTTTAAATTTCTAAGAAACTTGAAATGGGGATTGCCTAAACCCTAGCATTAAAGCAATTCAAATAGGTTCAACCAAAATATTTTCAATGACCTCAAAATATCCTTTTAAAATGTCCATGATTATGGAAAAAGGTGAAAGCCTCTACCAGAGATAATGCATATTTTTCCAGGACATTTTGGGCATTGAATTAAATCATTATGGTATTTGAGTTGGAGTTTAAAAGTTACCATTAAATATTGGTTGCTCCAAATATTCTGAAATTTATTGTGTGGTTTGAAAATAATTCAAATATTCCTCACAAAAATTTACAGAATTAACCAAAGTGTTTTGGTTTGGTTTTTAATTGCAAACTTAAAGCAGATAATAGAAAAACTAAAAAAATTAAAAAAGAGAGAGAGAGAGGAACGTACCTGGCCACTTACCTGGCGCCC
Organism: Aegilops longissima; assembly: GCA_021605205.1. Classification (NCBI taxonomy): domain Eukaryota; kingdom Viridiplantae; phylum Streptophyta; class Magnoliopsida; order Poales; family Poaceae; genus Aegilops; species Aegilops longissima. The sequence goes on from CM038680.1 coordinate 397,456,956, forward strand.
CATCCGGCCCACCTCTGTAGCAGCCCGGCTGGGCAAAGCCAGCCCAGCCCACCTACCGCCGCTCATCGTCTTCCTCTGCCAGTAGGCAGAGGCGAGGCGTGGCGCGCGCCCGAGAGCCGGCCACCTCCTGCCTACCTGCTCGCCGCTGGAGGCACCGGAGGGTGCCACGCACAGCCCCCGACCCCTGCACCTCTCCTCTCTCCCCCTGGACCCCATTCTCTCCTCTGCTCCCTCTCTCTCGCCCGGACCGAGCGCCATCGTCGCCATCGCGCGTTCACCATGACCACAGCCACCTCCCGCCGCCGATGCCCAGAAGCTCCGCCTCGCCCCCTCTTCTTCCTCACCCAGACAAAAGAAGCCGGACGCCCCTGGTTGCCGCTAGCTCCGCCGTTCCCCTCCTCGGCCACCGAGGATCGCCGCCGTCAATTCGCCACCGTCGTCGCTTCCCCGAGCTCGCTGACCATCTCTACGCGACCCATGTGAGCCTCCGGTCGATTCCCCTCTCTTCCCCGTGTCATTTTCGCCTCGTAGCCGCCACCGCCATTGAAGCCGAAGCTCACCTCCGCCCGCGCTCGTCGCCGGCGCTGCTCCGGTGGCCATTTGGTCCCGGGCTAGCGCCCATCGCACTCACCGCATCACGTAGGCCACCACTAGCGCCTCAGCCCGCTTGCTCGCACACCGCAACGCTGCCCGCACCCACGCCGAACTCCGGCCGCCGCCTGCCTCGTCGCCGGCGCCGATTCCAGCCGCCCCGAGCTCAACTGACTCCACCAAGAGCTTCGGCTCGTTCCCAGCTCCACCAAGATGCCCTCCGCGGCCCATTTGGTCGCCGGAGCGGCCAAACCCACTCGCACCGCCGCGTTCGGCCTCGCTGGCGGCTAAACGCCGGCGAGTTGACCCCGCTAACCACTCGTTTGACCACGGGTGGGCCCTGGTTGACCCTGTTGAGCCTATGACAGGTGGGGCCAGCCCTGTTAACTAATCAGGTTTAGTTTAATTAATATTTAGTTAAACTAATTATACTGACACGTGGGACCCACTATCAGGTTTGACCCGGACCATGTCCCGTTGACCACTGACATCACAGTGACGTCAGGCTGACGCAGTAATACCTTTTCTGGATTTAATTTAATTCAGGAAATTTTCAAAAAATACCCCAAACTTCTAAAATTTATAGAAATTCAACCGTAACTCCAATGGAAATAAGTTATATATGAAAAATGATCAGAAAAATATGAAGAATCTGTTTATGCCATGATCATGCATGTTTGAACAAGTTAACCTCACTGAATAGGATGAATCATGATTAGGGTAATTTATGAAATAACATTTGGAGTTGGAATTTGTTCTTATTTGAATTCCACTTCAATTAACTTGGCTAGATATTGCATTAGGTGAATTCAGTACCTTAACAGTACATGTCATTCATATGAATGTGCATTGCATTGTTTGTGTTCTTTCTCGATTTGCGGTGTCTGTCCCTCTCGGTGAGCGACGTTAAGCGATTGTTCGATGACACCGATGAAGAACTATATTATCTTGAAGTGCGGGCAAGCAAAACCCCTTGTTCATTCCGATATAATCCCACTCTCTCGCTCCTGCTCTATTTTACTGCATTAGGACAACAACGACTCATGTGTTACTTGCTGCGGTAGCTGAACCCTTTATCCTCTGCATGACTGTCATTCCAGTAATTAGATGAAACCCACTAGCATGAGTAGGAGTTGCTTGAGCCATGTTGTGTCTACTCATTCATGCTTGTTTGTCATGCCTGCTACTGCTTAGAGTTGAGTCGGGTCTGATTCATCGGGAATGAATTGGAATTGTTATGAACATGTCCTATTGTGTGTGAGCTAAGTGTGTGAACACGATTTGGTAAAGGTAGCGGTGAGAGGCCATGTAGGACTACATGGTGGGTTGTCTCATTGCAGCCGTCCTCAGGAACTGAGTTCTGTGTTTGTGATCCATGAAACAGTTACTACCACACATTGGGATCCTTAATTGACTCTCTCGGCTTCTTAACCACCCTTGTCCTCAGTCCGGAAGTTGCAAGTAGTTTCTGGTGTTTGTAGCATGCTGGGGGCCGCACGCAGCGCTGACCTTAGGGGTGGGTTGTGTTGCGGTAGGCACGTGGCCCGGTGTACCGATTCGCCCGTTTGGTGTCTCGGGAACCATGCACACATCATTCGGGGCTGTATGGGAAACCTCGGCCGGACTCCCTGCGGATGGAAACCGAATAGGCGATAAACGTGGACTAGGGACTTGAGTGTTTAGGTAGGCCGTGGCCGACACCAACGTTGGGCTTCCGCTTGAAGGTTGCCGAGTACATGTCGTGTAAACGGCGGTAAGTGGTGAGAGCGTGTGTGAAGAAGTACACCCCTGCAGGGTTAATATGATCTATTGAATAGCCGTGTCGCGGAAAAGGACTTCGGGTTGCCTATATCAGTTCATAGACAAGTGAAAGTGGATACTCTAAAATGCGCAAGATAAGCATGAGTGCTATGGATGGCGTTCTCGTAGGGAGGCGGGGGCGGGTCCATAGTGGTGTATTGATATGGTGAATATGTGGACTCGTGCGCCACCTCAAAAGAGTTACTTGCGATCGTAGTTCAGGATAGCCACCAAGTCAAAGCTGGCTTGCTGCGGTCAAACTCCACCACCCCTTTTAATAATGATGCATATGTAGTTAGTTACGATGTAAGTCTTCTTGAGTACAATTGTACTCACGTTTGCCTATTTTATGTTTTTGCGAGAGGCGTCGGTCTCGCTAGTAGTTCCACGTGGACTTGACGTTTAGCTTGTTACCTCAGCTACGATCTTGTGCCCTCGGCAGATCGGTAGATAGTCGAGCTTCTCAGCCTTTTTCATTTGTAGATGTACGTACTCGAGACATGTTTAGCTTCCGCTTGTGCTTTGACTTGTATGCTCTGAGTGTTGGGTCATGAGACCCATGTTTGTAATATCTCGCTCCTCGGAGCCTAATGAATAAATACTTGAGTCGTAGAGTTATGTTGTGATGCCATGTTGTATCTACACATATTGAGCATATTGTGTGTATGTTTGAAATGCTTGGTATGTGTGGGATCCGACAAACTAATTGTTTATCCTTGGCAGCCTCTCATATGGGGAAATGTAGTCTCGTGCTTACGGCGATAGTAGTCCGCTTCTGCCCGGTTCACGAGTCCTGCTAGCCCAGACTACTGCTTGGACACTTGATGGCCGACATGTGTTTCACGCCGTGCCTATATCGTCCTTCGGGAAATGTCACGCGGTGATATTCGAGTCCTGCCTATCTGCTACAGCCGGGATACCGAGTCCATTAGCCAGTGCTACAGCCCGAATTCATCGTTGATGACCGACATGCTCGATGTGATTCATGTATGCCTGTCCCCATAGGTTAGCGCCGCTTTGGGTTCACGACTAGCCATGTCGGCCCGGGTTCTCTGTCATATGGATGCTAGCGACACTATCATATACATGAGCCAAAAGACGCAAACGGTCCCGGGCCATGGTAAGGCGACACCCGTGGGGATACCGTGCGTGAGGCCGCAAAGTGATATGAGGTGTTACCGGCTAGATCGATGTGACTTGGAATCGGGGTCCTGACAGCGTTGGTATCAGAGCCTGACTTCCTGTAGGATTACCAAGCCAAACTGGTCGAAGTTGTGTCTAGAAATGCTTTAGTTATGTAAGGGAATTGATTGTGGAAGGGAACGTAAGCCTCTTTTTATTCCTTATACCTCATGACCTTCTGATCTGAGTCATCCTCTCCTCTTCTACGGGGTTTAAGAACTAGGCTTCTCATCTATCTATCAGGATGACGTGTTACTAATCCATAGACCTTTAAGATTGTTGGTTTGAAGCCTCAGTTCAGTTCCTACTATTTCTATATGTTAACTGCTGATCTCAGAATCTTGTTATGATGTTGCTGAGTGGCTATGCCACCATTTTGCATAATGTCTCAAATCTTTTTGAGCATTTACAGCCGTTATGCTGTCCGAATCGTCCCAGATCTCTAAATAGTCTGATGCATTTGCAAATCCTTTCCTTCCATTTCCGATGTCCTTTTTGGTCAGAATAAGCACACCAATCGGTGGGTTGAGGTACTCTGCTGCCTCGACATATATGTTGGAATTATTATTATGACCATAAGTGTCTTAGAGGATCATCTAGCAATCTCGCCATGCTTTATATTCCTAGTGTGATGATTCTGGCCATTATTCTTGAAAGCATCCTGTGATGCCATTTAGTAGTAGGCATTCTACTCCTGGGTTTCTGAACCCGAGATTCATCCTACTTCATGTTGTTAGTGTTTGCTAGTGCCATTAGGATATTAGTAACCTTGTGACAGTCCTCGAGGTCCGTGGTATTCCCTTCTTCCAAATACCATGAACCATTAAGGCAGAAGTTATTTAAACCAAAAGATCACAACCAGGGTGCTCTTGAGGAGTACTCCATTCTATATTGCGACTCTGCCAGTTCTACCCTTCTGCATGGGTTATCCGGAAGAAACCTGTTGAACTTGATTTGACATACTAACCTATGCATCCACAACTCAGAAAGTTATATGCTCATCGAGTTGTTCCTCTTTAGTTGTATTCTGACCCCCGCCTGTCAATTGATAGTCAAGGGTATGTGTGCATTCGTTTATCGATGCCTATTATCCTTGTGGTCCGACAAGCCATTCTATTCCGGAATGACTAGGAGAAGCAAACTCCAGTACCTCATCCATATCCAGGATTGGGTCAAAGCAGTTGTATTCCGCAGATCAAAATGCCAATTCAGCTTTTGACTCTGTTCTACCCTGAAGTATTGCCATCTTATATCAAGAATGTCATGGGAATTTCACAACCTCTTAGGAATTCTTGATGCAGTGATACTTCTCGCCATCATCGTTCATTCCTCGGTCACGTGTTGTTGCAACCGGAATACCGACAAATGAATTGTGATGTGTGAAATCAATACTCCTAGCAACCTCGTTGCTTGGTAGTTAAAGGACAATAATTTCATTCTTAGCGTGTTGGTTCTTGAATCATCCTTCTAAGACTGATCGTGCTACCTAGTCCTTATTTCTGGTGCACACTTCGATTGATGAGTTAGGATTATATCAATCCCTTGCTCATTTGATCATATCGTCTTGCCCTCAAAGCAAGATTGTTCTCGAGCTTAGTAACATACCGGTGGTTCGTGACTTTCCAAATATCTTCTTGGAAGTGTTACCGGGTTGTTCCTGACTGTTATGTTGAGCTCGTGATCAAGTGGTTTCTTGTGAACCACCCTCTCTCCAAGAATCTGTGTTGGATATCCCTGAGCTAGTTGGTTAAGCTAGACAACAACTTGGAGAGTTGGAAGATAAAAGCTTGCCTAGCTTAGTTCGTTCCAAAGGGATATTCTTGTGTAGTGTGTGTTGAAGAAAGATGATATCTTCATCGATTGGTCCTGTGATCGATTGTTGGACCTATTGTCTTATCAATCCTTTGATTTGAGTGTGGGCTATCGTCAAATCAAATCAGTACCAACGATGCTCGTAATGTTGTCTTACTCGTGGTTGATCCCTCGAGCATACAACATTATATCCTTTGGTCTGACCTATGCTATCACCGTGTTCACATGATGGTGGAAGTCCAGTGATATGGAAATTCCGATGAGTTGTTGTTGAGCCCATCAGCAGCATTTTGTCTCCCCCATGATTCATGTTGAACATCAACCTAGTGTTGGAAACTTGTGTAAGCATTTCTTCGTGTTTCGTTCATAAAGCTTATGCTTGGATGGAAGAAGTGACTTCCTCTAATTCACGTGCATTAGGTGCAAGTTGCCGCCATGAATTTGAGAAAGGTTTGTTTTGTTTCCCTTGGAATCATCCCAAGTCAGTCAGGCATATGTGCGAAGTATTCTGTAGCCTGGAGACTTGCAACCTTCATTATATATGTATTCCTAGCACACCAAGCCACTGATTGATTTTTTCAAGGAAAAGGAGTTGTTGTGCAAATCCTAGGTCATGCACAAGACTTCGTTACCCTAGATGATGGTTCCCCACCTAAACTCGGTAGTGTTTTGTTGTAAGACTACCATGTGGTCATGCTTGTCTGGGACAACGTGTTCACATGTGTGTAGCAGAACCAGCTCATGTTTTGGAGCTTGCTATCGTAGTTCATATCCCGAGAATCTCGCAACGTCATCTCGCCGATTTGTGTTGCAACCTTTCTTTTCAGACATGCTGAGTCTGGAGTATCCGATTATCAATCGGATCTGAATCTCAGGCAGATATGGTGGTTGGAACATTCCCAGCATTTGCATTTTGTTTCCAACTTGCACCCCACTGTGCCAATTTCCATGGGCTGCCTCTCTCAGTAATTGATGTCTAGGATCATCCTCAAAAGTGGACTCACCATGGGTCCCCTCCACCTCCGATGATAAGCAAAAATCATCCATTGCGTTGTCTTCAACAAGGTAGTCCACATCATCCATTCTAGTCCAGGTGTACCATTCCTTTGCACTCCACCAAATGATCGAATGTGATTGCCTTAGGCTGGTATAAAGAGTTCCAACGATCTATGGATTAAAAGTAATTCTTTTTGCCACTTAAGGGAATAGTTCTTGCGTCACTTCTCCCAAGGTGCCCGTTACGGAATCCTGGCAATTATTCCTCACCACCTTGATACCATCCACCATCCTTCTAAGCGTGGAATTGTTGCCCACCAATCAAACCCCGTCGTTTGTTCTTACATCCCCCTCGATGTGTTCCGTGTCGCAGCTCGAGAGATGTTCCAATGTCTCGCTTGATGAGTGATCCTAAGTTGGTCGATCTTTAAGAAGATCGATTCCTGCAGAGTTCCTCTTTGTCGTTGTCGTGTTGGATGAAGTTTCCGAAAGCAAAGACGTCAAGATCAATATGAAGAAGTGAATCAACATCCTCGAGAAGGGCAATTGGATCATCAAGATTGTGATAGTTGTGACTTCCCCTTTCCTCTTACCTCACGTCTTGAATCTCGGGACGAGATTCTTGTTTAGTGGGGGTGAGTTGTCACAGCCCTAGAGCTTGCTTGTAACTAGTGGCATTGCATCCATGCATCATGTTTAAATTTCTAAGAAACTTGAAATGGGGATTGCCTAAACCCTAGCATTAAAGCAATTCAAATAGGTTCAACCAAAATATTTTCAATGACCTCAAAATATCCTTTTAAAATGTCCATGATTATGGAAAAAGGTGAAAGCCTCTACCAGAGATAATGCATATTTTTCCAGGACATTTTGGGCATTGAATTAAATCATTATGGTATTTGAGTTGGAGTTTAAAAGTTACCATTAAATATTGGTTGCTCCAAATATTCTGAAATTTATTGTGTGGTTTGAAAATAATTCAAATATTCCTCACAAATATTTACAGAATTAACCAAAGTGTTTTGGTTTGGTTTTTAATTGCAAACTTAAAGCAAATAATAAAACAACTAAAACAAATAAAAAAGAGAGAGAGAGAGAGGAACGTACCTGGCCACTTACCTCGCGCCCCATCCGGCCCACCTCTGTAGCAGCCCGGCTGGGCAATGCCAGCCCAGCCCACCTACCGCCGCTCATCGTCTTCCTCTGCCAGTAGGCAGAGGCGAGGCGTGGCGCGCGCCCAAGAGCCGGCCACCTCCTGCCTACCTGCTCGCCGCTGGAGGCACCCGAGGGTGCCACGCACACCCCCCGACCCCTGCACCTCTCCTCTCTCCCCCTAGACCCCATTCTCTCCTCTGCTCCCTCTCTCTCGCCCGGACCGAGCGCCATCGTCGCCACCGACGCCGTTCACCGTGACCACAGCCACCTCCCGCCCGCCGCCCTTGAAGCTCCACCTCGCCCCCTCTTCTTCCTCACCCAGACAAAAGGCGCCGGGCCCCTGGTTGCCGCTTAGCTCCGCCGTTCCCCTCCTCGCCACCGAGGATCGCCGCCAATCAGTCGCCACCGTCGTCGCTTCCCGAGCTCGCTGACCATCTCTCTGCGACCCATGTGAGCCTCGGTCGATTCCCTCTCTTCCCGTGTCATTTTAGCCTCGTAGCCGCCACCGCCATTGAAGCCAAGCTCACCTCCGCCCGCTCGCCGCATGGCGCTGCTCAGTGGCCATTTGGTCCCAGGCTAGCGCCCATCGCACTCACCGCATCACCTAGGCCACCACTAGCGACTCAGCCCGCTTGCTAAGACACCGCAACGCTGCCCGCACCACTTGAACTCCGGCCGCCGCTTTGCCTCGTTTGCGGCGCCGATTCCGGCCGCCCCGAGCTCAACTGACTCCACCAAGAGCTTCGGCTCGTTCCCAGCTCCACCTAGATGCCCTCCGCGGCCCATTTGGTCGCCGGAGCGGCCAAACCCACTCTCACTGCCGCGTTCGGCCTCGCCGGCGGCTAAACGCCGGCGAGTTGACCCCGCTAACCCCTCGTTTGACCATGGGTGGGCCCTGGTTGACCTTGTTGAGGCTATGACAGGTGGGGCCAGCCCTATTAACTAATCAGGTTTAGTTGAATTAATATTTAGTTAAACTAATTATACTGACACGTGGGACCCACTATCAGGTTTGACCCGGACCATGTCCCATTGACCACTGACGTCAGGCTGACGCAGTAATACCTTTTCTGGATTTAATTTAATTCAGGAAATTTTCAGAAAATACCCCAAACTTCTAAAATTCATAGAAATTCAACCGTAACTCCAATGGAAATAAGTTATATATGAAAAATGATCAGAAAAATATGAAGAATCTGTTTATGCCATGATCATGCATGTTTGAACAAGTTAACCTCACTAAATAGGATGAATCATGATTAGGGTAATTTATGAAATAACATTTGGAGTTGGAATTTGTTCTTGTTTGAATTCCACTTCAATTAACTTGGCTAGATATTGCATTAGGTGAATTCAGTACCTTAACATGACATGTCATTCGTATGAATGTGCATTGCATTGTTTGTGTTCTTTCTCAGTTTCCGGTGTCTGTCCCCTCTCAGTAGACGACGTTCCGACGATTGTTCGATGACACCGATGAAGAACTATATTATCTTCAGAAGTGCCAGGCAAGCAAAACCCCCTTGTTCATTCCGATATAATCCCACTCTCTCGCTCCTGCTCTATTTTACTGCATTAGGACAACAACGACTCATGTGTTACTTGCTGCGGTAGCTGAACCCCTTTATCCTCTGCATGACCTGTCATTCCACAGTAATTAGATGAAACCCACTAGCATGAGTAGGAGTTGCTTGAGCCATGTTGTGTCTACTCATTCATGCTTGTTTGTCATGCTGCTCATTGCTTAGAGTTGAGTCGGTCTGATTCATCGGGAATGAATTGGAATTGTTATGAACATGTCCTATTGTGTGTGAGCTAAGTGTGTGAACACGATTTGGTAAAAGGTAGCGGTGAGAGGCCATGTAGGAGTACATGGTGGGTTGTCTCATTGCAGCCGTCCTCGAGGAACTGAGTTACGTGTTTGTGATCCATGAAACAGTTACTACCACACATTGGGATCCTTAATTGACTCTCTCGGCTTCTTAACCACCCTTGTCCTCGGTCAGGGAGTTGCAAGTAGTTTACGGTGTTTGTAGCATCTTGGGGGCCACGCAGCGCTGACCTTAGGGGTGGGTTGTGTTGCAGAGGCACGTGGCCGGTGTACCGATTTACCCGTTTGGTGTCTCGGGAACCCTGCACACATCGTTCGGGGCTGTATGGGAAACCTCGGCGGACTCCTGCGGATGGAACCGAATAGGCGATAAACCTGGACTAGGGACTTGAGTGTTTAGGTAGGCCGTGGCCGACACCCACGTTGGGCTTCCGCTTGAAGGTTGCCGAGTACATGTCGTGTAAACAGCGGTAAGTGGTGAGAGCGTGTGGGAAGAAGTACACCCCTGCAGGGTTAATATGACCACACGTCAGTCTCGCTAGTAGTTCCACGTGGACTTCGATGTTTAGCTTGTTACCTCAGCTACGATCTTGTGCCCTCGGCAGGATCGGGTAGATAGTCAGGCTTCTCAGCCTTTTTCATTTGTAGATGTCTGTACTCAGACATGTTTAGCTTCCGCTTGTGCTTTGACTTGTATGTTTCCGAGTGTTGGGTCATGAGACCCATGTTTGTAATATCTCGCTCCTCGGGCCTAATGAATAAATACTTGAGTCGTAGAGTTATGTTGTGATGCCATGTTGTATCTACACATATTGAGCATATTGTGTGTATGTTTGAAATGCTTGGTATGTGTGGGATCCGACAAACTAGTTGTTTATCCTTGGCAGCCTCTCATATGGGGAAATGTAGTCTCGTGCTTCGGCGATAGTAGTCCGCCACTGCCCGGTTCACGGAGTCCTGCTAGCCCAGCACTACTGCTTGGACACTTGGTGGCGGCATGTGTTTCACCGTTCCTATATGTCATCTTCGGGAAATGTCACGGTGATATTGAAGTCTGCCTAGCCTGCTACAGCCGGGATCTGGAGTCTGTTAGCGCGATGCTACAGCCCAATTCATATGTTGATGACCGACATGCTCGATGTGATTCATGTATGCCTGTCCCCATAGGTTAGCGCCGCTTTGGGTTCATGACTAGCCTTGTCGACCCGGGTTCTCTGTCATATGGATGCTAGCGACACTATCATATACGTCAGCCAAAAGACGCAAACGGTCCCGGGCCATGGTAAGGCGACACCCGTGGGGATACCGTGCATGAGGCCGCAAAGTGATATGAGGTGTTACCGGCTAGATCGATGTGACTTGGAATCGGGGTCCTGACAAGGCAGCAGACGTGTTGGCACGCATTGGCGCAAAGCGCGATGCCGTCCCACCCAACATCTTCCTAGAGAGGCTTTTCAAGCCATCCGTATTATGGGAGGGAGAGTCCGGAAATAACAACCCGGACCCAACCACACTTCCCCACACCGAACATTCCGACATAGTTGGTGGTCCCGCGAACGAAATAACACCGTCAGCCCATGCAATAATGGCAGTCATTGCCCCGTGGACAGAACCATTCCTAGCCTACCTAACTAGGCAGGAACTTCCCGAGGACCAAAATGAGGCCCGCTGCATAGTGCGGCGGTCTAAAGCCTATAAGGTCCATGAGGAGAGCTTTATAAGAAAAGCACAACCGAGTCCTTCAAAGGTGTATCTCCGAAGAGGAAGGCGGAATCTCTGGCTGAAATTCATGCGGACTCGGTGGGCACCATGCCGCAGCCGGGCCCTTGTAGGCAAGGCCTTCCGTACATGATTTTATTGGCCGGCGGCACAGGCGGATCTCAGACTTAGTCCAATGATCGTCGGTTGCCAGCTCTTTGCTAATCAAAGCAACATGCCACCCACCGCCCTCAAAACTATACCCATCACGGCCCTTTGCGGTGCAGGGGCTTGACATGGTTGGACCCTTAAAGGAGGAACCCACAAGCAAAACTACCTATTGGTCATGGTGGATAAATTCACCAAATGGATAGAGGCCAAGCCTGTAAAGGCGGCGAATCCGGACGATGATAGACTTCATATCGGGGTAGTACACCGTTCTGGCGTCCCCATAGCATCATCGCGATAACGGCACGAACTTCACGGCCGGCGAGGTCAAACTCGGTGCAAAACATGGGCATCAAGCTCGACTATGCTTCAGTCTATCACCCCCAAACTAACGGTCAAGTCGAGCAAGCAAACGGTCTAATCATGAGCGGCACTAAACCCAGACTAGTGCGGTCCCTCAAGGAATCTAACACGCACTGGGTAGAGGAGCTCGACTCCGTACTCTGGGGGCTGCGGACCACGCCGAATCGCACTACCAGATTCACACCATTTTTTATGGTATACGGCGCAGAGGCAGTTTTGCCCTGCGACATAATTCATGACTCACCTCGCGTGCGCATGTACGAAGAAAGAGAAGCCGAGCTCGATCTGCAGGACAGTTTGGACGCCTTGGAGGAGGAGCGTGACGTGGCAAAAGCTCGTTCCACATTCTATCAACAGCAGGCTCGAAAATATCAAAGAAGGGTAGTACGGGCCAAAGCTTACAATGTTGGCGAACTAGTTCTACGCCTGCCGGACAAGAAAAAGGACAAACTCAAGCCCAAATGGGAGTGTCCCTTCATCATCGACCAAGTCCTGACCGGTGGAGCGTACCGTCTGCGAAACGCATCGGATAACCGACTCGAGCCGAACCCATGGAACGCAGCCCGTCTCCGAAGATTCTACGCCTAGCGCTGGATTCTGAGTTCGTCTCCTTCCTCCGTCTATATTTTATACTTTAAGCTGTCTTTTATTTCTCTCCTTCTTCCTCCTTTTTTCCAAAGTCGTTAAAGGCTCGTCTGCGCATTGTTCGCACACACTTGACGCGCTATCCGCGCTCATTATACCTGGGGGCTTCTTTAACAGAAGCTTATTTATATGGGCTTTATGCCCAACACATGTGTCACACTTCCGCATGTACCTTTTATTCACCATTATATGCATCGATATGACTTAAGTTTTGGCCAAGCTGGGTTGTCTCGCTCCTGTGCTTACCCCTACGTTCCCGATTGTTCGGCTAGGTGGTAAAGGAGCACCTCTGCGATTATTACCGGGTCAGCGGACGTGTACCTCGAGACTGGGTGAAGCCGAAAGCTAGCGTTCTTAAGGGAATATTCGGTCGGTGAACTAAAAGCGATTTTTATTTTTCATTTATCTGCCCCAGATGCTTTTACCTTTTTTTCACAGTCAGGACATGCACTTTAGGGCATGCCTCCGAGAAAGGAACCCCTAACGGAACTATTCTCCGGAAGATGTTTCTTACTAACCATGTAATATAACATAACTAATTGGGCACTTGTGCGATAAAGCACTCATGACCCCTACTTTGGTCTCCACGCATGCCCGGTTTTTACATAACCGCGAGGTATTCGGACACACTCCGGACTATTGGGTCCCGAGGTTGAAGCGAAAAGGTCCGCTTCGACAAGCGATCTACAATCCGGCTAGAAGGCATTTTACATGTCATTTTAAATTACATAGTCAAATTGACTGATTGTATTCCTCTTCAATGCCATCTAATAGGCTGTCTAGTTTACTGATCCTGCTGGGAATACTTGCGGCCAACTCTACTTGGCCGTACACTAAGCTCACAGGATCTCCTTCCGTCGGGCCCCACAGTCCGACCTCGGCCATGTGGTTTGGGTCCGCCTTCGCGTGCTGCGTCTTCACCATGGCCCAGCCTCCTGGCGCCTTTGACGACAGCCGCTATCTTCCATAGTCGGAAGCACCGCCGTGCTCCTGAAGCTTCTGCAAGCTCTCCAAGGCCTTGGGCGGGGAGATAGATGTCCACAAGGCCAGGCGGCGCCTTTCATCACTGCCGAACTTCGTTCGTGCAGTTGCAATAGCTCAGGAAGAAGGTCACCCGTAGAACCGGGCATTTCCTCTGCAGGACGACCCGTGAGCATACCTACAGACATAACTTTGTTAGATGACTTCCTCGCCGAACTCTTTTTAAAAGTTCGCTCAAGCACTTACTATAAATGCCGCGAAGAAGTCGCCGATTCTCCTTCACGGAGTCAGACAGCTGGGCACGAACATCCTTTAGTTCCTCACCAAGCTGGGTGTTAGCATCTTGGAGATTATTTTTGTCTTGCCTCATCCTTGTAAGCACATTCTCGCCGGCCTTCAACCGGCGCAAGAGCTGTTGCTTGTCCGGATCTAGTCCGGCGCCATCTGCAATATTATTGTCAGATTTACACACACGCCGCACTTCACAAACTACTTATCTTTTGAAGCATATATTACCAGAGGGGGTCTCTGTGGCTCCCCCTATAGTGGCTAGTGCGGCCTCAAGTTGGGCCTTGCATTCTTCAAGCTCCTGGGACAGTCGGGTATTCTTTTTTGTAAGATCCTGCATAACAAATGATCCTTAAATCAGTTATTCTAACTATTTTAAGTCTCGGGGGCTACTGGCATATATAACCGTCAAATTTCCTCACCCGTATGTCCTTTACATACTGCTCCGTGGCTCGCTAGACCATCTTGAGCGGCACGGAGTGCGCATCTCCCGAATTGACGGCATTCAATGCCTCTTGGGAGAAACATGCGTCACGAAGAACTGTCCGGCGGCGCCTGTGATTCATGGAACTCTCCACCTCGGAGTTGGTGGCGAACAATCTGTCGGCATCCTCTGTCGGAGGAGCATCCGACGCACGCCTCGTGCTCGCCTCCGCTTCTGGACCCGGCTTTGGAGCCTGGCTGGCGGAGGCTCGATTAGCAACCTCTCCGGATACAGTCCGGCGAGCGCTCTTTTTCCTGAAAAGAGCACCAGCATTAGTACGCCTTCCAGGAATCAATCCTGGGAATATGGTGACGCGCCATACCGTTCTTGGCGGCGTTCGATTCGAACCGCGCTTCTTTTTTAGCCCTCAAGGGCCGTGCTGCCCCTTGTTGGCTAGCCGCCGCGGGCTCGGCCTCCTTCCTCGAAGGCACCCTCTGCGAAACACCATTGGTATACGGTGATAAAAAATAAGCACGGATGGGTCATTATCAGAGTATTGGGACCTCGGTCTCAGTTACCTGTGAGGCTGGAAGTATTCCCGGGTAATCGGCCGTAATGGAAACCAAGGCATTGTCGATGCTCAGTTGGTGAAACACCCCATCAATCAGCTCCACCAATATGTCTGGATCCTCTTGGGAGGCCGGATCGAGGAGCTGTTCCGGATCCTCGGGTTGTGGAGGCGGGTTGTTTATGTCTTTCACGGCCTGGCGCAGTTCCTGCGTCAAAATCACAAAATGAGATACCTAACCATGGGAATACGGATCGGATGTGCAAAAAAGAAATGTCTGCTTACCCAGCTTCGAGGATTGTTCATAGAAAATCCGTTCAATGGACTGACGCAGAGAAAATCCTCCTCTTCTCCCTTGTACAGTGCGGACAAGATCTTCACCAGATCGGTGACCGACCCCGGCCCCTTACGGCCATGACGGGTGGCATCGTCCTCCCCGTTGAAATCCCACATGGGGTGGCCCCTATACTGGAGCGGCTGCACCCCCCGCATAATACGTGTGGCCATGACACCGATCATGGTCAGTCCGGAATGAGCTAACAATCTTATTCAGCTCATCGTAAAGGGCGTCCTTGTCGTCTTCCCTCTCAGGGGCTCATGAGCGCCAACTCAGGCGTTTCTTCAAAGGAGCATTGCTGAACTCCGGGAGACCGATCCGAACAGGATCTGGCAGCGGGACATCTTCAAACCATTCCGAAGGCCAGTCTTCGGACGCCTTCTTCGGGGTTCCGGATAGATATCCGGTCAAGGCGATGCGCCACAGCTCGGCTCCGCCCACTTGATATATTGACCCCTCATGAGAACAGGGTACAAGGCAGAATAATCTCTTACACAGCGCAAAATGAGCCTCGATGCCCAAGAACAGTTCGCAAAGGGCCACGAAGCCCGCGATGTGCAAAATGGAGGCAGGCGTAAGGTGGTGCAACTGGAGGCCGTAGAACTCCAAGAGCCCCTGGAGAAATGGATGAATTGGAAATCCAAGTCCTCTTACTAGATAAGAGACAAAGCATACCCACTCTCCTTTGGAGGGATCGGGGACACTCTCCGCTTGCTTTCCACCCTTATAGGTGGCGAGTCCAGCTCGAACCGGAACCATGAAGGCCCAATCCCTTGGTTTGGAGTGTCACTAGCTCGCTATGTGGGACTGAGCATCTCTCCCAATTTCCAGGCAGAGGGCTGGGAGCGCGAGAGGAGGAGCCGCGTCGACTCTCCATGATAGAATGGATTTTTGTCAGAGGCGCTCTGATGAAAGCTCGCGGAGGGAGGATGGTGTGACTCGGATCTAGATCCTCGTCCCTTTTATAGACAGCTCATTTGCGCAGCTAGGGGGATAAGTGTAAAAATACCCTGGTTTTTCGCATTCATTCAACACGTGGAAGATGGCTATTATTGGGCGTGGAAGCCAAGGAGCGCAGCATTTATCAGAAGCCGGACACTATTCGACAAGTATATGGAATTTGGAGAAGAACCCGCCTCGCAATGCGAAGACAATCACTGCGCGGACTCATCGCCATTGAAGCCTGGTTCGGGGCTCTTGAGGAGTCTGGATTAGGGGTGTCCGGATAGCGAACTATCACCGTTGGCGGACTCTGGACTATGAAGATACAAGATTGAAGACTTCGTCCCGTGTCCGGATGGGACTTTCCTTGGCGTGGAAGGCAAGCTTGGCGATACGGATATGTAGATCTCCTACCATTGTAACCGACTCTGTGTAACCCTAACCCTATTCGGTGCCTCTATAAACCGGAGGGTTTTAGTCCGTAGGACGAACAACAATCATACCATAGGCTAGCTTCTAGGGTTTAGCCTCTCTGATCTCGTGGTAGATCTACTCTTGTACTACCCATATCATCAATATTCATCAAGCAGGAGTAGGGTTTTACCTCCATCGAGAGGGCCCGAACCTGGGTAAAAACATCGTGTCCCTTGTCTCGTGTTACCATCCGCCTAGACGCACAGTTCGGGACCCCCTACCCGAGATCTCCCGGTTTTGACACCGACAGTAAGGAAGCGATGGCATCTCACCGCGCCGAGTTCATCGCCACCGGCAGCTAGACAGTTGCATGGCCGCACTTTGAGGCTACCATGGCCGAATGGGTGGTGGATCTAGAGGCGGCCAAAGCCGCACAGAAGGAGAGGAAAAGGCAGAAAGCAGTCAAGAAAAGAGAGTCCTGCTGCCGCAAGAAAAAAGAGGTTGCACGTTGTGGTGAGGATAGCTTGGCGGAGATCAAAGTGTCGGCTTTCCGGGAACGGGGGTCCCCAGACTTGCCTTCCAGCGGCCTGCGGCGTGGCTCAAGGGGTGGCCCAGCACGACCCATCTTCATCAGCACAAGCTCAAGACCCTCGCAAGGGGCCAAGCCTCACGGGGCGGACGATAGGAAGCTTCCTCAGGCACGGCCTCGTCAGGCTGGCTCACGAGGAGGCGGAGAGATCAAGGCGGGGTACCTCACGAGGTGCCCATGACGCAAGCCATGACGACCAAGGGCGCCGGTGAGCGCCAGCCAGCAGAGTGTCCTCCTTTCCTCTTTGGTGCAAAGGGGGCAAGCGCAGGCGAGAGCATCAAGCAAAGTCATCTGTTTCGGTGCAACAAGACCAAGACCGTCGCAACGGCAGGAAGGAAGTCATCATGGAGCCCAAGCCGGCGTCACCACCAGAGCCTTTGATAGGCGAGGACCAACTTTAGTCAGGATAAGTGTACTAGATTTTCCCCTTCAAAATGGCCAATTGTTGGCGCCCTTCCCGCTCAATATTTGGGAAGAGGCCCAGGGCCTTTGCCTATAAATAGGACTAGCCACCCACAGGGTAGAGGCAGCTGGACCAGGATCCGGAATCCAGAACAGAGCTTGATCCTGCATCTTGAATCAGCAAAGAGAGAGCGACTGAACTCCCCCTAGCAGTTCATCGCACCAGCCAAGAACAGACCCTCGCGAGGCTGTTCTTCCTTGTATTGTTCATCATCAGCCCAAGAGGCAATCCACCACACCACACACTGGAGTGGGGTGTTACACCACAATGGTGGCCCAAACCAGTATAAACCTTGTGTCTCTTGTGTTGTTCTGTTGGTAGTTTAGATCCTAGCGAGGCGGCGAGGAGCAGGTAGGCAGGGGGCGAGATCTCCGCACGCACCCCAGTGTTCGAACCTAGAGGGTCTCCCGGAACCCGAGATCCGACACAAAGCATAGTGGGCTGCCTCCTACAAGGCCGGGAAGGAGAACACCGGCGACTGACCAACATGCCCCGATGTCAGCATGTGAGAAGTAGTTTAAGTTTGTAGTATTAGAGCAAATTACCACTAGTACTTTAAGTTTGTAGTATTAACGTACAATGTTGGTAAGAGCATCTTTTGAGGGCTTTGAGCGTTGATTAGCATGTGTGCCCGTGTGCATTTTTTTGTGTTAATCGTTAGAAGATCATAAAACACATGGTTTGTATGCCGTACCCGTCTGCGTTTTTTTGCGTTAACGATCCATAAGTGAGTTACCTGTGCGATGTTTCCTAATAAACCAGGCGTACCATTGACCAAAAAAATCAAGTACACAGTTACATTTTTCTGGAGACGGGATCTGCCAACTTTCTTTTTCTCGCACTCGAGTATTTTACGCGCTTCGTCTGTGTTGTGTGTTTCCCCCGCCCAAGTTTCAAGTTTCGCAGCAAAATTTTCATTCGGCGCGCGATTTCAGAATTTATTCCTCCAACCACATCCCCACCCTCGGTATCCCACCCCCCGTACCTCCCCTACCAGCATCTCAAACCGCCGCCGTCGCAACCACAAATTCCACATCTACGTTCTGCTCAGATCCAGTCAGGTAACCCACCGATCTCTATCACGGAACCGGCCTGATTGCTGAAATGGCGCATGTGAAACATCCTCATGCCTCCAAATCCCCACCGCCAGGAGCTGATGGCAGTCCATGGCGCGATGGCCGCTATGTGTTTTGACACAGAGGAACACCTCGCCTCCGCTGCTGCTACCGACATGGTGCAGGCTCTGGCCCAGATGAAGTCCCCCGGCGACTACCCCCCAGGACTTAACATGTAAGATCTGACCAGCTAATCTGTCCAATACCACTTGCAAGGGCTATGATTTCTACGGTTGATGTATTAAGCATGTTCGTGCCTTGTTTATTTTAGTACTGCACACCGTGTGATGTTCAAATATTACCGTGTCCAGCTCAATGTCACCAATACCTGCAACAAACTTACAATACATGACTCAGGATATCACTAGAGATGCTGCCCATTTGCGATTTTTAGTGGATGCTAACCTTGTTGTACTTAACATGCCTATCCATGTAATTACGCAGGGTCATAACGGCCGATGCTTTTGTTTTCCGTCGACGTGAGCTGCATCCCATGTCTTACAGTATTTCACATCATTTGTGCAATTACAGTTTAACTTCTACCATTTACTGGTTGCCTGTAGGTACACATGTCAGTGGCACTGATCCACGCTTCGATCCGGAGGAACAGCTCGCCTCCGCCGCCACTGACTTTGGGCGGGCTCTGGCCAAGATGAAGTGCACCAGCAACTAACTCTCAGGACTTACCAAGTATGTACTCACCAGTTCAATCTTACCAATACCAGTTGCAATTAATGGCTATGTTTTGTACGATCGATGTATTAAGCATGTTGTAGTAAACATGCCTAACACGTTTAGCTATTTTCCTACCTTTTTATAGACAATCGGGCCATTATCCGCTTTCCGTAGCACCTACCTGTGATGTTTAACTCTGCCAATTGCATTTTTATCAAGACCGATTTCAATGGCCATTAAGCTTTGTTGCAATTAATAGCTTGTATCCATTTTTAAACAGTTGTATTTCAATGGCTACAAACTTACAAAACATGACTTAGGATGTTATTAAGCCTGTTGCAATTAATAGTTGTATCCATTTTTAATCCATCCCTTTGCTACCGTGCTACTCTTTCGAAATGAAGATATCACTACAGAGTCATGTAAATCGGAGGAGTTATCCCCACCTTGGGAAGGACCTTTTGTGGTCAGCAAGAATCTGAACAACGGGTCATACTACCTTATCGATGTTCGAGAGCACAAAGACTGACGTAAATCGGAGGAGGAGACCCACCGGCCATGGAATATTCCTCATCTTCGGCCTTACTACACCTGAGCCACTAGCTCTCCTTATGTACATATTTTGATAGTGTATATATTATGATCGATATAATAAACCTGCATCCCTGCTAAAGCGGGGCCTCTGTCGTTCTTTCTAAAAAAAGTTCTTTGGTTACATGGGGGCTTCCGGCTTATGCATGAAGTTATGATTACCCTTTGAACCGGCTGATAAGCCAATTGAAGAAAAACTTGGGGACTCACTACCCAGGTTAAAACGGACCAAAGTGAGTCTGTTAAACACAGCTCAAACATGGGTACCCCTTGGGCACAGCCCACAATATCATTTGGGGGCTTGGTCGTATTCGAACCATAGCTACACCTCTTGATTGGCGTAAGGCCACAAGGATAATCACTTGGGGGCTTGGTCGTATTCAAACCATAGATACACCTCTTGATTGGCGTAAGGCCACAAGGATAATCACTTGGGGGGCTTGGTCGTATTCGAACCATAGCTACACCTCTTGATTGGCGTAAGGCCACAAGGATAATCACCTGGAGGCTTGGTCATATTCGAACCATAGCTACACCTCTTGATTGGCATAAGGCCACCAGGGAAATCACTTGGGGGCTTGGTCGTATTGGAACCATAGCTACACCTCTTGATTGGCATAAGGCCACCAGGGAAATCACTTCGGCGCTTGGTCGTATTCGAACCATAGCTACACCTCTTGATCGGCGTAAGGCCACCAGGGAAATCACTTGGGGGCTTTGGTCGTATTCGAACCAAAGCTTCAACCCTCGTGATCGGTGCAACACCACAATTATGATTATTTAAATCTTTCTTGATTTTTTTAGGTTTATAATGCTTTATGAGTATAATTTATCCTGTGTTTATTAACCGGCCTGGCCTTTTACTATAAGTCATAAGTAAGAGGTAAACTAATATCCTGTGTTTATTGATCTGGCCTGGTTTTATTCATAAACCGGCACACAGATGATAATTACCCGTATTCAAGTTTTGGGTTATCACCCTTATTACTGTCAGCATTCTGGGAATGGGGGTCCCCAGACTTGTCTGCCTGCGGCCCATGGCGTGGCTGTGCTAGCAGGCCTGTACGGCTCATCTTCATCAACAAGGCATTCAAGACCCTCGCGAGGGGCCAAGCCTCGCGAGGCGGACGATGCAAGACCTCCTTAGGAGCGGCCTTACCAGGTTGCCTCGCGAGGAGCAGAGAGATCAAGGCAGGGCAAACTCGCGAGGTTCTCGTGACGTGAGCGATGACGATCGAGGCCAGGCGGGCGCCAGCGCATGCAGTGTCCTTGTTTCCCCTTTGGTGCCAAGGAGGCAAGCGCAGGCGCGGAGTACCGAGGCATCAAGCAAAGGTTTCCATATTGGTGCAACGAGACCAAGACCAGCAGGACGGCAAGACGGAGGTCACCATGGAGCCCAAGGCGGCGTCACCACCAGAGCATTTTGCAAGCGAAGACCGCTTTTGTCAGGATAAGCTGTACTAGCTGTCCCCTTTCAAATTGGTTGTTGTTGGCTCCCTTCCCGCTCAATATTTGGAGAGAGGACCAGGGCCTATATAAGTAGAACTAGCCACCACCATAGAGGGGGGATTAGGAGGCATCTCACCTTATCCTTAGCCACACACCGAGCACAAGAACACCTCAACCTCAGGAGGCAGTTCTTTCCCTTGTACCGTTTGTCATCAGCCCAAGAGGCAATCCACCACCACCACACTGGAGTAGGGTATTACACCACAACGATGGCTCGAACAAATATAAATCTTGTGTCCCTTGTGTTGTGAGTTCGTCGAGTTCGTTCTTGAGATCTTAGCTAGTTAGGACGTGGATTTGTAGGGAGGGAATCTTCACGCGCACCCCAGTGTCTGAACCTTGAGGGTTTTGCCGGAACCCATGATCCGACATTTGGCGCGCCAAGTAGGTGTGAGCCGAAGTTTCCTTTCCGTTGCTCCACGTCCAGTTGCTCTGTCGTCTCCATGGCGGACGCTCGCCGTGCTCGTGCTGAGCGCCGGGCTGCCCTCGCCGCCCGTGTCGCTCAGACGGCTCCCGTCGGTGGGCCACCTCGTCGTTCTCCGTCGCCTGCCGCCAACGCCGCCACTGGCCCGGCGGGGAACGAGCAGCAAGCATCATCGCTGCACCCCTCGGTGCGGCGGGACGGCCGCACCGCCACTCCATCGCTGACCCTGGCCGGCTCCTCGTCCCATGCACGTCGCGCTCCCATGGACGAGCGGGCCGCGCTCCTCATGGCGCACGAGCTCCTGCGCTACCGCCCTGTCAACGACCTCTACGAGGACAGGCTCGACCGCATCTCCGAGCTTGTCCACGCTGCAGGGGGCTCCCCTACGTCGTCCCTCTCTCCGCCTCGCCCTCCGCCAGCTACAGGCGACGTAGCTCACGGAGCACCTCCACCAAATCTGCCTCAAGACGGCGCCCTGGCGCCAAGGCGCGCGGCTCCATGATACAACCCACCACGTCCGGCCCCCACGCATGAATAAAGAAGCTGTCAAGAAGTCCCTCGACCGCAAGAGAACGCTCCGCCGCTCCTCGCTCCGCCGCTCCAGGATCGTCTGCTCCGGCAAGGCCCCGCGCCGCTTGCCGTAGCGGTAGGCAGGTGGCAAGACCAAGCTCCACCTCCAAGGCAGGCCCCGATGACCACGGTCGGCTGCCGCGCCTTCACCCCCGAGCCACGTAGTGTCGCCTGCCCGGGCAAATTCAAGCCAGATCTGCCTCGCTACGATGGCACCCCCGACCCCGCGGAGTTGTTGCAGCTCTACGAGCTGAGCATCGAGGCGGCCAACGGCGACGAGAAGGTCATGGTGAACTGGTTCCCCATGGCTCTCAAGGATGGAGCCCGCTCCTGGCTCCTGAATCTGCACCCAGGCTGGATCTCCTCCTGGGACGAAATGCGCAACCGTTTTGTTGCCAACTTCCAAGGCACTTGCGACCGCCCGCCGGCCGTGGGTGACCTGCACCGCGTGAAGAAACAACCGGGGGAGACCCTCCAGAAGTACATCCAGCGCTTCAACAACGTCCGCCTCAAGATCCCCAAGGTGAAAGACGAGGCCATCATCTCTGCAGTCTCTGATGGCGTCCGCGATGTCAAGATGAAGGAGGAGCTCGCTATCCACAAGGAGTTGTGCACGTCTCTGGAGTTGTTCAACCTGGCGACCAAGTGCGCGAGAACTGGGGAGGGGCGCCTCTCCGTCCTCGAGTTACCTACTACGGACCCAGAGGAGAAGAAAGACAAGGCCAAGGATGTGAATCACAAGGGAGCGGCCGTGCTCGTGGCAGAACCGGACACCAAGCGCGGCAGAGACCAGCCCGAGTCATCCAATAGCAGTCGAACATTATGCACCTTCCATAATCTGCATACCCACAACACCAGTGACTGTTAAGAGCTCAGGGCCATTCGAGAAGGACGCTTCAGTCGACGCCCCGAGCGCAACGACCGGGGCTACGGCCGAGGAGGAGGACGCGGTGGCGGATGCTGGGATGACCATGGCCCGCGCCAGGAGTGGCGCGACCGGCCTCGCGAGGACCGCTGGTAGGATCAGCCTCGCGAGGGCGCCTGGAGGGACCAGCCTCGTGAGGATCGTCCTCAGGGCAACGTCGGGCTTCCTCCACTACCGCCACCGCCAAGAAGAAATAATGACCACCACCAAGACGAGGGGGCTGGGGGCTTTCAAGAGCCGCGCGCTATCGCCTGCATCTTGGGCGGAGCTCAGGCCCCAGCCTCACAGCGTATCTTCAAACAGTTTGCTCGTGAAGTGAATGCAGTCCTCCCCAAGCTCGAGGCCACACGCCCACTCAGGTGGTCCAAGTGCGCCATCACCTTCAGTTCGGCAGATCAGCTCAAGTGCGCCGCTACCGCTGGCGCCCTTCCAATGCTTTGTTCACCAGTCATCAACAACATGCAAGTTACCAAGACCCTTATCGACGGTGGCACAGGGCTCAACGTCCTGTCCGTCGACACGTTCGACAACCTTCAAGTGCCATATGAACAGCTTCAGCCTACCAAGCCTTTCTCAGGAGTAGGTCCGCCTCCCTGTCACCTTTGGAGAACGCAACAACTACCGCACCGAGCTCATCGACTTCGGCGTCTCCTACATCCGCCTACCATATAACGTGATCCTCGGGTACCCAGCCCTGGCCAAGTTCATGGTGGTGACCCATCACGGCTACAATGTCCTCAATATGCCGAGAAGCAGCGGAATCATCATAGTCCCGTGCGAAGAAAGAGATGCGGTGTGCTCCCTCGAGCATGCCTTCCAAGCTGCAGCAATCAATGACCCCGACAGCAAGGGCGAGTGCCCTCCTGAGGCCATCCCCAAGAAGAAGAAGCAGCTGCGCCGCGTAGGACCTCACGAGGGTGGCGTCGCAGCTGGAACCTCGTCAGGATTAGCGCCCTCGCCTGGGGCGCCTCCTTCCATCGCATAGGAAAGTGCGCCCGGTGCCCTTCTCGGGCAGGGCTCGGGGGCTCTCTTCTGGAGGGCCTCGGACCTTGCCAACGTCACAGGGAGGCGCTTGGGCACCACTTGGAGGCGTGCTTCACGGCACGTTTCCCTCAGGAGGACACAGGGCGAGGAGTGCCCATCGCTCAGGAGTTCATCACCAAGACCACTCAGGAACTGCAAGACACAAGGGCCATGCGCGGCAACCGCCGCTCACCAGGCGCAGCTCCCCATCCAGGCGAGGATGTCGGGCTACGCGTCTGTGTCAACGTCCCAGGGCTCAACAGGGCCGCCTCTTAGGAGCTTTTATGGCCTTCGCGCGTGGGAGGCTGCGAGGGACCACCTCACAGCTACGTTTGCATGCCTTTTGGCCTGCCGAGCGTGGCGCTCGCCTATTAGCGCAACCTGCAGAGCATCCTAGCGGCTCAGGAAGCTAGGCACCACGCCGTCCTGATGGAGATGGAGACGATCCTCAGGGAACCACCTGGACCCCCAAAGCCTCCTGAGGCTCACGACCCCGGCGGCTCATGAGGAGCAACCCCTTCGCCGCGTACCTTCAGCTACCTCAACTCTCCTTCGTCAACAGAACCAGGTGACATTTTCCAAGTTCATTTAGCTGGGAGCGCCCCTCGGGCTGCATCATTCCCAGGCCGCGTGGGTCCGTCCCTGTGGCATGTATCCCTTTTATGTCTTTAAGCTTATCTTGTTGGGGGCGCCCCTCGGGCTGCATCATCCCCAAGCCGCTTGGGCCTGACCCAGTGGCATGTATCTCCCTTGCATTTACTTAAGCCAATATGCTTTCCATGCCTAACCTGCCTATGACTATTACCTGCTCGATCGTCACCCACCACGGGGGCTACGCACGCCGGCACGGCGCTGGTGCACGGGTTCGTCCCTGCCACGTCGACGAATCTGAGTGGTCGAGCTTTGGCTCGCGGCACGCCCCATGCACGTCACATCACCAGGCCCTCAGTGTCTTCATTTCCTCGCGGAGCAATCGGTGGCAGGCTGGCAACCATAAGGGCAGACCATGTTCCTCCTTGTGCTGGCTTGCAGAAATCTCATGAGGACAGCAGCAGGTGGCACCGCGAGCTCCCACTTCTTCCATGTAATCCGCTTGGGCGTTAAATGGGGGGCTCCTGAGCATCGCGACTCAGGAGCTCTTACTGGCTCTCCAGCCCTCACCCCCTGGCCTTGACCACGACACGTGACCTGGCATACCAGCGGCGGCTGAGCCCACTCGAGGGCCGGGACCTGAGGACGTAGAGCACAAAGGAGAGCGTGGGAGAGGGGGAGACTCGTATGGGCCAGACCTCGCTACGCTGCGGGCGCCTGCACACGAGCCTGGCGCATCACGAGGAATCAACCCCGAATCGTCAAGATAAGTCCCGCACTCAGACCAGCTAATCGTTGGAGCCTAGGGGTCACACTCGCGCAGCCCTGTTGCGGCAACGTCGTCTCCCTTTCTTGCCTTACCATGGCTGCTTGAGCGCTAAAGGGGACCTCGGGCCGCACACCTCCTGGCCTTGACCACAGCACGCTACCTGGCATACCGACGACGGCTGTAGCTTGCCTGGGGACCGGGGCCTATCAGTTTAGAGCACCAAGTCGTCGCGAGGTTGGAAAGGGGAGACCGAGCCTAAACAGGACTTGCGTTCACAGGGTTCCATAATGAGGATGATATCAACAACAGACATTACAGATCCTTTACACGCCCCCACGGGGTACTTCTTGATTCCTCGCAAGGAACAAAAGACGAGAACCTAGGAGGATCCTATCTACACACCCCCGCGGCTGACGCCATCATCAACAGTGGGCCGCGGGAGGCCGGCGTCAACCCCATCCAGATCAGTGACGGCGGCGGCCGGACACTGCAGCCTTGCCCTGGGCACGGCGAGAGCTCGGGGGCACGTAGCTATCGTCGCTCGTCTCTGGAGTCTCGTAGAGCTCAGGAGAACCGCTGGACTCCCAAGAGTCGCTGCTACTGGAGTGGTCGCAAGCGGAGCGCGCATCATCCTGGCGCTCCCCTCCGGGGCAGCACTCCAAGCGGCGGCCCTCCGCATCGAAGACCTTGAAGAACATCATGGAAGCGCCGTCATACTTGAAGTGGATCGCAGGGGCGCCCTCTGCACGACAAACCCATGCGACCTCGCCCCAGCCGCGGGTCATGAAGATCTTGCCGGGGGAGACCGCTTCGACCTCTGCTCCGGTCGCCGGAGCGTCGCAGTCATCATGCTGCAACCAGAGCTCGAGGGGTCCCCTCGGTAGCATCACGTCAGAGAAGAATCATGGGAAGCGGATCCAAGAGCTTGGGGGCATCACCACCCACAGCACGAGCTCGTGGGAGGAGTCCACAGCGTGGTTTCCAGGGGGGACGGCGCATGTCGCCATCGGGTGGAGGCCACGGTCGTGCCGCGGGCGGCGCCGCTCGTCGCTCCTTCCTCCTGAGCCCCCGGCTTGGGCATACAAGGGTAGCGGATACCCTGGAGGAGGCCGCTCACACCAAGTCCTCGTCACCACCTGCATCGCCGTTGCGTCACGGTGGTGAACCGACCTCTTCTTCGGCGGAAGCAGCGCCGGCACGTCGAGGGGAGTCTTTCCCTTCTCCGGAGCGGAAAACCTTTGGATAGGCGCCATTTCTACTAGTAGAGGATCGAGGAGGAAGAAGCAAACAGGATGGGGAGAAGTGGCGGCGGGGGCTCCACCCCCTTCCTCACTTATAGCAGGAGAAGGCCAACCAGCGCCCCCACGATCACATGTAATGATGGTTTTCCTTGCATGTCGCGGGGACTTGTCAAGTTGGGCAGTTGTCGAGGCAGCGTGGGGAAGCGGAGACGCCCACGTCCAACCAACCACCACGCGTTGATCGAGGCCGCAGGCTATTGGGGCCCGCAGCGCTCCACACTTGACCTTTGGCTTCGCCTCGAAGCCAAGCCTGAGCGCGCCTTGGGCTCGGGGGCTACTGTCGGCGTTCTGGGAACGGGGGTCCCCAGACTTGCCTGCCTACGGCCCACGGCGTGGCTGTGCTAGCAGTCCTGTACGGCCCATCTTCATCAACAAGGCATTCAAGACCCTCGCGAGGGGCCAAGCCTCGCGAGGTGGATGACGCAAGACCTCCTCAGGAGTGGCCTTACCAGGATGCCTCATGACAAAAGCGGACACTGGGGTGCGCGGGAAGGGATCCAACAACGGCCAATTTGAAAGGGGACAGGGATCTTAGCTAGTTAGGACGTGGATTCGGGAGCCAACACTGGGGTGAGTTCGTCGAGTTCGTTCTTGAGATCTTAGCTAGTTAGGACATGGATCGATAGGGAGGAAATCTTCGCACACACCCCAGTGTTCGAACCTTGAGGGTTTTGCCAGAACCCGTGATCCGACAATTACAATGACTTGCTAAATCAGCAGTGTGATAACATATCACAGGTATGGTATATCTTATAATACATATGGTTATTTTTATGCCCAACAAGGGTTATAAACTATGTTATTGGGCATGATAACCTGTCTAGCGGTAAACCGCCAGGACATTTTTATTTATTAATTGCAGGAGCAGATTCCATATTGCTAAGTATCATAAGCAGACATAGCATATCTTAACATGGCGGATTAACAGTGTCATGCAAAGTAAATATGCACGATGGCATAGCATACCAAGTGATTAAACTAGCCTATTACAAGGCGCTTTGATGCCCAAAAGGATAATCATTTACAACAAGTGTTGCAGAAGGCAGAAGGTAAACCGGCCCCCCGTTTATGAATCTTCGTCGGGCTGACTTGAAGGTTGTGGATCATCCTGCGCCGGTTCATCCTCCTCCTCTCCACCCAGTGGCTGGAAGTCAATGGTTGCCCAATCGATCCCAGTTAGGGCCTTGAATACAACTTCATCACTTATAAGTGTGGAGGGTTCAACATCAGGGGCGTAGGTATGCTTACGGATTGGAGGAATCAGAGTTGGAGCATCATAGGTTGGCGGGTTAACTCTCTTGTTGTCAGCGTCATAAATCGACTGGTAATGAGAAAGATTGGTCTCTTCAGCCAATTTGCTAGCCAATGGGCGCATTTCCCTTGTTATGGCTCCGAGGTCGTCATTATCGAAGTCTGACCCATCCTCCTTTATGCTTGGATAGCCGTTTCCAATATCGGCCAGATCAAGGCCAGGTAGCCACTCTTTGGCCCGAGTTAATGAAGTGAGAGCACCTGCCCTGGCAGCCGATTTCTTAAATTCTTCAAACCGGGCAGACATCATTGACAGCCTTTCCAAAGTCTCCTTGATTAAGGTTGGGGGCGGTTTGTTATGAGAGGCGGTACAAATGATCCGTTGTGCACCGGTATATAATTTCTCTATAAGAGAATAGGCAGCCTTTAATTTCTTCTGCATATTGGAACCAAGATGAGTAATGCGAGATCCTGCATCATTACAAACATCGGTAAACCGGTAGTTTATGTGATAATACATGTTTAAAGCTTAGGAAGAGGTTTTTTTACCAAAAACAGCAGAAGTCATGGCGTTTATTTGCCGCTTCAAGCCAGTCAGCTCCTTTGTTACCGGATTAAGGGCTGCCTCAGCATCCTCAGCTCTCTTCAGCAGAGTTGTTTTCTCTGTATCCCAGATAACCCGCTCGCTCTTGAGCTTTCCTTCAGTTTCTCCATGGCTATTAAAGCGCTGGTCAACTCCTCTTTAGCCTTGGAAGTTTCTACTTGCTGGGACTTAATATTTTCTTGAAGGTCAGCAATTTGGGATTCTTTCTTGCTAAGATCAGCCTGCAAGAAACGTTCAATTTATAAGTTGGCAGTATATATTTGAAGTCCCAAGAACATAACAAGTTATACACTTGGCAATTGGGGGCTAATGCCTATTGCTTCTTATCAAAGATTGTTATAAGTCCCAAGCTCAATACAAGTATTTTTCTTGGCACTTGGGGGCTAATGCATATTGATTAAAGTTATGGATTTTTCTGCCATCAATCAGTTTGGCCCAGCGGTTTATAAAGGTATTCAACAAGAATTTTTAACAGCATGAAGTCCCGGTTCATCTTTGAAAGGGTAAACCGGCCCTTTGGGGCACTGCAAGCAAAATTGAAGCATTTTTATTTTTCAAAGTCCCGGTTTATAATGATATTGTAAACCGGCCCTTGGGGGATACTGGAGTTGATAATCTAAACCGGTCATAAGGAAATAATGCTTATGCAGAGTTAGTAATATTTACCTCATACCGCTCCTTCATCATGTTCACTAAACCGGCTTCATAATCGCGGCTTGTGTACAAACGGTTTAGAAACCCAGAATGAATATCTTGGGTGTTGAGGTGGGCATAGCTTGCTAAATCCGTTTTCCACTTGCCCTTGTCCATAGCAGCAAATTCTTCCTTGGCACTATGTTTTGACAAAGCGATAGGGTTGCCAGGGGTGGTGTGGCTAAAGCCAGTAACTACAACATCATCCGTGTTGTCATCAGCAGCTTTTACTGGGCTTGGCGGTTTATCAAGAGCTTTAACTGGGCTTGACGGTTTATCAGCATGGCCCGTTGGATCAATTTCCATTTGTTCAGCGGAAAAGTCATGGTCTTGCGGTGGCGGATCATCAAGAATAGCGTCAGCATTTGGTTCCACAGTTCGGGGTTTTCTTGGTTCGTGATGTCGTATTGTAAATCGGCGGTTTATTCAACTTGGCCTTTTTGCTGGGTCTGGCTTTGGCTCTGAAAGGAATGAACATAAAGGCTAGTATATTAAGCAAGCGCAAGGTATAAAGGTTTAGTTTAATATGCTCACCTAGGAACAGTTTTAAGGGGAGGAAGCTATGTCCCTGTTGAGGGAGTCCTGGATTAGGGGGTGTCCGGATAGCCGGACTACCATCATCAGCCGAACTATCATTGGTCGTACTATCATCATCGACCGGACTCCAAGACTATGAAGATACAAGATTGAAGACTTCTCCCCGTGTCTGGATGGGACTTTCCTTGGCGTGGAAGGCAAGCTTGGCGATACGGATATGTAGATCTCCTACCAATGTAACCGACTCTATGTGACCCTAGCCCTCTCCGGTGTCTATATAAACCGGATGGCTCTAGTCCGTAGGACTATCAGAACAACAACCCTTACAATCATACCATAGGCTAGCTTCTAGGGTTTAGCCTCCTTGATCTCGTGGTAGATCCACTCTTGTAAACATCCACAATATCAATATCAATCAAGCGGGGCGTAGGGTTTTACCTCCATCAAGAGGGCCGAACCTGGGTAAAACATCGTGTCCCTTGTCTCCTGTTACCATCCGCCTAGGCGCACAGTTCGGGACCCCCTACCGAGATCCGCGGTTTGACACCGACATTGGTGCTTTCATTGAGAGTTCCTCGTGTCGTCACCGATAGGCGATGGCCTCTTCAATCAACAACAGCGCAGTCTGGGTGAGACCTTTCTCCCGGACAGATCTTCGTATTCGGCGGCCGCGCTGCGGGCAACTCCTTGGCCATCTGGAGCAGATCGAAAGCTCGCCCCTGGCCGTCAGTCGGGTTTGAAGCCTAAACTTCACGACCGATATCCGCAGAGACTTGATCTTGATGGATCGAGCCACAGCCCGGCGTGCAGCGCTGTCACGATGGGCATGACCTAACTCGCCGCGGACAGCACCTTGAGGCGCACACAAATCCGCTCCGACCCATGGTCGGAGCCGATCGCTGAATCGAGGAAGGATGGCTGGACACCGCCTCGGGAGCTGCAACTTCTCGGCGATGGGCCGAACACTTACCTTGTCTGCGCATAAAGCCCATGACTCGAGGTGCGGACTCTGCGGACTCCGAACCTCCTGCGCTCACGCGGTCGAATCCGATTGGCGCCGATCATGGAATTCACCGCTGCGGACATCTTTCTTTTCGCCCTTGGCGATATCATAAATTCACTGAAGCATCTCTCGTTATCCAGAGAGCCCTGGCCGAACTACGGCCAGGATGGTTGGGACGCGGATGACGAAGAAATTCAGAGCCCACCCACCACCCACTTCGTTAGCTACCGTCGATGATTTAACCGACCTACTCGACTACGACTCCGAAGACATCGACGATATGGACGACGATGCCGGAGACTACCAAGAACCAGTGCCTACAGGACACTGGAAGACCACCTCGTCATATGACATATACATGGTGGACACCCCAAAAGAAGGGGACGACGGAGAAACAGCAGAGGCCAATTCCATAAAGAAACAGCCCAAGCGCCGACGTCAGCGGCGCCGCTCTAAATCCCGCCATGGCAAGAATGGAGATTCCGGCACAGGAGATAATAACACCCCAGAAAGTGCCGAAGACAACTCCTCCAAAGACGATCCAGCGTAGGAGGAGGCGAAGCAAGCCCTCACGAGAGGGCGGGGCGAAGAGGTCGAGGATGACAATTACTTACCTCCCTCCGGAGGCGAGGCAAGCCTCGGACGACGACGAATTCATCGTGCACGAGGTCCCGTCGAACCAGAGCCTTTCAGACGCAGGCTAATGGCCACCGCCAACAGCCTAAAGAAAAAGCAGCAACAACTTCAAGCTGATCAAGACCTGCTGGCCGACGGATGGACCGAGGTCCTCGCGGCGAAAAGTATGAACTCGAGCGCCCTCAAAAGTTACCCAAAACGCAAGTTGCTCCCCGATTAGAGGAGGAAGCGTACAAACCTGCATCACCAGTATGTCTGGCAGACCGACCACCTCGTGGCATGAGAGGCGTGCAAGCCCTCCACCACAACCGTACCCCGGCATCGCTCAAAAAGCATGAAGCCACGGGTGAATGCGCCGGACTTGCAAGATATATTGGAGGACAAGGCAAGACAATCCAGATCTATCTATGGATCACGTGGGCGCCCCAAGACCCACGACGAATACCGTCGCGCCGGATATAACTACTCCGGCCGGGCCGAACACAGCAGACAACGCTCTCTCGAGCTACGTCGCGATATTGCTCAATACAGAGGCGCCGCACACCCACTATGCTTCACTGACAAAGTAATGGATCATCAAATCCCTGAAGGGTTTAAACCCATTAACATCGAATCCTACGATGGCACAACAGACCCCGCGGTTTGGATTGAGGATTATCTTCTCCATATACACATGGCCCATGGCGACAATCTTCACGCCATCAAATATCTCGCTCAAGCTTAAAGGACCAGCTCGGCATTGGCTTAACAGCCTGCCGCTTGAGTCAATTGGATCTTTGGGAAGACACGGAAGCCGCATTCCTCGACAACTTCGAGAACGCGTATGTGCGACCACGGACGCAGATGACCTAAGCCATATAATCCAGCAGCAGATTTAATCGGCCGAGCAATTACGGACATGGTTCTTAACAAAGAAAAATCAAATCGTCATTGTCCGGATGCGAGGCACTCGCTGCCTTCAAACATAACATCCGTGACGAGTGGCTGGCCCGGCACCTAGGACGGGAGAAGCGAAATCCATGGCAGCCCTCACATCATTCATGACCCGCTTACATGCGGGAGAGGATAACTGGTAGCTCGCGGTAACAACCTCAGCAAAAACGGCGGCAGTCCGGATACCAAGGACCGCAATGGCAGGTTGCGTCGAAACAAAAACAAAGCGCCGCGTGCGGCGACAGCAATGAGGATCTGGCAGTCAACGCCGATTCCGAGGCTCCAAGCCCGTCAGCGGAAGAAGCCATTCAAAAGAACCACTCGGGCCCGTCCAATTTGGACCGGATACTCGACCGCTCTGTCAAATACATGGAACCCCGAAAAGCCAGCTAACCATACCAATAGAGATTGTTGGGTATTCAAGCAGCGAGACAAATTAATTGCAAAACAGTGACAAGGGGCTACAGCGATGGCGAGGAAGAGACCGGCCGCCGAACAACAGAGGACAAAGGATTCCCCCTCAAGTTCGGAGGTAAACATGATATCGCAACGCATATTCCCAAGAGGGAGGCGAGCGCGCACTAAGGGGCGTATCTGCGATGGAGCGATCGCCCCAAAATTCAACCCATGGTCCTCTTGCCCGATCACTTTCGATCGAAGAGACCATCCGACCGATATCCGCCATGGCGGATTCGCGCGATGGTTTTAGACCCAATCGTCGATGGATTTCACCTCACGAGTCCCGATGGGCGGCGGCGTAGCCTGAACCTGCTTTATCAGGATACAGTGCGCAAGATGGGCATAGACCCTTCAAGGATTAAACCTACAAAGACAACCTTCAAAGGTGTCATACCAGGTGTCGAGGCCAATTGTACAGGCTCGGTTACACTGGAAGTGGTCTTGGATCCCGGATAATTTCCAAGCGAGGAGTTAATCTTCGACATAGTCCCGTTCATGGCGGCTATCACGCTCTGCTTTCGAGACGAACGCGTTCGCAAAATTCAACGCGGTGCCGCATTATGCATACCTTAAGCTCAAGATGCCAGGCCCTCGTGGAGTCATCACGGTCAATGGAAACACGGGCGCTCCTCGAGCGGAGGAACATACAGCGGCTCTCGGCGGAAATGCGAGCAGCCTTTTAAGGCAATTCTCGAGTCCGGCCACTAAGCGACCGGACACGACCAAAGCGCTTGGAGCAACATCAACCAAGACCACCAGCACGTTCCGAGCATCGCAGCGTAGCAATGCGGCCTCAACCCCAGCCCTCGCAAAATTGTAAGAAAGCTCTCCGCGTACATAATTACGCCTTGGAGATACCATGGGCATAGGGAAAGGCACAACCACAACAGACCAGTGCGGTTCGACCACACGGGGGCTCCCAAGTGTGTCGCTCTTTTTCTTTTATTTTCTCTTTTTATACAGAACTCTGTCCGCGGCGAACTGCCGAACTCATGATGCAACAGCCAGGGAAGGACAAAGGCGCGGCGAACACTCAGGTGGTCTCCATCACGAGCATTAAATTTGTTAAATACAACATTCCGCTGCCTACCCTCGAGGGAGAGCGCCTTTAATTCGTCAATCCCTTGCTTTCCGCACTATTTGTATCATTCCGCACTCATAGCATATCTTCTCGAATAAAATGCAGCACCTTTTTGCCTATAATTGCATTACCTTATATATACATATATGTTCATTTACGACATGTTGCATCCGTACACTTTAGTACGGCCAAATACCGAGGGCTTATGTTCTCCGCATCATGGTGTGATAAAGTCCCGACACTTTCACAAGTGCGGCACCCCAACTTATAGCATTATATGAATCGGCTCGAATCATGTCTTGGGTCAATAGTTGGGTTTGCCCGGCTCCCATGTTTGGCACCTTACGTTCCGTTCTATCGGCTAAGGAACCTTTGGGAGAACCACTGCGATTGCGCCCGGTTGAGCAGGTTAACGCCTCGATGGAGAAAGCTAAAACTGCCTGTCATGATAAGGCGAGACTGGTCGCTGTTCGAGAGGTCCTTCGGGTCCTTAAAGACCCTCGCCGCTTGAGCGAAGTTCGGACAATGTCCGATGAAGGCGTGGATAGCGCCCCAATTGGTCCTCCGAATACTAGGGGCTTCACGAAATTTAAAATTATAGAATTCTATGGCTAAGTGAGAGTGTTCAAGCACTATAAGTCCGGTTGCCTTGTTACGTTGTGTTGGCGCCTCCTCGATGGACCCAAAATGGGAACTAGAGCGCTCAAGTTTATCCGAACACCCCAGCACTTTTCGTGGCATGGGGGCTGAAGCCGACGACTTGCCATCTCTCAGATTTAATAAGCGGCCGCCTGAAGGTAATATTTTAAATTAACAAGCGTTGCTTAGCGCATATGAACAAAGTTTTCAGCGCACAGGATAACACATTGCGAATTTACTCAAAAATTACATCGCTAGGGCACTCATCCGCAATCTTGCGGGCACCCTTCCGGACAACCTTATAGTACATTTCGGGCGTACGATGTTCCTTACCCGCTGGTGGCGCGTCAGTGATTAGCTTCTCCGCATCCAGCTTGCCCCAATGCACCTTTGCGCGGGCAAGGGCCCGACGAGCACTTTCAATACAGGCGAGCGCTTGATAACCTCCACCCAGGGCACGATCCACCAACCACCGTGACGAGGCGAAGTAGCTCCAGGCATGGCCTCTCGAGGCCACAGCCGGACTATGAGGCCCTTCATGGCCTGCTCGGCCACCTTGAAGCTTCGACCAGCTGCTTCACCTGGTCGCTAGAAAACACCGGATGGCGGTCTCGGCATCTTGAGACTAGAAGACCTTCTCCGTTGAGCTCCCTCCTCGGCTCGGTAGAATCGGCGCATCAGACACGCTGCAAGGCAGATCTGCAAGCATACAGAGAGCTCGAATTCGGGTAAGTAACACGTAATTTACATTCACATGCTTGCTTTGCATGAAAAATGCCTTACCGCCGCTATCTTCCTCATCAACTCAATCTCTGAAGGGACTTATGGGCCTCGGCCTTGGCGGTTTAGCACTTTCGAGGCGAGGCAAGCTCGGACTCTCGAGTCTTTGAGTCACGCTCAAACTCTCATGCTTTTCCATGAGAGCACGGAGCTCTTGCTGAACCACCGCCACCCGCGCCTCCTGCTTTTCTCGCTCTGCCCGTTCCGTGGTCGCATTGCGTTCGGCCACAGACACGGCCTCCTTCAGGGTCGCCACCTCGTTCGTGGCCCCTGCAGCACCCATGTTATCCTTGTTATTTTTTGTTGCAACCTAAATCCTTTTCTGTAAGGTACAAATTCAAAGTGGTGTTACTCACCTTCTTTGTCCTGGAGCTGCTTCTTGGCGCGGCCGAGCTCTTGCTCGGACTGCTCGAGCTCCTGCTTCAAAGCACCGACCTCCGCAGTCAGTGCGGCAGAGGTCAGCAGCGCAGCCTGCAACCCATATTGACATAATTTTTTAGCAACCCTGCGTATATCTTTTTTTCAGATCCTCAGTCCGGCTTTTCTTTCCGAACACCGAACCGAGCATCAGGGGCTACTGTCTATGCGGTATTACATTGCATATTTTTAACTTCTTACCTCAAAGCACGATAGAAGGCTCTGGCTTCGGTCAGCCCGCTCTTGGCGAGCTGCACTTTTGGATCACCACACTCATAATAGTGCGGTGTTCCTCCTCGATGGAAGCGCCCAACAAATTGCTCGGCGCCTCGGTTGGGCGGAAGCCGCCCGGCGCCACGGTCTTGCCCTTCGTTGAAGGGGCACGGCGGACTCCGGAACCACTGCGGGTTCGATGTGAGTCGGCGCAAAGTCGGGAGGGCGCCTTGTGGCGCCTCGGGCCTCCCCGATGGGTCCCTTCTTGGGATCCCACCTCGGCGCCTCGGTCGTCGAGAGGTGGGCGGTCGGGATGGAGTCTACATCCGGCGGAGCCAACGACCCTTCGATGAAGCGGGGAGATCATCACCGGCGGACTACGAGGCAGCATGCGGCATCGAATGACACTATGTGACGCAGAAAAGAAATTATAAATCATTAGGAATCCGGATACTTACGATCTCGCGGAGGCTAGCCCTTGAAGGCCATTCTTCCTCGCCAATGTTGATGTTGGCGGAGCTGTCCGGGAATAGTCCTTCCCTCTTGGACCCTTGGCCCCCTGCTGGGGAAGCCTTCCTCTTCCTCTCTCCCTCCTCTGGAGAGAGTCCTCTTCCTCCTCCTCATTTTCGGGAGGAGTCCGCCCCAGTCGTCGGACACCTGAAAGCAGGAGCTTTTTCGAGCACCGTGGCCTCCTTCTTGGCCTTCTTCTCCGGCACCACGTGCGGTGCGGAACCAGCAACCTCGCTAGATGGCGTCTCTTGGATTTTACGGCATAGGAGCCGGACAGGTAATCTGCTCCGCCTTCCTCATCCAGTCTGTCAAAGGAAAAGGGAAATTAAAACCGCATAGAGTCAAACTATGAAAAATAAGTGTCCGTAAAGGGTAGAATCACTTACCTCGTCGGCTGGCTGCTGGCGAAATCCGCGATCTTGATCGCGGATCGAAACCGGCGCCCTTGAACAGCACCTTCGAGCGCCGTGCGTCATGTCGAAGAGCACGCTTAGCGCTGGTGCTGTTCGGATCGAACTCCACAGATTGAATGCCCGCTCTTGGCATGGGAGTATCCGCGGACGAGCATGACTTGGACCACGTTAACCAGCCTGAGCTTCTTCACCGGCTTCTTGATACAAGCTTGGAGTCCGTCGGCTCCTTGAACTACCCCACAGCAAGCCCTTCTCTTTCCGGGAGGTGAGCTGCGTGGGGATACCAGATCTAAACTTGGGGCCGCCGCCCATTTAGGGTCACGCTGGCTCGGTGATATAGAACCACCCGATTGCCACCTTGGCGGATTCCACGAAGGCGCCTTGAACTAAAGGACATTGGGCATCTTGCCCAACATGGCGCCTCCGCACTCCGGCTTGAGTGCCCTTCACTACCTTGACTTGACATTGAAGGTCTTGAGCCACAAGCGAAGTGGGGCTGGATGCGAGAGGAAGGCCTCGCACACGACGATAAGCGCCGAGATGTTGAGGATGAAGTTGGCGCCAGATCATGGAAATCCAGGCCGTAGTAGAACATGAGCCCCGGACAAAGGGATGTAGTGGAAAGCCCAGTCCGTGGAGGAAGTGGGGAAGGAAGGCGGCCCTCTCATGGGGCACTGGGGGTGGGATGAGCTTCCCTCGTCGGGCAGCGGTGCGTGATGTCGCGGAAAGGTATCCGGCGCCCGCAGCAGTCTGGCGATGTGCTCCTCCTTAGCGGTGGAGGCCAACCATTTACCTCCGCTCCGGACATGGTCCGAGAAGGTTGAGGCGAGATCTTGCGAACTTGGGCGCTGGAGCTCGAGTGCGGAGATGGATAAGCAAAGGAGGAAGAAGGCGTGGGTGAGAAGGTGAATCCTTATCCCTTATATGGGCGGACGAAGTCTTCGCGTCCCCACCGCCTGCTAAAACTCGCTTATCTCCCAAGCGTCACCATCAATGGCGCGTTGGGTTACCCACGCCCGTATTAATGAGAATCCCGGATTAAGGGAAACACGATCTCTGCTCGACAAGGCGTGCCAAGGAAACCGCCGCTAAGTGCGTTGAGGTGGTAAAGTAAAAACAATTGAGTAATGACTTGGTAGTGGCGTGACGTCATGCCACAAAAAGCGTCGACAGATTGAACTTGTGTATATATTATTATTCTCTCTACGGTGGAATGTGGAATTTATTTTGCGAGCGGACACTATCCTGGTGTTCACAATCTTCTATCATTCGGAGGAGGAACCCGCTTGCAATGCCAAGCAATATACACGCCGGACTTATCGTCATTGAAGCCTAGTTAGGGGCTCTTGAGGAGTCTGGATTAGGGGTGTCCGGATAGCGGACTACCATCATCACCGAACTATCATTGGCGGACTATCATCATCGACGGACTCCAAGACTATGAAGATACAAGATTGAAGACTTCTCCCGTGTCCGGATGGGATTTTCCTTGGCGTGGAAGGCAAGCTTGGCGTCTGGATATGTAGATCTCCTACCAATGTAACTGACTCTATGTAACCCTAGCCCTCTCCGGTGTCTATATAAACCGGATGGCTCTAGTCCGTAGGACTATCAGAACAACAACCCTTACAATCATACCATAGGCTAGCTTCTACGGTTTAGCCTCCTTGATCTCGTGGTAGATCCACTCTTGTAAACATCCACAATATCAATATCAATCGAGTAGGATGTAGGGTTTTACCTCCATCAAGAGGGCCCGAACCTGGGTAAAACATCGTGTCCCTTGTCTCCTGTTACCATCCGCCTAGACGCACAGTTCGGGACCCCCTACCCGAGATCCACCGGTTTTGACACCGACACCTGTTGACTCGCCAAAAGATGAATGAGATGTTCCCTGATAGCTTGAATCAGACGGATTAAGAGGTTGTCAGAAATAACCTACCTTGGGATAAGATGTGTCAGGAATAGGTGAAACCTCTGGGCGGCGTTTAAGAACCGGTGTGTTCGGTAAACTGGACGAAGTGACCACATGGCCGCTGTGCCGGGTTGTGCGGCGAGCTTCGTGTTGCTGCTTCTTCAAAAGAAAGTTTGGATCCAAGTGAGCTAGGGGGTGAGAAAATCTTACTTTCCGGTTTGCTTGACGGGTTTTCTGTGTTGGCAGAGAATCTGAATCGGAGGAAAGAATAATTACCTCTACATCATCAGCCTGGCTAGCTTCAGCGTCATCCTAAGAATAGTCATTGGCAATGACATGAATGAAAAAGGAGCCAAGGGAATCCAGTTCTACCTCTAATTCCGGGTTATCAAGATCATCATCGATGTTTAAATCGGTGGCCTCTGCGTTTTCTTCTTGGCTGGTTTTTTAGTGACCTTAGTCTTGGGGCGAGGCGTCTTGGCCGGTTTATCTTGTGGTTTCTTCTTCCAGAGCGGATCATCACCCTGTCAAAGATTGACAAAAGTTATAAGGGAAAATTAAAAGGGGTCGGATTAAAACAAGAGCTACGCAATTCTTACAGCTGGTGGTTTATTGGAAATGCGGAAGGGATTAAGCCCTATTTTACTGCAGATAGCCATCGATTCATCCAATATCTTCTTGACAGCTTCAGTGATTTCATTGTAAGTTAGCAGAATGTCAATGTGCCGTTGAGGGTGTTTCAAATCCCCTATGTACTCGCACATTAAACCGGGGCGACGGCTTAAAGGCAGAATGCCCCAAGATATCCAACAACGAACAAAGTCAATGCCTGTTAAACCATTTGCCATAAAGGCTCGGAGCTTTGAAAGTTGTGGTGCATACTTGGCTCGTTCCTTTGCGCTGAGTCATTGGGGGAATATATTCTTGTCAGCTGGAGACGTATCTCGACAATAGAACCAAGTCTGATTCCAGTCTTTTGGGTGACTATGATGCTTGGCGTGAGGGAAGCTGGCATATTTCCTTTTCTGAATTCAAACCCCGCCAAGTTCAGTATTGGGCCCATCCGTAAATTCAGTACGGCTGTTTAAATAGAAGAAGTCTCTGAACAGTTCAACGGTAGGTTCTTCTTGCAGATAAGCTTCGCAAAACACTTGAAAATTGCAAATATTGGACACGGAGTTAGGTCCAATATCTTGAGGGTGGAGTTGGAAGCTATGAAGCACATCACGAAATTTTTTTGATCCGGGAGGGCTAAACCCTCGACTCAGATGATCAACAAACACAATCACTTCTCCATCCTTGGGCTTAGGAGGATTTTCTGGACCGGGGACTCTCTAGTGGATGACTTCCTTTTTCGCTAAAGCGCCGGTTGCGACGCACCCGTTCGGTTGTTCTTCCATAACCCGGAAGGGACCCAGTTGCAAGCATAAGAAGATTTGGCGATTTATTCGACAACCTGAATGAAGGTTTTTGCCGGTTTACGGATCATGATTGACAAGCATAAAGCGTCGCAGGTTAAGAGACAGTGTTAAAGCAGGCATTATTGTTAAACTGGAGGTTGATGTTGTCAGAATTACAACGATAAGCGATTGGCGGTTTAAGAGGGGACTAATGGTACCTGGCGGGTTATCATTTTCTAAAAGTTAAACCGCCTACATTGATATTGACGGTACAGATCTGAAATGACTAAGTGATGGAAAAACAGGTTTCACAAGTTGGCATTATAATTTTGGATCTACCACGTGTCAGAAAATGAAGGTATATTTAGACCTAAATATTGATACTGAAGCAGTTGATAAAGGTTCAGATTGGAGTTTCTGTTTAAACGAGATGCACTGATAAAAAAAGAAAAGGACTATGGCCATCGCTATACAGGTTGAACATTGAGGTTTGAATCAAAGAACCACTGCGCAGTGACGAACACCGACGAACACCGATGAACGCTCAAACCCTAAAGACAGATCTACGGTGGAAGAAAGGGAGGCTTACTGATGCTGAGGGAACAGCGGAGAGGCGCCGCGGTTTTTTGGTGCGTTCAGGGTGATGCAGCGGCCGGAGTTGAGGTCGAAGACGAAGCTTGACAGTGGCGGTTGAGTTCGAAGCGTTGGGGCGACGCTAGGAAGACGATGAGACGAAGAGGCACGGGGGGGAGTGAAAATGACCCCCGTCCCTATTTATAAGGTGAACTGATAAGTGACATGCGCGGGAATCAAGGAGGTCGAAAAACGAATCTGTAGGTGTGCGGACGCCTCGATTTTCGGAGATTCATTAAAGAAAAGGAGATATATTAAAAGATTTGGGTTCTATGTAAAGTTAATGGCAGATGACGTCACGGCGGATTATCTGCGTCCTGGAAGATGACGTCACGGCGAGTTGCAAGGTTTTCGCAAAAGTGTTGAAGAAGGAATTTTCCAAAGTACTGAAGGTTGACATGAACAAGTTCAAATCAATCTAGGGCCTAATGTTGGGGATATAACTATTGAGCGTAAACCGCCCAGGAGGGGCCGGGTTATACTCATAGTGAGTTATTCATATTGAAACCACGAAGACAAGGAGTATGGCGCTTTACGGAGGAGATTTAACAAGAAGGCCCAAGGCCCAAAGGCGGATTAGGGCCCGTAGATGTAAACCGACATATGATGTATGACTTGTGTTGTAAGATAGGAACGGGGAGAAACCGAGCCGAACACGTTTATGAGCCGGCCAGGATTCTGTAAACCGCCGGGCGTCAACCTATGTATATAAAGGGACGACCCGACGATGGTTTAGGGACAACAAACATCAGATCGAGAGCCAGGCTTAGCGTATTCGCTCCCTGGTCATCGAAATCCTAGCAATATCACCTCAAACTGGATTAGGCCTTTACCTTCACCGCAAGGGGCCAAACCAGTATAAACTCCTCATGTCCTTTGTCCTGATTAACCCATTTAAGCTAACCCGTCACGATGGCTCCACGACTAAGTCGTCACACTAGGACATCTGCCGTGACAATTCCATGACAGCTGCCATTTTATTACCATTTGCTATTTTTGGTGGATGTTAACCCTGTTGTAGTTAACATTGGCTTTCCATGTACTTACACAGGGCTACAATGGGCGATGTTGTTGTTTGCCGTCGATGTTAGCTGCATCCCATGTCTTATACACCATCTATTCCTAAATATAAGTATTTTTAGAGATTCCAATATAGACTACATAAGGAGCAAAATGAGTGAGTCTAGATTCTAATCTAAACTATATCTATAATTCTATATACATCCGTATGTAGTTCATATTGAAATCTAAAAAAATACTTGTATTTAGCAACATAGGTAGTTGTATTTTACATCATTTGTGCAATCTCAGTTTAGCTTCTAACATTTACTGATTGCTTGTAGGTACATATATGAGCGGTACTGATCCATGCTTCAATCCCTTTTGCGTATGGGGCAATGAGATATTCATGAACAAGCATCAAGTGACGAAACTAAGAAAGATTGTTAGGCGAAAGAAACGGGTGATTGGAATTAAGCTCTTTATTTACACTTTGTCGAAGACAACAGTGAACTTTAGGATGGTAAGTAATGTGTTGCCTTTTCCCCCTGCCCACAACAAGTTACTCTATTAGACCTCAGTATCTGATATTTTTCTCTTTTCATTGGTTTCAGAAGCTATTTATTGATGATTACCTTGCAAACTACATGACCGGAGTGGAGGCAACTAAGGTTAAAGTATATAATTCATGCTACCATGATAATGCTCTAGAAGTCTTCCTGAAGGCGGTGAAGGATGGGCAGGTGATCATCACAAGGGGTTGGACAAAAGTGAGTTCGTGCCTATGGCATGCAGGAAGGCACATTATGGGCATTCCGCTTTTCAACACCATCGGTAGTCAAAATGATTTACACTTGTCTCTTCACCTTACCGCCTTTAAATATTGTGGTTCATCATAGTTAATTGCTGCCTAATCCTGTAATTACTGAACATATTGTACTGGCAAATTTATTTATGGATTCGTTGTTGAATCATTGTGCTGAGAAATTGAATTGCACATTTCATATTTCAAAATTTCCAATTCGAATAATAAATTACAGGCAAAAATGAAAAGAGAACAGACGGTTATGGAACTTTGCAAATGGTTCTGGCAGTAAAAGCGCTTGTGATGGATAGCCCAATGCCACACAATTTTCTACATCAAATAGTGTGTGATATAGTTAATGAAAG
This sequence comes from Aegilops longissima, assembly GCA_021605205.1. Lineage (NCBI taxonomy): Eukaryota > Viridiplantae > Streptophyta > Magnoliopsida > Poales > Poaceae > Aegilops > Aegilops longissima. Next base: position 397,499,982 of record CM038680.1, read on the forward strand.
CAAACAGTTAACCAAGGCAGAGCGTGTGTGATAGTTACACCTTTCACACACGGCGTATCTATAAAACTGTGTGGGATGTGCGTCTGAGCGAAAAAGTTTTCCCTGGATTGTTGTGTGGGATGTACATAAGAACGGAAATGTATTCCTTGGATTGACTGTGTGTGATATACATACGAACGGAAATGTTTTTCTGGGATTCACCGTGTGGGATGTACATACCTATGGAAATGTTTTTCTTGGATTTCCATGTGGGACGTACATACCTACGGGAATGATAGGGTTTCGATGCCTCACCCGATCGCACATGGCCCCATCCTATGTCCTAGGAGGGCCTGTCCCCGACGATTTCTGGGTCGTGTGGGAAGGACCCCCCTATCGCCCACACTCACTTGGCGATGGTTCCAAATGCCGTCACAGAAAGGGGTTAAAAACCGTTTGTATAGAACCGACCCGTACCAGTGACAACGGGCCCTGCTGCGCCTGGGGGTGCCCCGAGGGGGGCAAAACCCACCAGGGCACGCCAGGAGGCCCAGCCGCGCCCTGGTGGGTTGTGCCCACCTCGGGTGCCCCCCGGACCGCCTCTTTGCTCTATAAATACCCCAATATTCCAGAAACCCTAGGCACGTCAACGAAACCCTAGGCACGTCAACAAAATATTCATCCAGCCGCCGCGGAGTCCAGAACCACCAAATCCAATCTAGACACCATCTCGGATGGGGTTCACCTCCATTGGCGCCTCTCCGATGATGCGTGAGTAGTTCTTTGTAGACCTTCGGGTCCGTAGTTAGTAGCTAGATGGCTTTCTCTCTCTCGCTGGATTCTCAATACAATGGTCTCTTGGAGATCCATATGATGTAACTCTTTTGCGGTGTGTTTGTTGGGATCTGATGAACTTTGAGTTTATGATCAGTTATATCTTTTTATATCCATGAAAGTTATTTGAGTTTCTTTGATCTCTTATATGCATGATTGCTTATAGCCTCGTACTTCTTCTCTCATATTTGGGTTTTGTTTGGCCGGCTTGATCTATTTATCTTGCAATTTTAAGAGGTGCTTTGTAGTGGTTCGATCATATGGTGCTTGATCCCAGTGACAGAAGGGGAACTGACACGTATGTATCATTGCTACTAAGGATAAAACGATGGGGTCTATCTCTACATAGATAGTTCTTGTCTACATCATGTCATCGTTCTTATTGCATAACTCCGTTTTTCCATGTACTTAATACACTAGATGCATGCTGGATAGCGGTCGATGTGTGGAGTAATAGTAGTAGATGCAGGAAGGAGTCGGTCTACTAATCTTGGATGTGATGCCTATATAATGATCATTGCCTGGATATCGTCATGATTATTGGAAGTTCTATCAATTGCCCAACAGTAATTTGTTTACCCACCATTTTCTATTTTTCTCGAGAGAAGCCACTAGTGAAACCTACGGCCCCAGGGTCTTCCTTCTCATATATTTGCCTTTGCGGTCTACTTTTCTCTTGCATTTATTTTTAGATCTACTAAACCAAAAATACAAAAATACCTTGTTGTGTTTTATTTCTATTTATTTCATTTGTGATCTATCTTTCACTCTACTACAAATTTATCTCACGTCCGTTTGCTTATCTTGAGGAGTCGTACCCCGGAAGGGATTTACAACCCCTTTAACACGTCGGGTTGCGAGGATTTGTTATCTATGTGCAGGGGCTGTTTACGTTGTGTTGCTTGGTTCTCCTACTGGTTCGATAACCTTGGTTTCATATCTGAGGGAAATACCTACCGCTGCTGTGCTGCATCATCCCTTCCTCTTTGGGGAAATATCGACGTAGCTTCAAGCAACATCAAGCAACTCCGGACATTATGAACATCTGGCAGACTAAAGCTGATGACTACTCGATAGTTCAGTGTGCCATGCTTTACGGCTTAGAATCGGAACTTCAAATACGTTCTGAATGGCATGGAGCATATGAGATGTTCTAGGAGTTGAAGTTAATATTTCAAGCAAATGCCCGAGTTGAGAGATATGAAGTCTCCAACCAGTTCTATAGCTGCAAGATGGAGGAGAATAGTTCTGTCAGTGAACACATACTCAGAATGTCTGGGTACCGTAACCACTTGACTCAGCTGGGAGTTAATCTTACTGATGATAGTGTCATTGACAGAGTTCTTCAATCACTGCCACCAAGCTATAAAGGCTTCATGATGAACTATAATATGCAAGGGATGGAAAATACAATTTCCAAGGTCTTCGCGATGCTAAAGGTTGCGGAGGTAGAAATCAAGAAGGAGCATCAAGTGTTGATGGTTAACAAGACCACTAGTTTCAAGAAAAGGGGAAAATGGAAGAAGGGGAACTTCAAGAAGAATAGCAAACAAGTTGCTGCTCAAGGGAAGAAGCCCAAGTCTGGACCTAAGCCTGAAACTGAGTGCTTCTACTGCAAAGTTACTGGTCACTGGAAGCGGAACTGCCCCAAGTATTTGGCGGATAAGAAGGATGGCAAAGTGAAAGGTATATTTGATATAAATGTTATTGATGCGTACCTTACTAATGCTTGTAGTAGCGCCTGGGTATTTGATACTAGTTCTGTTGCTCATATATCCAACTCTAAACAGGGGCTATGGATTAAACAAAAGATTGGCTAAGGACGAGGTGATGATGCACGTCGGAAATGGTTCCAAGGTCGATGTGATCACCGTCGGCACGCTACCTCACCATCTACCTTCGGGATTAGTTTTAGACCTGAATAACTGTTATTTGGTGCCAGCGCTGAGCATGAACATTATATCTGGATCTTTTTTGATGCGAGACGGTTATTCATTTAAATCAGAGAATAATGGTTGTTCTATTTATATGAGTAATATCTTTTATGGTCATGCACCCTTGATGAGTGGTCTATTTTTGTTAAATCTTGATCATAGTGATACACATATTCATAATATTGAAGCCAAAAGATGCAAAGTTAATAATGATAGTGCAACTTATTTGTGGCGATGTCGTTTAGGTCATATTAGTGTAAAGAGCATGAAGAAACTCCATGCTAATGGGCTTTTGGAATCACTTGATTATGAATCACTTGATGCTCGCGAACCATGCCTCTTGGGAGATGACTAAGACTCCATTCTCCAGAATAATGGAGCAAGCCACTGACTTATTGGAAATAATACATACTGATGTATGCGGTCCGATGAGTGTTGAGGCTCGCGGCGGGTATCATTATTTTCTGACCTTCACAGATGATTTGAGCAGATATGGGTATATCTACTTAATGAAACATAAGTCTGAAACATTTGAAAAGTTCAAAGAATTTTAGAGTGAAGTGGAAAATCATCGTAACAAGAAAATAAAGTTTCAACGATCTAATCGTGGAGGTGAATATTTGAGTTACGAGTTTGGTCTTCATTTGAAACAATGTGGAATAGTTTCGCAACTCACGCCACCTGGAACACCACAGCGTAATGGTGTGTCCAAACGTCGTAACCGTACTTTATTAGATATGGTGCAATCTATGATGTCTCTTACCGATTTAACGCTATCATTTTGGGGTTATGCTTTAGAGACAGCTGCATTCACGTTAAATAGGGCACCATCTAAATCCGTTGAGATGACACCATATGAACCGTGGTTTAGCAAGAAACCAAAGCTGTCGTTTCTTAAAGCTTGGGGTTGCGATGCTTATGTGAAAAAGCTTCAACCTGATAAGCTCGAACCCAAATCAGAGAAATGTGTCTTCATAGGATACCCAAAGGAAACTGTTGGGTACACCTTCTATCACAGATCTGAAAGCAAGATATTCGTTGCTAAGAATGGATCCTTTCTAGAGAAGGAGTTTCTCTCGAAAGAAGTAAGTGGGAGAGAAGTAGAACTTGATGAGGTAATTGTACCTTCTCCCGAATTGGAAAGTAGTTCATCGTAGAAACCAGTTCCAATGATTCCTACACCAATTAGTGAGGAAGTTAATGATGATGATCATGAAACTTCATGTAGCGACCCGACCTCAAACGGTCAAGTCTCTATGCTTCAGTGTCATCGCTGGATCGGCAATGCTGACACACACAGTACTTGAAGGATTTATAACGGTGTAGCAATCACACACTTATTACATCAAATGTCTCAAAGAGAACTTATTACAATAAATATGGCTTAAGGCCATCTAATATGATAACAGCGGAAGGCTTGGAAGATAAAGTGAGTCCATCAACTCCAACGGCATAGCTGAGCTGCACGGCAACGACCTAACGAACCTTACTCCTCATCTGAAAAGTCTGCAACATAATACGTAGCAGCCCGAGAACGGGTCAGCACATGGAATATGCTAGCAATATAACACAGCAGAGCAAGAACAGAATAATGCTATCACTACATGCATATTTGGCTGGTGGAAAGGCTCTATGGTTATAGTTTTTCGAAAAGCCAATTTTTCCCTACAACAAAGGAATACGTTTTATTTTAACTATCATGGTTGTTGAAACATCATTGATAAGGTTCCTCCAACTCAATCCCAATTAAAAAGTAATTATCAACCCAACAATATTAAATTAGAGTGATGAGATACATATGATAATCCAAGTACTAGATACTCAAGATGTCCATAACCGGGACACGGCTAACCATGATTAGATTGTACACTCTGCAGACGTTTGCGCACTTTTCCCCACAAGACTCGATCGCCTCCGTTGGATTTCTCGCACTACATGGTGTTTGAGAAACGGATGACCGAGACTCAGTCTTTCAGAAGCATTAACTCTAACCCCGGGTAGACAGTACCAACCTACATCCCTCTACCTCTGCTAGCCTACCACTGGAAGAGGTCATGCAACTTACTCAAATATGCTAGAGCCCATAATAGCTTGTGGCTGCACACGGAAGTTTCTAGCATGAAATATCTCAGTTCCCTTTGAGCCTGGGTGGCGGACCTTAGGATCATCACATGGGTACTCCGGGATATCCTAGGACAACACTGGATTCTCCACGTGCCCGACAAGCAATCCACCCAGATGTGTATTAAAGTTGGCACCTTAAGTTGAACCATTAATTAAAAACCTCACATCTGTCATGGATTCACTCACCCAAACCACGTCTACGAGCATAGCATAGCAATATAAAAATACGCAGAAGTAACTCCCAAGGGTTTGATAATAACAGGGCAATAGGTTCTACCTCATCAACTACTTCCCAATACCCACAAGTTAATCACATCCTAATCATGCAGTGTTTGAGGATTGGAGCTAATGCATAAAAACTGGGTATGAAAATAGTATGATCAATGTGTTACTTGCCTTGCTGATGATCCGCAAAACCTAGAGAGGTCGTAGTAGCACGCTTCGCACTCCGGGAATTCTATCGCAAACAAACAATAGCATACATAAGAAATCAAGCAAAGATGCATGGGTAAAACTCAAATAAGAAGATCTAACCAGAAAGTTCAACTTAAGAACTCTGGCTTGCAAAAAGAATCAAATCAAACGGAGCAACAAAACTCAAACTGCGAAAGACACAAGATTCGTTTACTAATCTGGACTAAAGTCAAATTTTACAGTACCAAAATCTTGTTCAAGTTGGTTAAACAGAAAGAGGGCTTCGAGTCGAAGATCTAGGCGCTTGAATCGCTTGATACCGAGAAACGAGCAAAAAGTTAAACTAAAACGAAAATCGGATCAGAAATCACGATCGAGAATAATCGCGAAAAATCCGAGAAAAAGAAAAACTGACGAATAGGCTAACGAACGAACGTTCGCTGTCTGCGGGTAACGGGTGAAAACCGTTGGTTAAAACGAACAAACGAACATGCATTCGCTAAATAAATAAACCGACGGGAAAAACCGTTCCAAAAGAATAAACCGAATTTTTTTAAAAAAAACCAGATCTAGATCTAGGGTTTACCGAAATAAACTGACGAGAGAAAAAAAACGGCGGCAGCTTGGCGAAATCGCAATGGCGGGGATGGCTGGGCTGCAGTGTGGCCAATGAACAAGCGAGGCTGGCGCAATGGTTCTGGCGGGTGAGGAGCTGGCGGTGGTGGTGTGGGGGTCAAGGTGGGGGCCGGCTTGGCCTTTAAAGGGTCGGGCGTGGCGGCGACTTGGGCAAGGGGCCGGGGGAGGAGGAGTCCTCCCCGGACTCGGCGGTGGCGGCGTGCGCCGGTCGGACTCCGGTCGGAGTTGGTCGGGCGGGCGGGTCAAGGGCTGGCCATGGGCCTCGGCCAGCTTGATCTGGAATTTTAAAAAATAAATTCCATGCAGAAAAACGCCGAAAATAAATACTAAACGGACGCCAAAAATCCCGAAATAAATTTTCCCCGTCCTTTAAAAATCTACCGGACAAGGTGAACATTTATTTGGGCCTAAAATGCAATTTTGAAGAACGCATATTTTTCCTATGCAAATAAAATGGCAATAAAATCCCAAATAAAATATTTATTTGTTTTTAATATTTTTCCTCCAATATTTCATTTTTTTGGGGAGGTCATATTATCCCCTCTCATATTTTTTTATATGAAATATTTTCGGAGAGAAAAATAATGAAACAAATTGATCCTCGTTTCGATATTTGATAAAATTCAAATATGAAAACAGTGAAATCCCCAACTCTCTCTGAGGGTCCTTGAGTTGCTTAGAATTTCGAGGATCGTGAAACGAATATGCAATAAAATATGATATGCATGAATGATCTATGTATAACATTCCAAATTGAAGTGGCTGCCCGGCCTTTACCCGTGAGCTGCGGCAGTTCCAGTGACCGTCCCACCGCACGTCCAAGCCCGACGTCGGCGAGAACTACACTAGCAAGACCCATCTGTCCGAGTTCCTCAGCATCTACACCATCGCGATGCAGGCTGCTGGAGCTAGCAACGACAAGGTGCTTGCCAACTATTTCCCGTTGGCACTGAAGCCCAATGTGATGTCTTGGTTGATGCACATGCCGGTGGATTCCATTTCTTCTTGGTCAGATCTGTGCCATGAGTTCGTTGGCGCCTTCACAGGAGGCCATCAAGCTCATGGCCAGGCTAGTGATCTGCATATCATTCCCCAGAAGGAAGGGGAAATCCTGCGCAAGTACATCTAGAGATTCAGCCGGGTGCAGTACAACATCCCCGACGTTCATCCCGCCGCTGTGATCAGCGCATCCCACCAGAACGTGCGCAACTGCAAGATGCGCGAAGAGCTGGCGATGACCAAAGTTAAGGATGTGGCCGAGCTCTACGTTCTAGCCGATAGGTGCATCCGGGCTGAAGAGGGAAGGAAGTACCCCGGCGAAGACGCCGGCGCGAAAACCGACTCTACCGATGAAGACGCCGCTACCCCGACAAAGAAGGGTCGGTGTCGCAACAGGAAAGCAAAGGCAAGGCCGTGCTTTCCGTTGAGGGATCTGCCGACATCGGTGCTGGCAAGAAGGTCAAGGCTGACGCCCCCGACAAGGAGATTTCCGGGTGCGCCGCCTACCGGGCCTTGGCGGCTACCGACAAGCCAGGAAGCTCCAGCAAGCAATACTGCAAGATCCACCGCACCAAGGGCCACGACCTCCAAAACTGCTGACAAGTCGAGCTGCTCGCTGAGAAGCAAAAAGCTGAGTTTGAGAGGCGGGACAAGGAGAAGGACCAGGACGGTGTTGAGGGATCCGGCAAGAAGCGTGGTGGCCAAGGAAGCCGCCCCGGCAAGGAAAACCAGCAAGAGAGGCCCGCCCGGGGCCGTGACAAGAAACAAGAAGACGATGACCACGACGAGGACGACGAGTCTGGTGAGCAAGGGTTCCAGAAGGCTACGGTGGCCATGTGCATCGGTGGCGGTGCCTCGCTGCATACCTCTCACCGCCAGCTCAAGCAGTGGGCACGTGAGATTACAGCAGCGGAGCCGTCATTCAACGCTTAGAAGCCGCTGAAATGGTCCAGCACGCCCCTCATCTTTGACACAGAGGACCACCCTGACCGCACTACCGCGGTCGGGTGTTTGCCATTGTTGGTCTCACCAACAATACGCAACCTCTGGGTGAACAAGATGTTGGTTGACGGCGGGGCAGACCTGAACCTGATCTCGCCTGTCGTGATCAAAAGATTGCAAATCCCTGATGGAGACCTCGAGGAAACGGGCACGTTTCAAGGGGTCAATCCGGGGAGGAGCCAGCCGAAGGGGAAGGTCACACTGTCTGTGACGTTTGGAGGGGAATTGAACTACAGGACTGAGAGGACCATCTTCGACGTCGCCGATATCCCCTTGCCCTACAACGGGATCCTCGGCCGCCCGGCAGTAGCCAAGTTCATGGCGGCATCACACTACGCCTACAACATGCTAGAGATGCCCGGGCTGTTGACCATCATCTTCATCCCCTCCGACAAGAAGGACGCGCTGATCTGCGCCGACCAACTCTACCAGGAAGCAGTTGCAGCAGCTGTCGTCAAGGCACCTACTCCTGCCGCTGAAGGCCCGGGAGGGAAGGAGAAGCCCAGCAAGACCTCTCGCACCCACTCCGGCAAGCGCACCTCCTCGGAGTGTTGTGCTACCGTCGAGGACGTGCAAGAGAGCTCTACCGACAAGAGCAAGAGATCTAGAGCCGAGCCGCCGAGGACCAAGAAGGTGCTCGTCAGGGAGGATGGCACGGGAGGGGCCTTCACCATAGGCTCCACGTTCGACAGCAAATAGGAAGGCGCACTCATCACCTTCCTGCGGGCGAATGTCGACATGTTTGCGTGGCAAGCATCCGACATCCCCGGTGTTCCCAGGGAGGTGATTGAGCACCACCTAGCTGTCTGCCCCCACGCGCGGCCTGTCAAGCAGAAGGTCAGGAAGCAGGCTCTGGAGAGGCAGGAGTTCATCACAGAGGAGATCAGGAAGTTGGAAGCGGTGGGTTTGGTGAGAGGAGTGCTCCACCCGACGTGGTTGGCCAATCCGGTAGTGGTGCGCAACGCGAATGGGAAGTGGAGGCTGTGTATTGATTACACAGATATCAATAAGGCTTGTCCTAAGGACCCCTTCCCATTGCCGCGCATCGACCAGATTGTTGACTCCATAGCCGGGTGTGATCTGTTATCATTCCTCGACGCCTACTCGGGCTACCACCAGATCTTCATGACAAGAGAGGATGAAGAAAAGACAGCATTCATCACCCCATGTGGTACGTATTGCTTTTTACGGATGCCTTTCGGGTTGAAGAGTGTTGGCTCAACGTTCGCAAGAGCAATCCAAATTGGTTTTGAACCTCAGCTCCATACAAATATGGAGGCATACATGGATGACATAGTGGTCAAAATCAAGGACGGGCCAAGTCTTGTGCAAGATCTGGAAGAGACATTTGCCAACCTGCGCAAGATCAACCTCAAGCTGAACCCTGAGAAGTGTGTCTTCGGCGTTTCATCCGGCAAGCTTCTCGGGTTCTTTGTGTCGCAGCGCGGGATTGAAGCAAACCCAGACAAGATCAAGGCTATTGAGCAGATTGAGGTGCCCAAGCGGATCAAGGATGTGCGTCGGCTCACCGGCTGCGTTGCCGCCATGAGCCGATTCATCTCCAAGTCTGCCGAGCGCGCCCTTCCCTTCTTCAAAATCTTGAAGAAGGCAGGCCCAATGGAGTGGACCCCAGAAGCCGAGGCAGCATTGCAGGATCTTAAGAAATACCTTTCCTCCACGCCAATACTGGTTGCGCCTAAACCACAAGAGCCGTTGCTGCTGTATTTGACGGCGACGAATCAAGTGGTCAGTGCCGCGCTGGTGGCACAGAGGGAGGTCAACGAGGAGGCGGTGACGGTGGCGGAACCAGCGGATGGCAAGCCAAAATTCCCCCAGCAGGGCCTGGTGCTGGCAAGGCGAGGCCCCCGGCAGAGTCTGATGCCGCCGAGGCAGTGCCCGTGCAGTCAAGTGAGGTGGTGCAAAAGAAGAAGATGATGCAGCACCCGGTTTACTTTGTCAGCTCCCTCTTGCAGGGAGCTAGATCGAGGTACTCCGGTGTGCAGAAATTGCTCTTCGGCCTCCTTATGGCCTCGAGGAAGCTGCGTCATTACTTCCAAGCCCACGAGATCACTGTCGTCACCCGCCTCCCATTGCAACAGATACTGCATAACCCAGATGTGACTGGAAGGATTGTGGAATGGGCCTTGGAGTTGTCAAGATTTGGTTTAAAGTTTGAAGTCTTGCGTAGTTCATTGCAGAATGGACCTCGACGCCTGACGAAGAAATCTAGGAGACCACTCTCCCCGGCAAGGAAGCAGACCGCGACTGGATCATGTACTTTGATGGGGCTTTCTCGCTGCAAGGCACCGGTGCCGGTGTGCTGCTCGTCACACCCACCGGAGAGCACCTCAAGTACATGATCCAGATGCACTTACCCAGGGAGATGTCCACCAACAACACTACTGAGTACGAGGGACGCTTTGACGGTATCCAAGCGGAGCACGTCCCCCGAGCGGAGAATGACATTGCCGATTACCTGTCAAAGCGCGCCGCATTCAAGCTACCTGTGGAACCAGGTACCTTTTTGCTCCGGTTAACTCAACCATCCGTCGAACCATCAGCGGGGCAGAACAAGCGGTGGAAGTTAGGTCCCGGCAAGTACTTTCCTACCGAGCCCCTGGGGCTGCCGGCAAGGGTGCTGCCACGGACGCTGAGCCTGCCCAAGAGCAACTGGCTCTGGCCGGGCATCAAGCCCTGGCCGTAGAGACAGCCACTCCCATGGCGGAAGAAATGCCTTTGGTCCTTGCCGTCGAGCCCCAGGCTCCGGCATGGGCGCAGCATACCGTCCAATTCCTCCAAACAGGGGAGCTTCCTGAGGAGCAGGAAGAAGCGGAAAAAGTAGGCCGTCGGTCCGCCCTGTACCAGTTCATCGATGACGTCCTGTAAAGGAGAAGGCCAAACGGTGTGAAATTGAAGTGCATCCCCCGGGAGGAAGGACTGGAGCTGTTGGCGGAGATACATGGAGGCATATGTGGCTCCCACATAGGGTCGAGGGCCCTTGCCGGGAAGGCGTTCCGGCAAGGTTTCTCCCGCCCACCGCCTCCGAGGATGCGATGGCACTAGTAATCAAGTGTGAAGCGGTCGAGGCCCATTCAATGAAGCTTCATCAACCAGCTCAAGCCCTTCAAACAATCCCTCTCTCCCGCCATTCTCGGTCCTGGGGCTCGATATATTGGGCCCTTTCCCCAAGGCTGTGGGCTTTGAGTACTTATGCTATGATCGATAAGTTCACAAAGTGGCCGGAGGTGGAAGCAGTGAGAAAGGTGACTGCTCAATCAGCTGTCAAGTTTTTCAAGGAACTGGTCTGCCATTTTGCTGTGCCAAACAGAGTCATCACCGACAACGGCACGTGGTTCACGAGCCACACCTTCATGCAATACATTCAAGACCTCGGCAGCAAGGTCTGTTATGCTTCCGTGGCACACCCACGGAGCAACGGCCAAGCGGAGAGGGCAAATGCTGAAGTGTTGCGAGGCCTAAGGACAAAGACTTTTGACAAGCTGCGCAAGAGCGGATGGCGCTGGATTGATGAATTGCCGATGGTTCTTTGGTCGATCGGGACGATGCCAAATCGAGCCACCAGCCAGACACCTTTTGCCCTGGTATACGGGGCAGAAGTAGTTCTCCCCACGGAACTCATATATGGGTCACCTCGAGTTCTCGCTATGATGAGCTTGAGCAAGAGCAGCTTGCGCCAAGATGACGAACGCCCTTGAGGAAGATCGCCTTGGTGACTGTGAGAGCAGCGCTATCAAAGAAGCCTTGCACCGCTACCATAGCCGCAAGGTTCATGCCCGAAGCTTTGAGGAAGGCAAACTTGTTCTTCGCTGCTCGATCGGCCAAGAATTCCAACAAGTTGACACCAAAGTGGGAAGGCCCTTATCGGGTAATACGAGTCACCTGTGCCCGCGCAGTTCATACTGAGACCAAGATGCTGTCGATGAGCAACTCCTAGAACATCGAGCATCTTCGCAAGTTTTACCCATAAGGCGCGGCTTGCCGGGCCTCCCGGCAAGCCACCTTTTGTTCAAGCTTTGCCGACAAGGCATGTAACCCTTTGTACAAAGCCAGGCGCAGACCCTGAGCATAAATAAATGAAGCGCTGGCGCCCTAAGTTATAGAATGCATGCTAGGTCGAGTCTCTTCTTGGTTAGGGTTGATAGTGCTTAGCAGCGACTACCCCCTAGCCTAGAGGTCGGGTGCGCGTCTATCTGTTTCTTTTCTGTCCTCCTTTGGTTCGAAGGGCTCATGAGCACTTCTGTTGAGCTACTTGGAAGAAGGGAAATGGACCGGCATCCCGACCCCGACAAACCAGAGTTGCCGGGGGCTGCAAGCACAAGATCCAACCACGGCAAGACAAGGTTGCCGGGGGCTGCAGATCCAGATAATCTATCATCCTCTATCATGCATTTCGGAACGGAACTGGGATATGTGAAACCTCGTTTTATTTCTAGGCCATCGTGCTCCCCTTTTCAATACCCAAGTATTATCTCCTAGGCCCGGATTTGGTTGTAGCCGCGACGGCAAGGAAGTAGAACAAGGAGCCTAGGCCTGCTTCATCCCTGCCTCCGCCAAGGGCGCGAGAATGGTCGAGCGAAGTTGGGGGGCGGCAAGGCCTGTTGCCGGGTGAAAACGTTTATCTTAAATTATAACAAGGATTCGTTCCTTGTCGCGGGGTCTGCCTACGGACGAAAAACCCGGAAAACATCCCTTTTTCGTTAAAAGCATCCCACATAGGTACAGTCCGTACGGAATGAAAAACATGAACAAAGGGGATTGCAAGCTTTACATTTAACAAGGCCCGAAGGCTTATAGATTAAAAAAGAGATAAGGTGCCCGTGATCCCTTTCTTGTCCCTCTCCTCAGGAGGCAGGTCAAGGAAGCGAGAGGACAAAAGGGGCGCCTAGGCGAGCTACGAGCAGCAGAGAACACCTCGGTGGCCGCCCACGGGTAAGCCGGTGATGACGGTGTCGTGAAAGGAGCTGGAAGATGAGGCGGCAGGACCGACAGTACGTGACGAAGGCATTGGTGCCCGCGTACTCCGAGTTGACGGCCTTGCCACGCGCCCTCTTCCTCTTCTGCGGCCTCCGACGCCAAAATACCAAGGAGACGGCCCCGAAGTTCAAGGAGCTGGCCCCACCCCGCAAAACCACTGCCGGAGGAGCGCCAGTGCAGATGTTGCCGCTTCAGACCACCTGGGGCGGCGGGCGTCCGACGCCTAGTTGGAGTCATCCCCGTTGTCGGTGTCAAAACCGCGGATCTCGGGTAGGGGGTCCCGAACTGTGCGTCTAGGCGGATGGTAACAGGAGACAAGGGACACGATGTTTTACCTGTGTTGGGCCCTCTTGATGGAGGTAAAACCCACGTCCTGCTTGATTGATATTGATATTGTGGATGTTTACAAGAGTGGATCTACCACGAGATCAAGGAGGCTAAACCCTAGAAGCTAGCCTATGGTATGATTGTAAGGGTTGTTGTCCCACGGACTAGAGCCATCCGGTTTATATAGACACCGGAGAGGGCTAGGGTTACATAGAGTCGGTTACAATGGTAGGAGATCTACATATCCAGTCGCCAAGCTTGCCTTCCACGCCAAGGAAAGTCCCATCCGGACACGGGCGAAGTCTTCAATCTTGTATCTTCATAGTCTTGGAGTCCGGTCGATGATGATAGTCCGCCGATGATGGTAGTCCGCTATCCGGACACCCCTAATCCGGACTCCTCAAGAGCCCCCAACCAGGCTTCAATGACGATAAGTCCAGCATGTGTGAAGTCTTCGGCGTTGCAAGGAGGGTTCTCCTTCAAGTTCTACGTACCTGCAGAACAGTGTCCAGCTTCCTCATCAATGTTGCGCGTCTCGGCTTCCACGCCCAATAATGGCCTTCTTCCACGCATCGCGCCAACGTGAAAAGCCAGGGTGTCTTTTATGTTTTACCCCCTAGTTGTGTGAATAATCTGCCTATAAGGGAGGCAAGAATCCAGATCCAAATCACCATCTTCCTCCTGCAAATACTCATTGGAGCGCTTTCGACCAAGAATCCATTCCATCATGGACCGTCAACGCGGCTCCTCTTCTCGCGCTCCCAGCCCTTTGCCAGGAGATTGGAGGAGATGCTCTGTTCCGCACAATGAGCTGGTGAAGCTCCAAATGGGGGATATCTCCTCCGCCTTCATGGTTCCGGTTCGAGCGGGCTGGCCACCTACAAAGGTGGGAAGCAAGCGGAGGTTACCCCAAATCCCAACAAAGGGAGCGGTATGCTTCGTCCCCTATCCGATAAGGGGCTCGGATTTCTGTACATCCATTCCTCCGCTGGCTCCGGAGTTCTATGGACTCCATCTTCATCACCTCACGCCCGCCTCAATCCTGCATATTATGGGTTACGTAGCTCTTTTGCGAGCTATTCCTGGGCGCCGAGCCCCACTTCGCGCTGTGGAAGAGGTGTTCTGCCTTGTACCCCGCTCTCACGAGGGGTCCATATATCAAGTGGGCGGCGCCAAATATGGCGATTGCGGACCGGATATCCATCCGAACCCCTAAGAAGGCGCTCAAGACTGGCCTTCGAATGGTTTTATATAGAAGACGCCCGCTGCGGACCCTGTTCGGATCGGCCTCCGGAGTTCAGCAATGCTCCTCAAGAAACGCTTAGTTGGCGTCCGCGAGCCCCCATCGGAGGAAGACAAGAGCGCCCATTATTTGATGGGCGAATAAGGTTATCGCCCATGCCGGGTTGACCATGATTGGAGTCATGGCAACATGCATTATCGCGGGTGCAGCCACTACAATCTGAGGGCCACCCATGTGGGATTTCAACGGGAGGACGATGCCACCCGTCATGGCATAAAGGGCGGATTCGGCCAAGATCCGTGACGATCTGTCCGCCTGTATAAGGGGAGAAGGAGGATTTCTTCGACGAACCCGTTAAATGGGTTCTCCATGAATAATCCCGGCCTTGGGTAAGTTAACACTCACGTGTCCGACCCGTGCCTTTTGAAACTTAAGTTTCTTATATTGTGTTCTTTTTCGACGCAGAACTGCGCCGGACCGTGGAGGACATGCTAAGTCCGCTCCGCAGCCCGAGGATCCGAGAGATCCCGGATCCGCCTCAAGAGGATCCGACATAAAGGTGGAGCTAATCGACGGGTGTTCCACCAGCTCAGCATGGACAATGCTTTAGTCGCCATAACGGCCGACTATCCCGGACTATATCCGCTTCCCGGTGATTTGCACCAAAGCCCCGACACCGCTATTCCTTCCTTGCTCATTTCTAACCACCGTAAATGATGGCGCTGTGCAGGAGGCGCCCCTAAGGCGAGAAGCCGAGCCCGCGGTGGCTGACCAACAAGAGCCAGTCCGGACCAGTAGGCGGCGGCGCGGACTGAAACGTCGCCGCAAAGGTGTAGTTCACAATTCATTATTTAGAGCAACGTTCCTAGGAAGCGTTTGAGTGCTCATGACTTTTATAGGGAAAAAGCGTCCGCGGATTCGGCGTGGAGGTTGCCAATCCAACCTCTACCAGCCAGCTCCCGCACTGGTCAGGAGGGGAGGCGGCGCAAGGCGCGAGCCGGACGTCCTCCGACGGAGGATGCCGACAGACTGTCCGCCACCAAGTCTCGAGGTGGAGAGTGCCATGAATCACAGCGCCGCGGCAGTATTTCGTGACGCGTGCTTCTCCCCGAGGCGCTGAATGCCTTTAACACGGGGACGCGCACCTTCGTGCTGCTCAAGATGGTTTTACCAGAGCTACAGGCAGTATGTAAAAGACATACGGGTAAGAGAATTTAATAGTTATATATGCCAAGAGTCCCGAGACTTAAAGTAGTTATATTAAACTGATTTAAGGATCATATGAAACGTAGGATCTTACCGAGAAGAATACCCAACTGTCTCAGGAGCTGCAAGAGTGCAAGGCCCAACTTGAGGCCGCACTTTCTGGCGCAGGAGGAAACGCAGGGACCTCTCCTGGTAACGCATTATTTTAGAAAGATAAGTAGCATTTGGCCTTTGCGCAAGTCTAAAAAACGACGTTGCAGGTGCTGCCGGACAAGATCCGGACAGGCGAGAACTTTTGCGCCAACTAAAGGCCGGCGAGAGGGTGCTGCATAAGGTGCAGCATGAAAGGAACAAGCTCCAGGATGCCCATGCCCAGCTTGGAGAAGATCTGAAGGCGCTCGGGCCGAGCTGTCGGGCTCCGTTAAGGAGAATCAACGGCTTCCGTCGCTGCATATATAGTAGTGCTTGAGCGAACTCCTTTGAAAAGAAGAGTTCGGCGAGGAAGTCAATTTGATGTAATATTTCTACAGGTATGCTCACAGGTCGCCTGCTGAGGAGATGCCCGATCAACGGGTGATCAACTTCCCAATTGTTGCAACCGATCGAACGAGTTCGGCAGGCAATGAGCGGCGTCATCCAGCTTTATGGCCAGCCTTCTCCTTACCCGATGGTCTTGGGGAGCTTATGGAGAAGCTGCAGGAGTGCGGCAGCGCTTCCATTTATGGAAGATTTCGCCTGCCGCCAAGGTGCTGAGGAGGCCGGGCCATGGTAAAGACGCGGTACAAGAAGGCGGATCCCAACCACATGGTCAAGTCGGACTGTGGGGCCCGATGGGAAGGAGATCCTGTGAGTTTAGTATACGCCAAGTAGAATTGGCGCTAAATTTTCCCAACAGGACTGTAAATTAGACAACCTGTTAGACGGGATTGAGGAAGAATACAATCGGTCGATTTGACAATGTATTATAAAATGACATATAAAATGCCTTCTAGCGGATTGTAGATCGCTTGTCTTTGCCGACCTTTTCGCCCGACCTCGGGACCCTAGAGTCCGGAGTGTGTCCGAATACCTTCTCGGTTATGAAACAACCGGGTATGCATGGAGACCAAGCGTAGGGGTCATCGCTGCTTTATCGCATAAGTGCCCAACTAGTTATGTTATATTACATGGGTAGTAAGAAACATCTTCCGGGAGAATAGTTCCGTTAAGGGTTCCTTTCCTCTGGGGTGGCATGCCCTAAAGTGCATGTCCGGACTGCAAAAAAGCAGTAAAACATCTGGGGCAGATAAATAAGTGGATAAAAATCATCTTTTAAGTCACCGATCGAATATTCCCTTAAGAACGCTTAGCTTCGGCTTCACCCGGTCCGAGGTACACATCCGCTGACCCGGCAAGAATAATCGCAGAGGTGCTCCTTTACCTCCTAGCCGAACAATCGGGAACGAGGGGTAAGCACAGAGCGA
Organism: Aegilops longissima; assembly: GCA_021605205.1. Classification (NCBI taxonomy): domain Eukaryota; kingdom Viridiplantae; phylum Streptophyta; class Magnoliopsida; order Poales; family Poaceae; genus Aegilops; species Aegilops longissima. The sequence continues at coordinate 397,517,138 of CM038680.1, forward strand.
GCAACCTAGCTTGGCCAAAACTTAAGTCATATCGATGCATATAATGGTGAATAAAAGGTACATGTGGAGGCTTGACACATGTGCTGGGCATGAAGCCCTTATAATTAAGCTTACGTAAAGAAGCCCTGTGTATAATGAGTGCGTATAGCACATCAATTGCGCGCGAACGTTGCGCAAGTAGGCCCCTTTAAGGCTTGGATGAATAGGGTTGAGAAGAAAAAGATAAACAAAAGGCAGCTGAGAAAAAAATTTGGACGGGGGGAAAGGGACGAACTCACAGTCCGGCGCTAGGCATAGAATCTTCAGAGGCGGGCTGCGTTCCATGGGTTCGGCTCGAGTCGGTTATCCGATGCATTTAAATGAGACGGTGCGCTCCGCCGGTCAGACTTGATCGATGATGAAGGGCCTTCCCATTTGGGCTTGAGCTTGTCCTTTTCCTTGTCCGGCAGGCGTAGAACCAGTTCGCCAACGTTGTAAGTCTTGGCCCGTACTTCTCTGGTGTGATATCTTCGAGCCTGCTGCTGAAAGAATGCGGAACGAGCCTTGGCGACGTCGCGTTCTTCCTCCAATGTGTCCAAGCTGTCCTGCCAATCCAACTCGGCCTCTCTTTCTTCGTACATGCGCACTCGAGGTGAGTCATGAATTATGTCGCAGGGCAAAACTGCTTCTGCGCCGTATACCATAAAAAATGGTGTGAATCCGGTAGTACAGTTAGGCGTTGTCCGCAGCCCGCAGAGTACGGAGTCGAGCTCCTCTACCCAGTGTGTGTCAGATTTCGTAAGGGACCGCACTAGTGCGGGTTTGATGCCGCCATTATTAGACCATTTGCTCGTTCCACTTGACCGTTGGTTTGAGGATGATAGGCTCAAGCGTAATCGAGCTTGATGCCCATATTTTTGCACCATGATTTAACCTCATCGGCGGTGAAGTTCGTGCCGTTATCGGTGATGATCTTGTGGGGACACCATATCGGTGTACTACCCGGATATAAAGTCTATCACTGGTCGGACTCGCCATTTTAACGGCTTGGCCTCTATCCATTTGGTGAATTTATCCACCATGACCAAAAGGTACCTTTGCTTGTGGGTCCCCCCTTTAAGTGGTCCAACCATTTCAAGCCCCTGGATCGCGAAACGGCCAGGTAATGGGTATAGTTTTGAGGGCGGTGGGTGGCATATGGCTCGATTAGCAAAGAGGCGACAACCGACGCATCTTTGGACTAAGTCTGAGCATCTGCTCGGGCCGTCGGCCAATAAAATCCTGCACGGAATGCCTTTCCTACAAGGGCCGAGCTGCGGCGTGGTGTCCGCCTAGTCCGCATGAATTTCAGCCGGAGGTTTCGCCCTTCCTCTTCGGAGATACACCTTTGAAGGACTCGGTTGTGCTTTTCTTATAAAGTTCTCCCTCATAGACCTTGTAGGCTTTAGATCGCGGACAATGCAGCGGGCCTCATTTTGGTCTTCGGAAGCTCCTACCTAAGCAAGTAGGCGAGAATGGTTACATCCACGGGCAATTACTGCCATTATGTCGTGGGCGGAAAGTGTTATGTCATCGGCTGAATCGCCGGTTGGTGCGGCTTGTTCCGGTTTGTTAATTCCGGACTCCTCTTCCCATAGTACGGATGGCTTGAAGAGCCGTTCTAGGAAGATGTTAGGAGGGACAGCGTCGCGTTTTGTGCCGATGCGTGCCAGTACGTCGGCTGCTTGGTTATTATCCCGGGCTATGTGATGGAATTCAAGTCCTTCGAACCAGGCTGACATTTTTAGGACAGCGTTGCGGTATGCTGCCATATTCGGATCTTTGGCGTCAAAGTCTCCGTTTATTTGGGATATTGCGAGGTTTGAATCCCCGCGCACCTCTAGGCGTTGATTGCCCATGGAGATTGCCATCCGGAGACCATGTAAAAGGGCCTCATATTCGGCTGCGTTGTTGGAGTCCGTACATTATCGAAAGTACGATTGGACTGTGTCCCGGTCGGGGACGTCAATACGACGCTTGACCCCAATCCGGCTAACATTTTAGAGCCGTCGAAGTGCATAATCCAATTGGAGTATCGCCGTACTCTTTAGGGAGTTCGCGGTCCATTCAGCGACAAAGTCAGCCAAAACTTGGGACTTTATAGCTCGCCGAGGTTTGTAAGTTATATCAAATGGTAAGAGCTCAATGGCCCATTTGCAATCCTGCCCGTCGCGTCATGTTGTTTATAATATCGTTAAGTGGTACTTGAGAGACCACTGTTATCGAACACTCTTGAAAGTAGTGTCGGAGCTTCGGGATGCCATGAACACCGCGTATGCTATCTTACGATAGTGCGGGTGCAGGACTTGCGGGGGTTAACATAGTGGATCGTAGTATACTGGTTTTGAAGAGGGAATTTATGCCCTTCTTTCTCGTTCGACGATGAGTACCGCGCTTACAACTTGATGTGTTGCTGCGATGTATAACAACATTGGTTCGCCTAGGTTGGGCGCAGCCAGGACGGTTGTTGCCAATATGGCCTTTATTTCTTCGAGTCCGGCGGTGGCAGCATCCGCCCACTCGAAGTGTTCGTGCGCCTAAGGAGGCGATAGAGGGTAATGCCTTTTCTCCTAGGCGGAGATAAAGCGGCTTAGAGCCGCCATGCATCCAGTCAATTTTTGTATTTGCTTGAGGTCTTTTGGGATATCTAGCTGTGACAGAGCTCGGATCTTGGCTGGGTTTGCTTCAATTCCTCTACCAGATACGATGAAGCCCAGCGGCTTTCCGGCTGGTATGCCGAAAACACATTTTTCCGGATTCAGCCTGATGTCGTATGCTCTGAGGTTGTCGAATGTGAGCCTCAAGTCTTCTACTAGAGTTTCTACGTGTTTAGTTTTGACGACTACTCGTCTACGTATGCCTCTACTGTTTTGCCGATCTGGGTAGCCAGACATGTCTGAATCATGCGCTGATATGTTGCGCCGGCGTTTTTAAGTCCGAAGGGCATCGTGTTGAAGCAGAATGGTCCATATGGAGTAATGAATGCCGATGCGGCTTGATCCGCTTCTGCCATCTTGATTTGATGATAGACGGAGTATGCGTCCAGGAAGCACAATGAATCGTGCCCTGCAGTGGCATCGATGATTTGGTCGATGCGGGGGAGGGGGAAGGGATCCTTTGGGCAGGCTTTATTTAGGTCTTTGAAATCGACGCATAGGCGCCAGGATTTGTCCTTCTTTGGTACCATTACCAGGTTTGCTAGCCAATCCGGATGCTTGATGTCTCTGATGAATCCGGCTTCCAATAGTTTGGCTAGCTCTTCTCCCATTGCATGTCTTTTGGGTTCAGAAAATCGTCGAAGAGCTTGTTTAACTGGCTTGAATCCTTTTAGGATGTTTAGGCTGTGTTCGCTAATCTGCGTGGGATTCGGGCATATCCGAGGGGTGCCGTGCAAAATGTCCCAATTTTCCGGGAATTCTCGCGATCTGGCGTCTACATCAGGGTTCAATTGTGCCCCGATGGAGGCCGTCTTTGTAGGGTCCGTTGGGTGGACCTGGAATTTTACTATTTCATCTCTTGGTTTAAAGGAGGTGGACTTGGATCTCTTATCGAGTATCACATCGTCCCTATTCACCATAGAGCGCAGCGCGGTGAGTTTCTCTGCCGCTAGGGCTTCGGATAGTGCCTCTAAGGCTAATGCGGCTGTCTTGTTTTCGGCGCGGAGTGCTATGTCCGGATCACTAACGAGAGTGATTATTCCGCCGGGCCTAGGCATTTTGAGCTTCATGTACCCGTAATGGGGTACGGCTTGAAAAATTGTGAATGCCTCTCGTCCTAATATAGCGTGATATCCGCTATTGAACGGGGCCACTTGGAACGTGACTTCTTTGGATCTGTAATTGTCCGGTGAGCGAATACCACATCGAGTGTGATTTTTCCCAGCAGCGCGCCTCCGGCTAGGGATTATTCCTCTAAAGGTTGTGGTGCTTCGCTCAATGCGGCTCCAGTCTATTTCCATTTTTGAAGGGTTTCTCGTAGATGAGGTTTAATCCGCTGCCGCCATCCATGAGGACTTTTGTAAGTCGAAAGCCTTCCACTATTGGACTAAGTACCGGTCGGGTGGAGCTCGGGCTGTATGGAATTTAGGTTAAATCGCTGGCGTTGAAGGTGATGGCTGTGTCGCCCATGGATTGGTTGTTGCTACTTGGTAGACTTCGGCGAGGCTGCGGATTGTTCGTTTCCGCATATTATTTGATGCGAAAGTCTCGAAGACTTTTGATACCGTACCGATGTTGTTGGAGTGGTTTTCCGGGGCTAGAAGCTCCTCTCCACTTTTGGCCACCTGCCGTAGTATCCAACATGCTCGAAGGCTATGTGTTGGGACGACGCCTTCTGTACTGTGAATTTTACAGGGTCCGCTAAGCCATCCCTCTAGTACGGTTCCGTGCCCTTTATGGGGTTTTTGCTTTTTGGTTTTTGTATCTGGTGCCTGAGTGTAATGCACCCTTTTGTTGCGGACTAGGGTTGTATTCGGGGCGGATTGTCCCAAAACTTATTTTCGGTTGTCCGAAACTCTCCATCGCACAATATTTTCGTACTATGGACGCTTGGTCGACGGCGTGTAATTTCATGACGGCCGACGGCGCTCAAGATTCGCTCATCCGTGCAATTATTGCAAAAATTGAGATTGCGTTTTCCTCTCGGCAGTCCTTTATCCTGTCCATAACCAGGAGGAATCGGCCCGAGAGTGATGTCTTGTCTCGGCGGGCTCTTGCGGATTAGAGATAGATCGCATATGTCCAGGCGGGTGGGTGGAATTGAGTCCGAACCCTACCCATCTCAAGGCTCGAAGGCCGAGAAGTTTCCGAATTTGGAAGCTTGGATTGCTGGACGTTGTCCAACGAGTCTGGTCCGATGCCTGACTTTAAGTTCAGTGCTTGATCGAAGTCCGTCCCTCCGCGGGAATCCGGTATGGGGGGTTCGGGAGCCCGGACATGACTAGTTTTCAATACAGGAGAAGCGTCGCCGCATTGTTCCTCTACCACTGCAATGTGGTGGGTGACCTGGGGAGAGTTAATCTCTCTCAGATCGGTTTTAAGCCCAATCTGATTGTAGTCTGTAGCGACTCCCAGGGCGGCGATGCGATCCAAGAGCTCATTTACGGACGAGAGCTCTATTGGATCCAGCCGCTCGGCGAATTCGAGCTGACGTGAAAATTGCTTTTGACGACTTGAGAGGTCATTGTCGAAGCGGTGGCCGGACAGGCGGTCATAAGAAAACCACCTAGCCGGATAGTTTGGCCGGCGGCCAAGGCTCCTTTGGCGAAAATACCGTCCTTGAAGACGGGAGGAGGCATCCTTCCTATCGGTGACGGCACAGAGGAACTCTCAATGAAAGCACCAATGTCGGTGTCAAAACCGGCGGATCTCGGGTAGGGGGTCCCGAACTGTGCGTCTAGGCGGATGGTAACAGGAGACAAGGGACACGATGTTTTACCCAGGTTGGGCCCTCTTGATGGAGGCAAAACCCTCGCCCTGCTTGATTGATATTGATATTGTGGATGTTTACAAGAGTGGATCTACCACGAGATCAAGGAGGCTAAACCCTAGAAGCTAGCCTATGGTATGATTGTAAGGGTTGTTGTCCTACGGACTAGAGCCATCCGGTTTATATAGACACCGGAGAGGGCTAGGGTTACATAGAGTCGGTTACAATGGTAGGAGATCTACATATCCGTATCGCCAAGCTTGCCTTCCACGCCAAGGAAAGTCCCATCTGGACACGGGGCGAAGTCTTCAATCTTGTATCTTCATAGTCTTGGAGTCTGGTCGATGATGGTAGTCCGGCCGATGATAGTCCGGCCGATGATGGTAGTCCGGCTACCCGGACACCCCCTAATCCGGGACTCCCTCACCCGTCATCTGCCCCACTGTCCTCCTCATCACTTTTGCTCGAAGAAGAGCTTCCATCGTCGGAATCTCCATCGGAGGAGCTCTCCACGCAGCACTTCAGGCGAGTCCCGAAGTCTCCGAAGACCTTGACGGAGAGCAGGTCGTCCTCCATCAATTTGAAGTTGAGGACGAGCCCCACCGTCAGGCTGTGGATGCGAGCGAACGTCTTCCACCCACGACGGAGGCCCGAGGAGCCGGGAAGTCGACGTCGACCCGCGTGCCCCCATTCCCACAACCCCTCATGTGCAATCTGAGGGATTGGGGCCGGTCATGCTCCATCTCCCGAGCGAACGGGGCGGGAAGACGGAGACGGCGATGAGGAGGCCGGTGCAGCCTAATGAAGAAATCGCGGGGCTGGTCTCCAACATGGCCTTCCATCAGGAAAGACACCATTGGTGGGGGCGAAGCTGGCGCACCACCCCGTCCTCCTCTTCCCCGAGATCTACGACCTCTGCCCCGGCCTCGCCCACGGCCTCGCCCCCTCCCCCTTCCCATCGCAGCCGGTTCCGCCATCGCGGGCTCAGGACGAGGAGGGACGTGCTGTCGGGCGGTGACCCTGGCCTCCACCATCGAGGGACCCGGATTCCCTTTCTCCATGGCGAGTGAAAGGAAGAAGCAGAAGCAAGAGGAGATAGATGACAAAAGAGTGCGGGAAGCCATCCCCGCCTTCCCCCTCTTTATAAAGGGGCGGGGTCGGGGCTCGGCCGCCCCGCTCGGCCAATTTAGCCACCAGAGGCGCAGGGAATCAGGACCGACCCGCTGCCCCAACCAGCGACGGCCCGGTTTCCCGCCTCCACCGCTTGCAACCCCAGGCGCATGAAGGACGCGTGGCAGATGTGCAGAACTGAGGGGGCGGGTGAAGCGACCTCTCCCCACCCCATGATCATGGGGAGTGGACGCCTTGAAGACCGCGACTTTGCCCCGTTCAGTAAATGAGCCGCGCCTCCACGCCTGCCTCTTTTTACGGGGAAGGCGCGAGCCGCCTCTTTACTGCGATATGACGCATGCGTGTGGAAACCGCCCCACGCATGCCGCCCACGTCACGCACAACGCTCCATGCCGCACCGCACGCGCGGGTCATTGGAAGCACAGCGCGCGAAAAGTTTTACCGTGGTAAAAACCGCCCCGCCTGCCCGTGCACCGTTTTGGGCCTGGCCCAACAACGTGTCGTGCTTATGTGTGGCCCAGGCCCGGGGGCTCCTGTCGGTGTAAAAAAAGAGGGCCACGCCTTTGTACCCCTTTACCTATGCACGGGCAGTCGGAGCCGCGCCCACGGTCACACCAAGTAGAACAGGGGAGGTGAGCCAAGGTAAGACCGAAGCCCAAGATAATCAGAGCAACGCCAAGGCCGAGACCACAAGGAGCAGAGGGACGAAGCAGGCTCCCCTGGCAAGACCCTTGCCGGGGCAGCTCGCCCCACACCAACAGAGCGAGCCACCCTTGAGCCCACGGTCCCCAACGCCATCTTCCACGTGGGGCCAGGGCTCGGGAAGGCACCTCTGTGGTGGCATGCAGATCTTTGTGAAGACATATTCATGATCAGATGAGGATTAGAAGATGACGGTCCTTGGCAAGATCCTTGCCGAGGAAGGCCACCAGACCCCCGGCAAGGCCCTTGCTGTGGACGACAGCGTGCCACAGCAAGACCCTTGCCAGGCCACCCGGCAAGGCCCTCACCAAGGACGCCAGTGGGGCCACCGCCAGGCCCACGCCAACCAAGCTTCCACCGCCGTTCACATGCAGCTGCCAGCCCAACCAGCTAGGCGGGCACCTGCGTGGCAACATGCAGCTCCCAGGACAACTCATCGAGCGCCTGCGTGGCGGCATGCAGATCTTCGTGAAGGCTCCACCACCGCACCACCTCAGCTGCCCGCCTGCCTACATGGCGCCACACGCATCGCTGACCAAGGCGCGTGTCAAAGCAAGGAGGAGCGGCGATGGATGGGACGGGCCTCGCCCCCGTCCCCGATAAAGCAGGGGGACGCCTAATGTACGCATTAAATGCATCTTGTCCTGCAATACGAGCGATAACCTCGTGGCACCGTGGCGCCTTTCCACCTCCACGTGTGCCCTTTGTGGCAGCCCCTTTCGACTATAAAAGGAGGCCCATGGCATACTGGAGAAGGATTTGGCTCTTTGGAACCACGCACTCGCCACACTTAGTTCGAGAGCTCAAGAACTCTCTGAAATACACCCACCAAAGCAGGACTAGGGTTTTACGCATCCTCGCAGCCCGAACCTGTGTAAACGCTCCTTGTGCTGGCTACTGATCCTGCTCTTCTTGCAATCCTGCGCCCCGGCAACCGTAGAAGGGATTCTTGTGATCCCATAGGTGTCGTTTTCCCCCGACACCAAAAATCCCGAAATAAGTTTTCCCCGTCCTCTAAAAATCTACCGGACAAGGTGAACATTTAGGGCTTAAAATGCAATTTTGAGAAAAGCGTATTTTTCCTATGCAAATAAAATGGCAATAAAATCCCAAATAAAATATTTATTTGTTTTTAATATTTTTCCTCCAATATTTCATTGTTTTTGGGGAAGTCATATTATCCCCTCTCATATATTTTTTTATATGAAATATTTTTGGAGAGAAAAATAATAAAACAAATTGATCCTCATTTCGATATTTGATAAAATTCAAATATGAAAACAGTGAAATCCCCAACTCTCTCCGAGGGTCCTTGAGTTGCTTAGAATTTTGAGGATCGCAAAACGAATATGCAATAAAATATGATATGCATGAATGATCTATGTATAACATTCCAAACTGAAAATTTGGGATGTTACACTTCAGATCAAGTTACTACCAAACCTTGTAGGTCAACCAGAGTATGTTTCGCACCAGAGTGGTACGGTAATCCTATTCTGGAAGTCATGTTACTAGACCATGACGAACCTACGAACTATGAGGAAGCGATGATGAGCCTAGATTCCACGAAATGGCTTGAGGCCATGAAATCTGAGATGGGATCCGTGTATGAGAACAAAGTGTGGACTTTGGTTGACTTGCCCAATGATCGGCAAGCCATAGAGAATAAATGAATCTTCAAGAAGAAGACTGACGCTGACGGTAATGTTACTGTCTACAAAGCTCGACTTGTTGCGAAAGGTTTTCGACAAGTTCAAGGAGTTGACTACGATGAGACCTTCTCACCCGTAACGATGCTTAAGTCTATCCAAATCATGTTAGCAATTGCCGCATTTTATGAATCTGAAATTTGGCAAATGGATGTCAAAACTGCATTCCTTAACAGATTTCTTAAAGAAGAGTTGTATATGATGCAACCAGAAGGTTTTGTCGTTCCTAAAGGTGCTAACAAAGAGTGCAAGATCCAGTGATCCATTTATGGACTGGTGCAAGCATCTCAGAGTTGGAATATACGCTTTGATAGTGTAATCAAAGCATATGGTTTTATACAGACTTTTGGAGAAGCTTGTATTTACAAGAAAGTGAATGGGAGCTCTGTAGCATTTCTAATATTATATGTGGATGACATATTGTTGATTGGAAATAATACATAATTTCTGGATAGCATAAAAGGATACTTGAATAAGATTTTTTCAATGAAAGACCTTGGTGAAGCTGCGTATATATTGGGCATCAAGATCTATAGAGATATATCAAGACGCTTAATTGGACTTTCACAAAGCACATTCCTTGATAAATTTTTGAAGAAGTTCAAAATGGATCAGTTAAAGAAAGGATTCTTGCATGTGTTACAAGGTGTGAAGTTGAGTCAGACTCAATGCCCGACCACTACAGAAGATAGAGAGAAAATGAAAGTCATTCCCTATGCCTCAGCCATAGGTTCTATCATGTATGCAATGCTGTGTACCAGACCTGATGTGTGCCTTGCTATACGTTTAGCAGGGAGGTACCAAAGTAATCCAGGAGTGGATCACTGGACAACGGTCAAGAACATCCTGAAATACCTTAAAAGGACTAAGGATATATTGCTCGTTTATGGAGGTGACAAAGAGCTTGTCGTAAATGGTTACGTCAATGCAAGCTTTGACACTGATCTGGATGACTAAAGTCACAAACCGATACATATTTATATTGAATGGTGGAGCTGTAAGTTGGTGCAGTTCCAAGCAGAGCGTCGTGGCGGGATCTACGTGTGAAGTGGAGTACATAGCTGCTTCGGAAGCAGCAAATGAAGGAGTCTAGATGAAGGAGGTCATATCCGATCTAGGTGTAATACCTAGTGCATCGCGTCCAATGAAAATATTTTGTGACAATACTGGAGCAATTGACTTAGCGAAGGAATCTAGATTTCACAAGGGAACCAAACACATCAAGAGACGCTTCAACTCCATCCGCGATCAAGTCAAGGAGGGAGACATAGAGATTTGCAAGATACAAACGCATCTGAATGTTGTAGAGCCGTTGACTAAGCCTCTTCCACGAGCAAAACATGATCAGCACCAAGACTCCATGGATGTTAGAATCATTACTATGTAATCTAGATTATTGACTCTAGTGCAAGTGGGAGACTGAAGGAAATATGCCCTAGAGGCAATAATAAAGTTGTTATTTATATTTCCTTATATCATGATAAATGTTTATTATTCATGCTAGAATTGTATTGACCGTAAACTTAGTACATGTGTGAATGCATAGACAAAATAGAGTGTCCCTAGTATGCCTCTACTTGACTAGCTCGTTAATCAACGATGGTTAAGTTTCCTAACCATAGACACGTGTTGTCATTTGATGAACGGGATCACATCATTAGAGAATGATGTGATGGACAAGACCCATCCGTTAGCTTAGCATAATGATCGTTAAGTTTTTTTTGCTATTGCTTTCTTCATGACTTATACATATTCCTCTGACTATGAGATTATGCAACTCCCGAATATCGGAGGAACACCTTGTGTGCTATCAAATGTCACAACGTAACTGGGTGATTATAAAGATGCTCTACAGGTGTCTCCGAAGGTGTTTGTTGGGTTGGCATAGCTCAAGATTAGGATTTGTCACTCCGAGTATCGGAGAGGTATCTCTGGGCCCTCTCGGTAATGCACATCACTATAAGCCTTGCAAGCAATGTGATTAATGAGTTAGTTATGGGATGATGCATTACGGAACGGGTAAAGAGACTTGCCGATAACGAGATTGAACTAGGTAAGATGATACCAACGATCGAATCTCGGGCAAGTAACATACCGATGACAAAGGGAATAACGTATATTGTTATTGCGGTTTGACCGATAAAGATCTTTGTAGAATATGTAGGAACCAATATGAGCATCCAGGTTCCGCTATTGGTTATTGACCGGAGATGTGTCTCGGTCATGTCTACATAGTTCTCGAACCCGTAGGGTCCGCACGCTTAACGTTCGATGACGATTTGTTTTATGAGTTATGTGCTTTGGTGACCGAAGTTTGTTCGGAGTCACGGATGAGATCACGGACATGACGAGGAGTCTAGAAATGGTTGAGAGGTAAAGATTTATATATTGGAAGGTAGTATTCGGACATCGGAATGGTTTCGAGTGGTTCGGGTATTTTACCGGAGTACCGAGGGGTTACCGGAACCCCCCGGGGGAATTAATGGACCTACATGGGCCTTAGTGGAGAGAGAGCACTACAAAAAAATACACTTCCGTGATGGTGCGTGTTTGTCACAGTAGGTCGCGTTTTTTGTCATGCATGTACATCCATGACGATTTTATGACAGAATCAAGATAGTCATACATGTGCTGTCATAGAAGTGTTCCATGACATTACCAAAATTATCATCACGGAAGTGTCCACTTCCATGATGACAAATCGCGCATCACAGAAGTGCTTTCATCAAGGGTGACAGACACGTGGCATCCACTGTAACGGAACGCTATTAAGCTATCGGGTCGGGTTTTGGATCCGATAACCCGTTAACAGCCCCAACCAATGGGTATTTTCCACGTGTAAAATCATCATTGGCTGAAGGAAACACGTGTCGGCTCATCGTTGGGACAGATGTCATCCACTCATTGGACGGAAGGCGCCTATGATACGTCGACACGTGGCACGGCCCAATAGAGGCCCATTCCTGTGAAAAGGCCGGCCCAATAAAAATTAGCAGGCCAGCCCATATAAGGCCTACTTGTGTGAGGTCCATTTAAGCCCACAGCCCATACGAGATGTGCCAATTCGGCCCGTCAACGGCCCGTTAAATATTTGACACCATTGCAGCCCATCGTCAGTTCGAGCCCATTAACAGCCCGCTATATATTTGGGCTCAATATCGGCCTGATGAGATTTCGGCCTGTTAACGGCCCATTTAATGGATGGGCCAATTTTCAGGATGTACATCTTTCGGCCTTTTAGCGACCCATTTAAATGTTGGGCTAGTTTACGGCCGAGTGTAACTTTCACCCTGTTGACGGCCCATAAATCTGATGGGCCATTTGTTGTCGGACCTGAGTTTCGGCCTTTTAGCGGCCCATTTAAGTGCCGGGCCAATTTTCTAGCCCGGTGTCACTTTTAGCCTGTTGACGGCCCATAAATCAGTTGGGCCATTTGTAGTCGGACCTGAGTTTTGGCCTTTTAGCGACCCATTTAAGTGTTGGGCCAATTCCGCCTGTGTGCCTTTCGCCCGTTAACGGACCATAAATGAGTTGGGCCATTTGTAGTCGGACCTTAGTTTTGGCCTTTTAACGGCCCATGCCCTTCATGGTCCAATACCAGCCGGTTTCTCTTCGGCTGCTAAAGGCCCACAACCTGATTGGGCCATTTACAATACGACGACTTTCGGCCTCTTAGCGCCCATGGTCTTCATGGTCCAAGACAAGTTCATTGTCTCTTCGGCCTGCTAAAGGCCTACAGTATAGTTGGGCCATATGTAGCCCAAACTTAGTAACGGCCTGTTAACGGCCCGTGAAATAAACTGAGGCACCAGTTGCCCGCTTTGATGTCAGCCTGTTAACGACCCGAGAGGTAAGAGGGCCGACCATTAACTTTCGGCCTAGTAACGGCCCATTAACTTAATGGGCCCACTAAAGTTCGTACATGTCTTTAGGCCAAATTAGATAATTTGAGCCCATTACGACGAGCAATTATGCACAGGACCAAAACCGATCACGCAAAGGTACGGCATACAGGGAATAACGTTGCACATCCAGCATATACTACAGGAAATTACATCCACTGGGCAATCAAAGATTGATGCCAGTGCAAATAAATGAGCAGAACCTAACCATCTACAACGTCACAATCTGCAACCTCAGCACAGATGACGCCCATAAGCATGTGGGAAAGTTCTTTCTGCTTTGCTTCACTATCTCTGAAAACATTGATCAGTTGTTGTGTCACACGACTCTGCACCTCTGATTCATCCACCATTTCCATCATTACTTCAGCCATTAATTGGTTCACAAACATACATTTGTTCCATTGCATTCGAGATAGAGGATACTGAACAAATTCAGATGGCGATTTTGGCGAGGCTTGTATTATTGATAGTGGAGAGTGTCTCACCCTTTGTATCATAACATAAATTAGGACGGAACCAAACAGATTAATCATGAGTTATTGCCATATTACCTGGCCTAGATTTCTTGGAAAGAAACAATGGGGTTGCCTTGCTGTTTTCGAGTTTGTCTTCTTATCTTCAGAGCCTGCACAAAATTAACACACTAGCATTGCTATCATTGGCCAAGTCGGATAATAGGAAAGCAACATTGACACAACGAGCGTTTGGGCAACTAGCCTACACCAAATTAACACAATATGGCACAGCTATCATCAGCCGTAAGGTAGTATGAAAGCAACATTGACACAATGAATGAATGGGCAACCAGAGAAGCACTACAATTCAGTAATGTGCGTGATATGAGATAGTACATTCATGCAACTCAGTATGCAAAACTACCAGGCAGTTTTCCTTACAAAAATCAACATTGGCACCTTTAACATTTTGCTACAACTAATTTTAGATCAGATAAAGGTTAGATTCACGCCGATTAACAAAATACATGTTGATGTAAAAATATAGTGATATACAATAGGTACTTACATCAGAATTGGAGCACAGAGAATTCCCGCAAGATATTTTCCTCGAATACGATCCCAATGGAGGAAGTCTTCTATCGTTTAACCTTATTTTCTAAAAGAGAGATGGGTAAGAAACATGTAGAAAATATGATCAGAATGCTATAAAATTTCATGATGCGAGGATACGCACACGCTTCTTAGAATGGAGTTGACATTCTTTTGCTGGACTGGAGCGGACTAGTTCTTTGGCCACTGGAATCTGCTTATTATCAGTGGGACTTGGGTTTCTCTGTGCTGGAGCAGTATCTATGAAAAATGGAGTTGGTTTATTATCTCCTGGCGTTTGGATCTTTTGCAAAGACCTGGTTTGTAACCCTTCAGATTCTAACATAGTCGTCTTCCCCTTGCATGCCTTATATAGAAGAATGGTGATTCAGTTATAAAACATGCTACAGCAGAGATGGAATAGGTACTGAAGAATAGAAAGGCATGACATATTGACATGTATTCCTCCATCCGAAATAAATGGACGGGTCTAGGCGTATTTCAGTTCTAGATACATCCAGTTTTATCCATTTCTGCGACATTTAATCCGGACGGAGGGAGTATGATGTAAGAGCTAGGGATACGACAGGACAACACAGTAAAAAAACACTGAAAACCCCACTGTAGAACCAAAATATTCAAACCCACTGATATGAGATAGTACACTCATGTAGCTTAGGATGCAAAACTACCAGGCAGTTTTCCTTATAAAAATCAACATTGTGGCCTTTAATCATACTTTTTGCTAGAACTAAATTTAGATCAGATAAAGGTTGGATTCACGCCGATTAACAAAATACATGCTGATGTAAAAATATAGTGATATACAACAGGTACTTACATCTACATTGGAGCACAGAGAATTCCTGCAAGAATCTTTCCTCATAAACGATACCATTGCAGAAATTCTTCTATCTGTTGAGCTTATTTTCTAAAAGAGAGATGGGTAAGAAACATGTACAAAATATGATCAGCATGCTATAAAATTTCATGATGCAAGGATACGCACACGCTTCTTAGAATTGAGTTGACATATTTTTGCTGGATCGAGCGGACTAGTTCTTTGGCCTTTGGAATCTGCTTATTATCGTAGGAGTTGGGTTTCTCTGTTTGGAGCACTATCTATAAAAACTGGAGTTGGTTTATTATCTCTGGCGTTTGGATCTTTTGCAAAGGCCTTGTTTGTAACCCTTCAAATTCTAACATAGTCGTCTTCCCCTTGCATGCCTTGTATAGAAGAATGGTGCTTTAATTATAAAACATGCGACAGCAGAGAGATGGAATAGGTACTGAAGAATAGAAAGGCATGACATATTGACATGTATTCCCTCCATCGGGAAAAAAATGGATGGATCTAGGCGTATTTCAGTTCTAGATACATCCTTTTTTATCCATTTCGGCAACATGTAATCCGGACGGAGGGAGTATGGTGTAAGAGCTAGGGATACTACAGGACAACACAGCAAAAGAAAACTAGTTGAATGTAAAACTATATGCTAGCGGAATACGTACAGAAATAACTAAGGCAACATACACGTGTATGATTGGGAAAATAAGATGGCATTGCAACAGAGCACTAGAACAGCACTTCAATGTAAAAAACATGGTATGGCGGATGATGAAGTACATCTTGATGAATAACAATGCATAAGATATTCAGAAGCATGATGTCCAAATTAAGCAGATGGCATTGCGATAGAGTAGAATGACAGACTTGAATTTGAAAACATGTTATCATGAATGGAATAGGTCTTGAAAAACAGGAAGGCATGACATATTTACATGCATGATCAGCATGCTAAGCACATGGCATTGCAACAGAGTAGATACACTCCAGGACATTATATGCATGTTGTACCCATATCACAGGCCAAGTTAGAGCAAGGACCTTGTGGGGTGAAGAGGATTCATCATCTTTATGCAAGTCTTCTGAAGAACTGCCTTTACATGTTCCATCATATTGGGTATCATTGACATCAAGTTTATTGGCCTTTACATTGCTCCGTGAGGTTCTTGTGGATATATCAGTGTGTGCAATTATATCTGACATGCATGGAAGACAACTAGTAGTTAGATTTATGTAAATGAGTGCCTGTAGGAGACGACATAAATAGTAGGACTGGGGTTAACTAGCAGCAACAGGTCTCATAAACTAAAGGGAGAACACAGATGAAAGCTACAGAATATGTATCGTTTGTACTCGATATTAACTAGATGGCACACAAAAGTATTAAAGAACAACATAGGTAATACTAGAAGTGGTATAATACTATAATCACCAGCCTGTGGGATAGCATTGGCTGATGGATGATAACTATGGAACAACGTTACCTAAAGAACAAGTATCTTAACTGAACTACGGAACAGCGTGAACTCCTGAACAAGACCCGTAAGAGATCAGCATGAATATACAATGAAATGTGATGATCTATTTTTCGTGCTTAGATGAATAATAAAGCCATAAATGTTGCACACAAGTAAGATGAGGGTACAAACTATCTGGCTGCCATCCATAGGAGTGAGAATCATGTGCAGACTTGTCGATGGCCGTGCAGTTGTTGTGGCTATCCATGTCGGGCACACGCATTCGATGCAGGGAACTGTTGAGTGGGGACCGTAGCTCCCTTCTGGTGTATGCTTCCCTTGTTGGAGCAGTTGCGGTGAGTCGGAAGACGGTGTATCTGAAGATGCAGATAACGCATAATGTTAAGAACGATATATCTCTTTGATCCAAAGAAATGCACTAAGAGATCAACAACAAGGTACGAGAGTGGTCACACGTCTGTTGACTGAAGACTAAATTGGGGTCACACGATTTTATTTTATTTTGGTACTGTCCGATCTACGCCGGATGGCTTGATGGCCGTCTTGTGCCTCCCGGCTGACACTGTTCGGAATCTTCCCCGAAGATCCAGCGACCAACGGCAGAGCAGCCTGCCTCCGCCGTCCGTGGCCCCGGCCAAAACCCGCTCCCTCCCCTTTGCCTTTGCCGTGGTTGCGCCGCCCCCGGGCCAATCCACAAAGACTCCTCGTCATCCAGATCCGGCGGCGGTAATACCTTCAACCCACGCAACTCTAAAAGATAGCCATCTAAGTGCTGCTTCCGCGGCGAACTTGCGGACCCGCACCCTTACGTTAGACACCAGCCAACCGGCAGCCTAGGAGCTCCGCCGCCTCGAGGGGTGCTGCTTACCATTGGGAATCGATTGGCCCAGAATAAAAATTCAGACAACTGACGCCTAAATAAAGTGATTTCAAATGAGGGTGCGACCTATCTGGCGACATGGTGAAGTAGGCAGGTCCAGTTGCCAAGTCGGTGAGGCCGGTGCGGTTGCGGTGGCGACCGGCGGCAGGGAAAGAGCGATGTCGCCACGGTCGACGGCTACGCGGAAGCAGCACCAGGACTATGGACGGATCCGAAGTTGGAGCCGCTCTGGCGCCGTGAACAACGGCGGGGGTGAATCGGCTCCGGTACGGTTCACGCGGCCGTCGTCGAGGAAGCACAAGCAGCACGGAGTAAGAGGCACACGGCCCAGTGCACGATGGCAATTGGACGGCGTCTCCGGCATTAGGGAGGAGGGCGGCTGTGAAATTGGTGCGGTGGGGGCGCCATGGAGGTGGGGCTGAGGTTTCGCGGCTCGGGAGAAGGGAGCTTCCCGGGGAGAAGGTGATTTGGCACCCATGAGGTATGAATGGGGCAGGGCGGGGGGGGGGGGAATTGGGAGGGGAGTGGAACCATGTCTTACGGACGCATTTGTCTCAAATGTGAGGGGGAGTTACAGTTCTACCCTTGCCTATAGGCTTCTCGGCTTGGGTCTTTGTACTGAGGGTTGGGGATAGTAGAGTAACTTTGCTTCTCCCCAAATAGTGGGCGGGAGCGATTTCAAGCAGGAGGCGTGTTTTGAACTATAGTGGGCGCGGCGATTTGAGCGAGGAGGCGTGTTTTGAAATAGTGGCGCGAGCTATTTGAGTAGGAGGCGTGTTTTCCGACCATGGTTTATGAATTATTCGGCACATGTCATTTAGGTCGAGGAGAAGGCGCGCTTGGATGAAGTTACGAACCTACCCTCGATGTACAACGGGCCAATTGATGCGTGTCCCACATAGGACGGTAATTTCGCGTCTCCCATTTATTTGGTCGGGCGAATTCCACCGAGCAAAGAGGATGTTTAACGTTTCGTTCAAATTTTGGGAGAACGAGCATCCACGTCTACCTTACCAAGTCGATTCGAATCAAATTTTGAAATATTAGCTTGCCACTTCTTTTTTAGATGGAGAGATGATGCTCAGGAGTAATGTGTTTTTACATGCTCGTTGCTAGCGATTTACTATATGACAAATAGTTGACCCACTCAAAAACGCGAATCAAACCCAAAATGAAATATCTCGATTCAATGAACTAGCTCGTTCAGTAGGTCAAAATAGTGAACTAAATCCAAAATTGAACACCTCAATCGAGTAGCATGTTGTACAGTGTTATAGTACTCCATGAACATGTTGAAAGTCAAATTAATGAACTTGTTTGATATACGCATATATCCGTTCATGTGTGGATTGCAGACAACATGTTCTCCAATTTAAATATTTGAATGCAAGTTTATATCGAAACATGGTTTATATCAGTCTTTGATGCATAAAACGCGACCTCCCCCTCTCCCGGACTCCTGTTCTCTCTCTCTCTCTCTCTCTCTCTCGCCGACAATCTTCAATTGTGTCGCACGCATCCGACACAAAAACCTTGTTGGTCCCTCTCCCTTTCTCTCTCTCTCTCTCTCTCTCTCTCTCTCTCTCTTGTGTGTGTGTGTGTGGGGGTCTTTCTAGTTCGCATTCATATATACACCATCTATAGGTCTCTCTCGCACACTATGTATGATACTCTAGCTAGTCCAAGCTAGATATCTTGGGTGCACTCATCGTACGCACACAAATTCCTTGGCTCTTTGCCCGTAACTCTCTCACGCACCACTATGTCGTCTGGAGCTCTTCCCCCTCTCTCAAACTCTCCATCCACTGGTCACACATAAACATGCATATCTCACTCGCACTCGATAGGCCCATCTAAAACTCTATCTCTCTCCCTCGTTCTCTCTCCATCTCACACGAACACACACACACACACAATCTCATGGCCAGCTAGCCAAGTATGATGGTCTCTCACTCAATTGTAGGCACACGCAGTCCCCCCTATATGTATATGACTAGCTAATCTTAGTCTCCATCACAAACATGTGCATGGTCTATCTCGATTTCTCTTGGGGCATCTTTCTATCGCGCATGCACTCCCTCGATCTCCCACACATATAGTCCCCTCACGATCTCGAGGGGATCTCTCTATCATAAACACACCCTCTCTCTCCCTCCCCATGCGTCCATGCCATCCATGTGTCCCTCTCGACCTTTTTTCCTTGTTGGCCAGACCTCTTTTGGACATGTGCTACAGGGGTGTCTCTCTCCGTTGCAAACAATCACACACTAGCTATCTTCGTGTATCTCCTCGCCTCGCTTTTCCATCTCGGAGATGCATGCGTGATATGTTCGCATAAGAAATGAAAAACACACTCTCTCTCTAATTTATCGTTTGTTGTCACTTTCTCTTTCACACACATACTCTTTTTGCACACTTACTCATTCTCCTTCACACGCACTTGATCTGTCTCGACTGAGGCACTCTCCTCCGTCCATAGCACATAGATTTATTGAAAAGTCAAACATCACAAAGTTTGACCATGTACGTGGAGAAAAAGAATTACATCTAGTACGGCAAACATATACCATTAGATTCACCATGAGATGTAGTTTTGTATGATGTATCTTTGGTATTGTAGATATAAATAACATTTGCGTAAACCTAATCAAAGTTTCCAAAGTTTGACTTCTAAAAATTTACATGCTTTGCATTATCGAGCGGATGGAATATCTCTTTCCCCTCTCAGCTATCGACGCACCACTCAGCCTTATCGGGCTCCTCAATCTCTCTCAAACTTTATTGGTCAGTTTGGTTCGTGACTGACCTCATGCCTTGATGGCGGTACTGCCTGGTGTGGACGTGAGATGTAAAATATTTCTGCTGGCCAGGCTTGTGTGGTCTGAAGCGTTTGGTTCATGCAGGCCAGCAAAGCATCAACGCCCCATCAATCAATCCATGCATCAATTATTTAATGCTAATATCCATCCATGTTGCTGTTAGCCTCGTGGGCGCACGACTGTGCACGGCGGGCATTCAAATTGGTCGCTTGGGCCAGGCTACTTGCGGTGTCCGGAGTTCAGCCAAAGCTAATTAAAGTGCAAGGGAACCCAGCCCAGGCGGGCTTTCTTTTTCACAGGGTAGCAACCAAACAAGCGTGCATGAAATCCAGCCACAACCTCAGGCCACGCAAAAGATGCCCATGACGCAAGCCAAACTGGCCTTATATCTCCCTGGTTTACACATACACATGTCTCGCTCGCGCTATACATATAGACCAATCCAACACTCTCCGCCCTTGTTCTCTCTCCATGTGACACACCCCCCCCCCTAAGTACCATAATCCCTCACTCCATCATAGGCTCTGTTTGGATCCATGGGTTAGAGTTAGTTTGGGTTAGTTTGGAGTCAACTAACCCAAAAAGATCCAAACAGGAGGGTTAGTTTAGGTTAGATGCATCTAACCCATCCAAAAAAACTAACCCATCGAAGAGGTGCTTATTTGGGTTAGTTCTTCTCGGGACCACTAATAAACACTTTTTTCTCTCGCTCTCCCCGCAGCAGATCCCTCCCCACTTCCTCGAAGCTTCTCATCCTCTCCCTCCCTCCCTCTCGCACCGCCCGTGAAGGTGCCTCGCCGATCAGCGCTCCATCTAACCCTGCCATCCAAACACCTCTTTACTTAGAGTTAGTTCAGGTTAGTTCATGGTTAGAATCTAACTCTAACCTCTAACTGAGTTAGAGTATCCAAACAGGCCATAGGCGCAAGCACCCCCTCCTAAGTATGATTATCTCTTACTAGCCATCGAGGAACACACGTATTGTCTCCTTCCATCCATACGTCTATCTCGATATCTCTCGGGCATCTTCTATCGCACACACCTTGTCACTCGATCTCCCACCCATGTAGTCCCATCACGATCTCGGGGGATCTCTATGACAAACATACACTCTCTCCTCCCCATGTCTGCATTTTCTCCAGACGCCTCTCTCTCGACCTCTCTTGGCCACGTGCTGGGGTCTTCCTCTCTCGGTTCCAAACAACCACACACTATCTCCTCACCTTGCCTCCGTTGTCGAAGATGCATGTGTGATATGTTTGCATAAGACATGCACGCCTTTTCTCCACTTTCATCGTGTGTTGTCCATGTCTCTTTCACACACGCACACACACTTTTTTCACTCACTCTCTCTCTCTCTCTCTCCCTCTCGTTAGGGACTCTGTCACGTCCATAAGCATATGGATGTTTTGAAAAGTCAAACCTCAGAAAAGTTTGACCAGGTATATGTGGAGAAAAACATTTACATCTGGAACGATCATTAGATTCATCACAACATGTACTTACTGCATACTATCATTTATCTTTGGTATTGCAGATAAAAGTAATTTCTTTATAAACTTGGTCAAAGTTTCAAAAGTTTGACTTAAAAAAAATGTTGTAACTACATTATCGAACGGAGGGAGTAGCTCTTTCTCGCTCTCTCTGCTATCTCTCACAGGTCTCCCCTCTCACTCGAACTCTCTATAATGATGGATTATATGCTCACTGTGTCAGCGTATAGCTCCGTATATTGTTTAGTTGACCGGTCAACCAATCCACATGCTGCGTTGTCAGCTCGTGTTCTGTATCTTGGTGAGCTGGTCCATGCGGCAGTGGGTGAAAATAAGTAAACTAGAGGGCAAACTTCTTGCGCGCGAAGGACGCACTCGCACACAATTCACCACTATGCGGCGGCATGCACAGAAGGACGCACTCGCGCACACCCAGCACACAACACACACCAGCACACGTGTAAACCGGCGTCGCCGCCGGTTGAGATGGACGGCGAGGCAACCAACAAGAGGAGGCCGCTCGAGCCAAAACCGCATTCGGCGAGCCTGGACTTCATCAACAGCCTCCCCGACGACATGCTGCTCGTCATCATCGGCCTCCTCCCCACCAAATCTGCCGTGCGGACCGCCCTGCTCTCCCGGCGGTGGCGCCCCTCTAGCGTTCGTCCCCTCAACCTCACCGTCGATAGCTGCCTCTGCGGACGGGATTGCAAATGCATGGCCGCGGTCTCCAAGATCCTTTCATCGCACCCTGGGCCAGCCAGACGCCTTGACATCCGCATGTTCAGTACCAACTGCAAGGTCTTACCCAAGTTCGACGAGTGGTTCTTATCCCCCGCCCTAGATCAGCTCGAGGAGCTCAGCTTTGAAGCTGGACGATGTCGCTCTCTACCGCCGTCTGCGCTCCGCCTCACGCCAACGCTGCGCCGCGCCATCTTCAGCTCCTGCAATCTTCCCCAGATTAATGCCGCGCCTGCCCTTCTTCTCCCTCAACTCAAGCAGCTCGACCTCTTCGACATTGTCATCTCAAAGAAGGCTATGGAGCACCTGCTCCGTAGCTTTACTGCGCTCGAGTACCTTCGTCTTGAGCAGATCCACGGGTTCATTAGCCTCCACATCGCCTCGACGAATCTCCGATGGATTTATGTGTCTTGCTGGCCCCACAACAAGACATCAATTGGGAAGAGATCACTCTAGCTGTTCCACGTTATGGTCATTGAGAATGCGCCTTTCCTTGAGAGATTGCTTGTATCGGATCTAGAAGGTCCAACAAAAATCAAGGTCATTGGCGTGCCGAAATTGACAGCGTTGGTGTACTCGTCTGCCAAATTCTCCGAACTCTTTATTGGATACGTAATCGTTCAGGTACAACACTCATCTTCTTCTCCGTATTCTTGAAATTCACATTTTTTAATATTTCTTGATGTATTTACGACCGTCTTCCAGAAAATGATTCCCACAAGCTTGACCCAGTCCATGCGCACAGTGAAGATCTTAGCACTAAAATCTATCGGCCCCAATCTGGATCAAGTTGTTGGATTCCTTACATGCTTTCCATGCACGGAGAAGCTACTCATCGAGGTGAAACTTCTTTCCTATTAGTAAACGGTAATCACAACATAGCTCAATTTTTTCGCAATTTTCCCAAATTACGATGACAAGTGTAGTGTTCAAAACTACAACTACGCACTGCACCGAAAGAAAGTTTTTAGTATTTTTTTCTCACGTGATCACCTGCATCATTTTTGTGTTGTACTACTACTATAGTAGCCTATGTTAGTCATAGTGGCAAGTAACTTGGACTAGTAACTCTATGGTTACCCTAAGGGCAAGTACTACCTCCGTCCTGGTTTACTCTTCCAATTTTGTAGTATCAAAATTTGACCATAGATTTAATTGACAAAATGTTAATGCATGTCACTAAGAACTATATCGTTGGATTCGTATTTGAACATAATTTCAAATGGTGTAATTTTTAGTGACATGCATTGGCATTTTCTTAGGTAAATCTATGGTCAAAATTTTATACTAAATACGAGGTAGTATTCCCTCCGTCCCAAAATTCTTGTCTTACATTTGATTAGATACGGATGTATCTAACACTAAAATGTAACTAGATACATCCGTATTTAGACAAATTTAAGACAAGAATTTTGGGATGGAGGGAGTACAAAAGTGGGCTATGTAGGCCAAAACACGTGCCAAATTCACTTGTGATGCATTTGGCATCGATGCCCCTCCATTGCTCACCTGGTGCCCCAATCTGGATCACCTACTTTGCTCCGGTGCCAAATTAACTCACGCAATGAAAAACACTGCGTGGGAGAGAGAGGACCGAGGCAATAAAAAACACTTGTTTGGGAGAGTGAGAGGCTGGTGTAGTTGGTTTGATTGATTTGTTTATACATGTGGGTCTGTGTGCACAGCGGTGCCAACTCTCTCACATCGCGAGAGCGGTGCCAAAATCTTTTGATTTGACATCGATGCATATTATGTGGCATACTTTTGCGAAATATGGCATCGGCCACATAGTGGAAGGCAACAAATGCCCAAGCTCTTCACGTGCTCCTAGTTAAATGAGAGGAAACAGAAAGATAGAGAGAGAGAGAGAGAGAGAGAGAGAGAGAGAGAGTGAAAAATATCACTAGCCAGCCAACCCTATCGTATGAGCGAATGATATTGGTACCTCTTGATGACACGGCAATCTTATGCAGCCAGCTGCTCTAATATGTTCTCTTCTTTTGCAGATAAAAAAAGACCCGAAAGTGAAAAATGTGCTGCACTATAACAATCTCATCGAATGCCTTGATCTCCATCTTACAGAAATTGATTTGATCGACTACCGAGGCAGCACATCTGAGATTAAATTGGCTGAGTTCTTTGTTCGGAGGCAAGTGTGCTCAAGGTAATGAGGTTTGGTGTTCTCTGGCGCAACAATGAATGGCGTGTTGATCACCGCAAGCGCCTAAGCCTAAATGACAAAGTCTCCGCATAAGCTGAATTTGTTTTTGAAACATCAAGTGGCCGAGACTCAAAACTTATTTGCCCATTAGTGACTTGTCGTATGGTGGATTTTAGTTTGTACGATAACGCTGCATCCACCTAAAGTAACGAAAGTTCTTACGTAAACTTCCTAGTAATTCCCTCTTCCTAGGTGCAGCATTACTCCTAACATTTGTAATATCAGTTTGAAACTTGTAATATTGCCGTGTCCTATTCCTGCATTTTCAAAATCCTGCGAATCAAACAGGTCCTGAGTTGGTGATGATGTTGTGCCTCCCATCTTTCACCAATAGCCGTGGGATCTAGATCGGACGATACAAACCAAGCTTCTCCATTTTGCAAAAGATGCCCGCACTTGTTCCCTATTTACAAACAACTCCTTGTCTCTCACAATCAGCCTTATCTCCTCCCCACCACATCTAGAAGGATGTGGAAAAATCGGCGCGATGGCGCTGCCGAGCCGCCCACCCCATCTTGGTGTTCCGTGCAATGCACAGGCATCTATGCACGGAAATTATGTCGAACAGGGCTAGTTGTAAGCAGGCTAGCTCTACAGCCATGATGATAGTGACTGCAAGCGGTGAGGCTGACTATGGTATGCGAACACGGCGCCTATACTCAGTGTCATCTCGGTAGCAGGTCTTGTCACTTCACCGTGAGGAGCAGCACGTAATAATTTGACCAACGGGTAGTACAGTGCTAGTACTCCTAGGAGTACTACATTGGTAGTACTACTACTAGTACTAGTAGCACCACCGTCTGGATTTAGGAGTACTACCACGTCCATCTGGATTTTAGTATTTGACTAGCAATATCTAGTAATGCATGTCACAAAAATGTACTACTCCTCGTAAATAAATACATGGTGTTTTATTCCTATCGTGAGAGAACTGAATGTTTTTTGCTAACTAGAGTACTAATAGGATTACATGCAATGAACTAAACACTGCATGTCATGTTTGGTAGTCTCAAGTCATTGAAAGCATGCACGGCCCACATCTCTCATTGGTTGATATGTCACGAAATAAGAAACAAGGAGGGAGTTAATGCACCGTGCCTAAGTGTTTTGGGATTATTTGGTTTTCGTAATGTGACTTACACAACATTTTTGTTTACATGCATTAACATTTTATTAGTTAAATCAAAGGTCAAAACTTGGCGCAAAATGCAAAGGGGACCAATAAACCAGTAAACATCAAACTTCTCTCGTTTGGCCCCAACTAGAGGTCCGGTGAGATGACTATACTGCACCGGCACGGAGGGGGCGCAGCTTCATTGACTTACGGCAACTGCCTTTGGGTGAATGACACGTGGGCCCAGGGGGTGGCTGGCCCACCTATCATACAGCCAAAGGCAGGTGCAGTAGAGGGCCGAGGAGTAGTATGAAATCCTACGCACCTACGCAAGCTAACCAAGGGCAAGAGTGATCACTCGAATCGCAAGAGCAGTTGACTACTACCTCCGTCCTGGTTTATTAGTCTCCTTTGTAATTTGTGCTAAATTTTGACCAAAGATTTAACTAACAAAATGTTGATGCATGTCAACAAAAATTATATTTTTGGATTCGTATTTGAACATAGTTTTCAGTGATATAATTTTTGGTAACATGCGTAGACATTTTTTTAGTTAAATCTGTGGTCAAAATTTGACACGGATTACAATGGGCACCAATAAACCAGGACGGAGGTAGTAGAAGCTAAGCTAGACCCATGTAGGCGATGAGCACGAGCATCAGCCGGCTGTGCCAGATGGTCCACGACGCCGGCCTGCGGCCTGACAACGAGGAACATCTCCAGGTAGTATTGCTTGAGGCCGCCAGGGCGAGGGGCCGCTTGGACGACAGCTTCATCTCCTTGTTCGACGAGGTCCTCGTCGGTTTCCTCGACAAGTTCACCGTCGTCAAGAAGCTCAAGGACGACTTTGACGTAAGCCTCCAGCCGACGCGCCCAGGCTCTGCGATGCCCGCCACCCTCAACGGCCACTATGGTGACAACCTCTTCGATGCACTGGTGGCCCTGCGACTGCCCGTCGTCGCGCCGGAGAATGTCCACCTCGAGGTCGCGCTCGCCACGCAGCGCCTGGCGCAGCAAGACACCATCGACATAATCACCCATGTCTACGCGCATGCAAGAGGAGGACGATAGGACGCTGGCCTTCTTGGACCGCAGGGCAACCTTGGACGGCACTGTTCAGAAGCACGTTGATCTCGCCGCCAATGCCGCTGCTCCTCACACGTCTGTTGGTGACCCGGCGCACTAGGACGTGAGGATGTCGTTGATGGATCCGTATGTATTTTTATCTTTCCGTCAAATCCATGTAGTAGTATATGATACTCCCTCCGTCCGAAAATACTCGTCATCAAAATGGATAAAGAGGGATGTATGTAGAACGAAAATACGTCTAGATACATCCCCTTTTATTCATTTTGATGACAAGTATTTCCGGACGGAGGTAGTACTATAGTAATTATCTTACCTTTCGCATCAACTTCATAATTTTCGTACGTACTCCATGCATGAACGGCGCCAGAACCAAACTTCTCATTACTCTAGGCAAAATCGTTATTTTCTATCTATCGATCGCGCCATGGAGCAGAACCAAATTTTACAAGTTACGAGTTCAAAAGGAAAAGCCTGCCGTGTTCGCGTCGCACCCCCACACGGTTGGTCCGACACGCCGCTCAAGCGGGAATGCGTGCGGTGTTGCATTTTCACTTACAAGTGGGACCGTAGTTGAGCAAACCGACTATCGGCAAACCCCCACCCTGCCCACCGCGCGATGGCTGAGAAAACAGGAGGGAGAAGAGATGGCTCTAGCACGGACTCCAAGAAAATTGGTGTCGGATGGGACTCGTGTGGGTGGCGTGTGCCGTACTGCTAGACGTGAATGCTAGTTATGGCCCATGCCACCCCACTATATCGAGCCTATATCGAGGTACGTAGAACAAATTTCCTGCAGTCCGTGCTCAGCACTCCTGTATCTCTCTTCTCAGCCAGCCAGCGGACGCGCAGAGCCCATCGTCTGTTTGCTCACATGCGGTCCCACATGTCAGTGAAAACGCAAGCGGACCCACTGAACCTGCACATCTTTCACCTCGACGTGCTGGTGATGAAAAAAAAATCCAAGAAAGATCTTCGGTGGCCGCTTTTGGAGTTACTCAAGAGTAGTAAGATTCTATTTATAGTTTAACCCAAGATGCACATCTCGTGGCTTCAACTACCACTCTATTTTCTTTCATGACATGACCTGGATCTTTGGATGTCCACATGTCGGCAAAAGGAGGAAGAACCCGACCAAATCTTGGTTGTGCTCTCGGATTAGACTAGTTGTGCTAACTTAAATTTTTTATTGTGTACTCCTCCATTCCAAAATACTTGACTTCCATTTGTCCAAAATGGATGTACCTATATACTAAAACATGTCTAGATACATATATATTTTGACAAATAGAAGGCATGTATTGTGCAACGGAGGGAGTAGAATGGATGCAAGTTATTGTATTGGGAAGAAGAGTACATCCATATATTGATAGAGCGCAATTTAGTAGATGTTCTATCACTTTTAGCTAGCACAGAGGCTATAGATGAGATTAGTGCACTTGTTGATACTCCTACTTGGTATGCGTGTTGCTGCTTAGACGCAGAGAAAAACGGACCGGAGGGAGTACTAGAATAGAGGCTAGACATGAGACTAGATGCGAGGAAACAACGTCTACTTTACACTCGAAGAAGAAAGAAGCACGCAAGATCGAGCCTCCGCAGATCAACAATGAATGCATTGAGAAGGCACTAATCCAACTTACAGGAGTAGTAAAATGTATTCTTATGGTTCTTGTTTTCTTTGGTCTTGCTTTTCTAGTCAAAATTATCGTTGGAGTTCATGCAAAACGGAGGTCTATTTGGGGTCGTGCGTTGCAGTTGGCCTTACAAGTGGGACCGCAGTTAAGGAAACCGACTATCGGCAAACCCCCACCTCGCCCGCCGCGCGATGGCTGAGTTAGAGAAACGATGTGGTTGAAGAGATTGCTCTAGCATAGACTCCAAGAAATATGGTGTCAGATGGAAGTTGTGTTGGTGGCGTGTGCCGTACTCCTAGACGTGAATGCTTGTTCTGACCCATGCCACCCTACTACTCCTACTACTTACTATATAGTACTACTACTAGTATCGAGGATTCGAGGTGCTGGTTACGTAGTACAATATGGCTGATAAAAACACCGCATACGACGCATTAAGCATGTGAAGCTAGTACAAATAGTGTACTACTATTGTTGATTGGCCTCATCCGATAACCTGTTGCAATGCACGTACAATTATGTATTCGGAAAATATTTTTTTGCCTCATCGCACCACTCATTCACAGAAGCAACTCGAAAGCCATTCATAAATTTAGTAAGTTTATCACAGGCATATCATTTTATTACATACAACAGGTCATCAACCCACATCGACAACGAGGATACATTATAAATACTAAAGTTTTCACCACACAACAAATAACAAGCAATGAAATGAACTTCAACTCAATAATTCCTCGGCGTTGGAAACGCTTGCTTTGAACCACGAGTGATTCTCTGGGACGGACCATCCATTGTCGATCTGGAGACCAATGCAGGACTGATCATCCAGGCTGAAGCGGCCTACTATATCGATGCGTGGTAGGGAACCACCCAAATGTCCGAGGTATAGACACAATTGCTTCTCATAAATGGTAGTAACGTTGTGTCAACAGCAGTTGGATCGCCTTTCACCATCATTGGATAGTTTTGTCCAAGGAAGAGCGAGTTTTCTCCAAGACTATCAATTCTGTACCAGGGAGAAGGAGTTGGCGCTAGCACACTAGTATCCATCCCGAATACCATGCAACGGGTGTTGGAATAGGTCCGGAGAGTGCGACCATGGGAGACTACACCTGCTTCCTTAGCAGTAACATCATCAGTGGGCTGTATACACACGAGAAGAGGTGATCCATCGAATTAGTTGCAGAGCCAAATAGTATATGGGCGCTGCTCGTCCTCATGCTCATGATCATCACCATCATCATCTCCCCTTGGTTATAAAAATCTTCAAGTATAGGTGGTGGAATGTTCACGGGACCTTGGAAACACAAGAAGAAGGTTAATTAGTAAGGCTGGTCATAGTGGGGTAACATAAGTAGTATCATGCACTTGGGACTGCAAACATGCTTATGTGGCAGGCAATTAAGGAAGAGAGAGATGGTTATAGTAACATAGGTAGATACCGTAACATAATAAATGTGATGCTACTATGTGTCATGCATGGCAATAAATGAGACCACCTATGATACTAATCTAAGATACTATGCACTAAAGGGAAACTTGCTAACCCGCATGCATGTGGATGAAACAATTATAATTACGGTGGAAGACAAGCGTGCATCAAACAACGAGGATGCCATGCAAAAACAGTGCCACAGTGGTGGCAGCAAACACAAGGCCCTCGTATTGAATTGCATCACAGTACTCATCCGTGTACAGAAACTGATTTTTGAGCAATATCCATCGGTCAAACCATCGAGGGCGACAACAAGCTTGTCGAAGATAGCAACAACTTCATAGTTGTTGTAATTCCAAGAGCGGTTGGGGACTCGAGAAATTGCTATCTTCCGAGAAGACAGTCACCATGATTGTATTTGAACGCGCGTACAATACCGGTGTGCTCAACCTCCGGGCAGTCTGCTGAGATTTTTGGAAGTGGAACCCGGTCACGAGTGTACACATTCACAAGTTCCCACCGCATTGGACCCAATGTAAACAACCCAATCTCCATTTGCGCCTGCCCAAGCCTTGCCCTCAGCGATGGCATCTTAACATCATACGTATCATTATCAAGCGGCATCAACTTGCACAGGCGAGGCCTCGTCATGTGGCGCCGATCATCGTGGTCATGGCGAAGAAGATAGGGGAGATCAAACCGCTCCTTGACTCTTGGGTTCCTTGTAATGATGTTATTAGTTGAGTCGAGAATGGGCTTGAACGAACCTGCCATGCTAGCCGAGGTGATGAAGTCGCACCGATCAATGAGTTCCTCCACCACGTCATCTTTCAGATCGGGGCAAGAATAACGGGGTCGTTGCTGTCCTGCTCCCTCCATGGAGAAGACGATCGAACAATGGCAGAAGAAAGGGTGAAGGTCTGAAGGAAAATGGAGGAGGGAGAGGAAGAGCGTGCGACAGCAGTTCCAAATCGAGAGGGAAAGGCGAAGAGTCGATGGACGGTTGCCAGTTTGTCACGGTTCACGAATGGGCGCCCCGGCCTACACGTCGGTTCGGAAATACTCCTACTACTCGCCGTCGTCTCACTGATATGTGGAACGGGACCACATGTCAACGAAACGTGGTGTGTAATTTCTCTTGCAAAATGCGATTTGGCCGCGTTGGCCCGAGGTGCCGCATTAGTTATCGACCTTTATTTTTTTAATGGCGTGCCGTTTAGTTTTGAAGCACGACTAACTGGTACTGTACGCAGAGAAAATATAAACTACTCTACCACTACTCCACCTCCAGTAATAGTAGTATAAAGAAGATATATAGGCTGGAGCTTCAGCGCTTTCTTGCCAAGGGCTGCCCACTTGCTTCTCACACTACCACCCTCTCTCCAGATCTAAAAAGACGGCCCTCTCTCCTCCTCACCGGTGGTCACAGATCCGCGGGGAAGAAAAGGACGTGCAGCGTTGGCGACTTTTCGTCGTCGGCGAGCGAGGTCATCTCGACGACAAGGCCGTCCTCTCACACCTAGCGCCCGCGTGGGATCGCATCCGTCCGCAAGCTCGCTGTCGTAGTGTGTGCGGAGGACGACGACCACGAGCGAAGCCACTTCCCGCTGATCCTCAGGTATGCTACCTCTTTTCGAACCATACCCTTGTTCTATTGCCCCATCTGGCACGTCGTTGCATGTGGATCTTTTTCCACTCCACCATCTTCCCAATTTGCTATCCTCTGCTCTGCTGGCCACGTAGACGAAAAAAATAATTTGCACTATTAAAGGAAACCCTACTTCATGCAGACTAATGCATGTCTGGGCTAAATAAGGAAAGGAAGGGAGACTGTACTTTCCAAGAGAGTAGGCATCGAACCCGCATCTAGGTTGAAAAGGGGAAATCAGTAGCTAAGGAACGAGTCTCGTGTCTCTTGGTTGAAGAAGGGTAGAAAGGCATGACAACGCAATAGAGAATGACCAGGTCGATCGGTTTTTTGTCCTCACATAGGAAAAAGGTGGCTAAAGAGAACAAAAATGGGACGCAATCCACATATGCTGCCTGGATATTTGTTGCTCTGGGCAACCATACCTCCCTCACCACTATGCGTCCGTGGAGGTACATCGTACTGGTGCGCCTTCGTCCGAATGGGCCTCCCATGCTCTTATTGCCACTTTTTTGCTGTTAGTATAATGCCGCAGTCAAGTCAAGCAATGCTACTGCTAAAGTGATGCCACATTTAACTAATGCGCTCTCGGTCTAATGCCACAGATAAATTTAAGCGGTGCCATTTAATGTCTTGGATCATTTCAGGTTAGCTGTTGATTGTGGATGTATTAAAGATTTTTCAGCTAAGGCATTCTAATGTTGTTGCACAGCCATTATACCAACGATGAAACTTGTTACTACCTTCAGATTTTTGCCTTTCGTTAATGCTTATAGATTACATACCTCACTTTCATGAGATAAGTTAATTTTTTTTGTACAGTGTCACCAAAATGCCAAGGCGCTGATGTCATTTTATTTTGGTTAAACTGCACAGACAATTATGAAGACAAGAGAAAAGGTCAAGAGTGGGCACCTCCTCCTCCGGATGTTCTCTTGATTTGTTCGATCAAGTTTTTATGTTTGATCGATTATTAAGATTAGGATAGCAATTTTTAAGGTCCCCCCGAGTTCGAAATGATATTTACCTTGGAGGTACATGGTTTGCAATTTTTTTATACTGTCATTAGTTAATAATGCCAGTTACCTTAAGACTTCTGTATTTGGTTCAATGCTCATGCACAGCTAGTATACCAATGCTGAAACTTGTTACCTTTACATTTTGTATTGTTAATTCTTATACAAACCTTCAAGTGCTAGAGTTTATTGAAATCTGTTCAGTAAAACCATTGTACTGTACCATGTAATAAACTAACTACTCTACTGTTGCACTAGCCACTGGATTAGTGTATATTTGTAGTATTTGAATGGTGTTGCATTAGCGTATGGACATAAATAAAGTGTGGCAAGCTTTCCCAGATATGTGCTCAAGAAAACTACTACCTGTTTTTCTAAATACTAGACGTTTGGGTACTTTAAATTGAACCGTGAAAATGTCTTATATTAAAGAACAGAGGGTGTAGAGTTCACTCAAATTATCCTGGTAAAGCTAGTCACACCTTTGTTAAAATTAATGTTCATTATGTTATCAGAGGAGGTCTGTATGTTTGTCTCTAATGCATGTCTACTACATACCCGACATCATGATGTAATGTTAAGTCATTTCCTTTTGTACAGTGTCACTAAATTGTCAAGGCGGTGATGGCATTTTATTTTAGTAGAACTGCACAAAATTTGCTTAAAAGAAGAGGAAAGGTCAGGAATGGCTCAGTTTTTCAAAAAAAAAACTATGTATGCCTTCCTGACATCAGCAGTTGTTGCTTTATTTATTCCTTCAAACAGGTGGTTAGAAACAGTCTTGCTACCTTTTCCCATTAAGAAATTGGAATGCTTATATTTGTGAGTCTATGCTTCAACTAGTGCCACTTTTATAGTAATCACACTTTCAATATCTATGCAAACAGGGATGCTCGATTTTAGTGGAGCTGCACAAAAAGTCCAACTGGTTCAACATTAGGAGCATGTTTTTTTCAAACCTTTATATCCAATTGGTGGCACTATGAGCTGTTCATTACGAAGGTACATGGTTTGCTACTATCTTGCTACTCTTTTTATACTGTCATTAGATAGTAATACTAGTGGTTTGCATGTGAATTTATTGGCAGGGTGGACCTACATTGGAGGTGCAGGACATGATTCAATGATTGGATGCTCAATTTCGGTTGTATCGATTTCACCTCTTCCATCACTGCGAACATGGTGTGGTATATGTTTACTAGCTGCTTGATATTTGTGCAGACAGAGATGTCTGCCCGTTGCTATTTGGCAAACAAACAAAGTGTCCGCAATTTTGGTTGAACTGCACAAGAGAATAGTATAGTCATTGCATGCAGTGCCATTTGAAAATAGACACAAAGATTGGATAGTCACTTCATGGACTGCAGAAAAGTAGTGATGTACTATTTACTGGCCAACACTAGGTGCTTCATTGCTTTGGTCTGATTATACAATGGGCATCATTTTCCCTAAGTTAAAGTTTGTATTCCGAAAATAGTCTCGCGGTGTGATCGAGAGAAGACCAAATCATATTGCAGTGGATGTTCCTCCATCATGTGTGGTTCATTCTCATGGTTCCAGCTGTTGGTGAAACCACTTACATTTGCAAGAGGAATTGTAGACTTCACAAACAAATTTGTCTTTCAATCTGTACAGAATGTTGGCCAAGAGAAGCATCCATGTTAGTAGGAAGAAGAGATGTTTTTTCTAGATCTTTGCTTTTGGAGCTACATATTTGTATATGATCTGTGAATCATTGAGATGCATTAACATGTTGATCTTATGTATGGGAATCGTACTAGTTAGTTTTAGTTGCGACACAAGATCCGAAGTGGCTGATCTTTGCTTTTGGAGCTACATATTTGTATATGATCTGTGAATCATTGAGATGCATTAACAGTTACTTATTTCTGTTCGCTCAGTGTTTACAAGTTACTGAGCGGTCACTAGCTAGCCTACAAATGCGCTCCTGGAAGTTTTATTTGCGACGCAAGATGTGAAGTGGCAGTTTTTTGAATAAAAATGCCTACCTCTGAAGAAACTGACAAGCTACACTATCGATCCTACACGGATAAAAATGCCTACCTCTGAAGAAACTGACAAGCTACACTATCGATCCTACACGGATAAATAGCGGATCACGCACGTACTACCTCCTTTCCGGTTTGCAGGGCTCAATTCAATAAACGACCTACTCGATCCTACATGAATAAATAGCGGATCAGACACGTACTAGTACCTCCTTTCCGGTTTGCAGGGCTTAATTCAAACCTCTCACCAACCAAGGTACTCCCTCCGTCCGGGTTTATTAGTCCCGTGAGCAAAGCAGCAAGACCAAGGCATGGCAATAATTAACGGCATGCAGAAGTTTAAGCCTAATTAATTCCAGCGATTTAAGTGGCTGCAAGTGTGCCCTCGGCTGCGACTCGTTGCATGCTGCTTCGCGTACTACCTGCGAGCGATTCTGAGTGCCTGCATGCAGCCGGCCGTAATTAAGGCAGCTAACTGATGCGAAAAAAGATACGCTTTAATTGTTGCAGGCTTTTTAAATCCATGAAATCATTATTTGTCGGCGTTCTGGGAACGGGGGTCCCCAGACTTGCCTGCCTGCGGCCTGCGGCGTGGCTCAAGTGGGGGCCTAGCGCGGCCCAGCTTCATCAGCTCAAGCTCAAGACCCTCATGAGGGGCCAAGCCTCGCGGGGCGGACGACAGGAA
Source organism: Aegilops longissima (assembly GCA_021605205.1). Lineage (NCBI taxonomy): Eukaryota > Viridiplantae > Streptophyta > Magnoliopsida > Poales > Poaceae > Aegilops > Aegilops longissima. The sequence continues at coordinate 397,552,188 of CM038680.1, forward strand.
CCCTCCTCAGGAGGGGCCTCGTCAGGCAGGCTCACGAGGAGGCGGAGAGATCAAGGCAGGGTACCTCACGAGGGTGCCCCGTGACGCAAGCCATGACGACCGAGACCAGGTGGGCGCCGTCTTGCGCAGTGTCCTCATTTCCCCTTTGGTGCAAAGGAGGCAAGCACAGGCCAAGGCATCAGGCAAAGGTTGCCGCTTTGGTGCAACAAGACCAAGACCAGCAGAGCGGCAGGAAGGAGGTCATCATGGAGCCCAGGACGGCGTCACCGTCAGAGCCTTTGGCAGCCGAAGACCAACTTTAGTCAGGATAAGTGTACTAGATGTTCCCCTTCAAAATGGCCATTTGTTGGCGCCCTTCCCGCTCATTATTTGGGAAGAGGCCCAGGGCCTCCCTCTATAAATAGGACTAGCCACCACAGAGAGAGGGACGGGTTGAACCGACCAGAGAGAGAGAGAAGCGACTGGACTCACCCAAGCAGTCCATCACACCAGCTCAAGAACAGCCCCTCACGAGGCTGTTCTTCCTTTGTACTGTTCGTCATCAGCCCCTGAGGCAATCCACCACACCACACACTGGAGTAGGGTATTACACCACAACGGTGGCCCGAACCAGTATAAACCTTGCGTCTCTTGTGCTGTTCTTCGTTTCTAGTTTAGATCCCTCGCAAACCATTCACGCGTGAGATGGTAGGGGAAAGATCTCCGCGCGCACCCCAGTTTTCGAACCTCAAGGGTCTGCCGGAACCCAAAATCTGACATTTGGCGCGCCAGGTAGGGGGTGCGCCGGAATCTTTCTTCCGCTGGTCGCGTGTGATCTCCCATCGTGTCCATGGCTGACGCTCGCCGAGCTCGCACCGAGCGTCGGGCTGCTCGCGCCGCTCGAGTCGCCCAGACGGCTTCCATCGGCGGACACCCCCGCCGTTCCCCGTCGCCTGCCGCCAACGCCGCCATCGGCCCGGCGGGGAACGAGCAGCAAGCCTCGTCCCTGCATCCATCGGTGAGGCGAGAAGGCCGCACCGCTACTCCTTCGCTCACCCCTGCTGGTTCTTCGTCCTGCGCGCACCGCGCTCCCATGGAGGCTCGAGCCGCGCTCATCGCGGCAAACGAGCTCCTGCGCTACCGTCCCGTCGATGACGTCTACAAGGAGTGGCTCGACCGCGTCGCCAAGCTCGTCCGCGCCGCAGGGGGCTCCCCCGCGTCGTCCCTCTCGCTGCCTCGCCCTTCACCCCGCGCGGGAGGCAGGGAGCCGGAGGTGCCCCCACCACCTCCTCCCCAAGAAGGTGCCCTGGCTCCAAGGCGTGTGACCCCGGGCCGAGACCCTCCGCGTCCGGCACCCGCGCAACAAGAAAGGAGCCGCCAGGAGATCCCTCGTCCCCAAGAAGGTGCTCGCATGCTCCCAGCACCGGAGCACCATGACTGCGCTCCAGCGCCACCGCGTCAAGACCCCGTGCTGCTCCAGGCAGCGGTGCGCGGGAATCCACAAGAGCAAGCTCCGCATCAGCAGAGAGCCCCGGTAGCCACTGCAGGCTGCCGTGCCTTCACCTCCGAGCTATGCAGCGTCGCATGGCCCGGCAAGTTCAAGCCGGACCTGCCTCCTCGCTACGATGGCACCGCCGACCCCGCGGAGTTCCTTCAGCTCTACGAGCTGGGCATCGAAGCCGCCAACGGGGACAAAAAGGTCACGGAGAATTGGGTCCCCATGGCGCTGAAGGACGGAGCCCGGACCTGGCTCCTGAACCTGGCTCCCGGCACGATCTCCTCCTGGGACGAGATGCGCACCCGCTTCATCGCCAACTTCCAAGGCACTCGCGATTGGCCTCCGGCCATGAGCGACATGCGCCGCATCAAGCAGCAGCCAGGAGAGACCCTGCAGAAGTACATCCAGCGCTTCAACAACGCCCGCCTCAAAATCCCCAAGGTGACTGAGGAAGCCACAATCTCAGCCTTCTCCGATGGCGTGCGTGACGTCAAGACGAAGGAGGAGCTAGCAATGCATGAAGACCTATGCACATCCCTGGAGTTGTTCAACTTGGCGACCAAGTGCGCCAGGGCTGAGGAAGGGCGCCTCTCCCTCCTCGAGCTCCCGGCTACCGATCCAGAAGAGAAGAAGCCCAAGGCCAAGGACGTGAAGCGCAAGGGGGCTGCCGTCCTCGCGACAGAACCAGACACCAAGCAAGGCAGGGATCAGCCCGAGTCATCCAAGGGCAGCCGGTACTGCGTATACCATGACCTCCACACCCACAACACCAACAAATGCCAGGAGCTCAGGGCCGTGCGAGAAGGACGTATCGGCCGACGCCCCGAGCGTAATGATCGGGGCTACGGTTGAGGAGGAGGAAGAGGCGCAGGACGCTGGGAAGACCGCGGCCCTCGCCAAGGATGGCGTGACAGACCTCGCGAGGACCGTTGATAGGACCAGCCTCGCGAGGGAGGTTGGAGGGACCAACCTCGTGAGGATCGCCCTGAAGGCTACGCAGGGCTCCCACCTCTGCCGCACCCGCCAAGGAGGTACGAAGACAATCATCAGGACGAGGGGGCTTGGGGCTTCCAGGAGCCGCGCACGATCACTTGCATCCTGGGTGGCGCTCAGGCCCCAGCCTCTCAGCGCATCTTCAAGAAGTTTGCTCGCGAGGTGAATGCAGTCCTCCCCAAGCTTGAGGCCACACGCCCTCTCAGGTGGTCGTCATGCGCTATCACATTCAGCTCAGCGGATCAGCTCAAGTGCGCCGCAACGGCCAGAGTCCTCCCCATGCTTTGCTCACCGGTCATCAGCAACGTGCAAGTCACCAGGACCCTCATCGATGGCGGAGCAGGACTCAACGTCCTATCTGTCGAGACATTCAACGATCTCCAAGTGCCATACGATCAGCTTCAGCCGACCAAGCCTTTCTCAGGAGTCACCGATGGCTCCACCGTCCCGATAGGGCAAGTTCGCCTTCCCGTCACCTTCGAACGGTGCAACAACTACTGCACCGAGCTCATCGACTTCGACGTTTCCCACATTCGCCAGCCATACAATGCCATCCTCGGGTACCCAGCTTTGGCCAAGTTCATGGCAGTAACCCACCATGACTATAATGTCCTCAAGATGCCAGGAAGCAGAGGAGTCATCACAGTGCCTTGTGAGGAAAGGGATGCAGTGTGCTCCCTTGAGCGTGCCTTCCAAGCCGCAGCAATCAAAGACCCAGATCACAGGAGCGGGAGACTTCCCGAGGGGATCCCTAAGAAGAAGAAGGCTTCGCCTAGTCCAAGCCCTCGTGGGGCAGGCACCTCCGGAGGTGTGGCAACAGGACCCGCGCCCGTTCAAGGGGCGCCACCCTCTGTCGCATAGGAATGTGCGCCCGGCGCCCTCCTCGGGCGGGGCTCGGGGGCTCTTTCATGGTGAGCCACCGACCTAGCCGGGGTCACGAGGGAGGCGCTCGGGCACCACTTGGAGGCGTGCTTCAAGGCACGTTTCCCTCAGGAAGGTATGAGGCAAGGAGGGCCAAACCCTCAGGAGTTCGTCACGAGGAACACCCAGGAGCTACAGGAGTCAAGAGTCATGCGCGGCTGTCGCCGCTTGCCCGCCGTGGCCCCGCATCCAAGCAAGGATGCTGGGCTGCGAATCTGCATCGACATACCAGGGCTCAACCGGGCCGCGTCTCAGGAGCGCCTCTGGCCCTCATGTGTGGGACGTTGCGAGGGTCCACCTGACAGCTACGTTCGCATGCCTTTCGGCCTGCCGAACACGGGTGCCGCCCATCAGCGCCTACTGAGGTACGCTCTGGAGGCTCTGGAGGTCAAGCAACGCGCGGTCCTGGCAGAGATGGAGATGGCTCTCGAGGAACCCCCCGTGCCCCCGGAGCCTCCCGAGGCTCCAGGACCGGAGGGCTCGTGAGGGCCAGCTTCCTCATCACGCGTCATCCGCTACCTCAACATCCCGCCATCTCCGACCATATCAGGTGACACCTTTCCAAGTTCCGTTTTCAGCTAGGAGCGCCCCACGGGCTGCATCATTCCCAGGCCGCATGGGTCCGCCCCAGCGGCATGTATCTGTTTGGCTAATGTTCTTTACTTACCTTGTTGGGGGCTCCCCTCGGGCTGCATTATCCCCAAGCTGCTCGGGCCAGACCTAGTGGCGTGTGCTTTCTCCGCACCTATCTAGATGGATTTGCTCCTTCGCGCTTAACCTGATTCACGCAATTATTGCCTACTACATGTCGCGGGCCTCTCCGCCCTAATGCAAAGCGCTTGCACGTTAAAAGGGGGTTACCTGAGCATCGCGACTCATGGGCTCTTACTGGCTCTCCAGCCCTCACCCATGGCCTTGACCCACGGCATCGTGACCTGTCATACCAGCGGTGGCTGAGCTCGCTCGAGGGCCGGGACCTAAGGACGTAGAGTATTTGCATTCTAACCCTGCAGGAACAAACCATTGATAAAGGCCCAAAGCCATACGCAACCCGCCTCAAGGTAGGGCCTCGTGAGTCCCGCGCTGGCTCACGAGTGCCCAGATACACCTCTTCTAGCCCTACCGTGTCGGCCACATGTCAGGGCGGGGCTGTACACGCCCCAGGGGCTCCTCCCGGAGGGGAGCCCCCTCCCACGAACCAGTGGAAGCACCATGCTCCGTGCTGGCTGACGACACTGCCGAGGAGCGGCTATGCCCGTACACATCTGAAGCACTATGCTCCGCTGGTGATAAACAACTAAGGAGGCTCACAACGTATCAACCTCGGGGAGCCAGAGCTCGGTGTCTGGGCGCCATCGCAGCGCCTCCCCTTGGGAGTGCCGCGCGAGGGGGCTGGACACGGGGGCTGCGCCCGGGCCATGCTCGAACGTACGCCACCCAGCCAAGTCCCTCGGACCTGGTCGTCGCGCGCCTCCTCGAGCGGAGCCAAGGTATGAAAATTCGTTTGAACGTCAAGGGGGACTCCTGAGCATCGCAACTCAGGAGCCTAACTGGTCACGTAGCCCCTCACTCCTTAGTCCCATCCTGGTCTCCGGTCGGGGCTAACGGCGGCTGAGGTATGCGCGGGGCCGGGCCCTGCCGACGTAGAACGACCAATCCACTCCTATGCCTCCTGTCCATACTTGCTGTTCGCGCGTCAAGGGGGACTCCTGAGCATCGCGACTCATGAGCCTAACTTGCCACGTAGCCCCTCACTCCTTGGTCCCGTCCTGGTCTCCGGTCGGGGCTAACGGCGGCTGAGGTATACGCGGGGTCGGGCCCTGCCGACGTAGAACACACGCAAGTAGGAGGGAAGAATGCGAATTCAAAGCAAATATTACAAGCCACAAGTCGTTTCACAACGCCAAACACAAGTTTAAACGCCTCCACGAGGCATGGTGCATGTTGCAGGAATTAAAACAGAGCGGAAGCTGCGAAGGGATCACTCTCCTGTGGCGCCCCCACCTCCCGAGGCCGCGGAGCTGGCGGCACCACACCCAGGCAAGGTGCTGAAGGCGCGGAACTTCCCCAGTAGGGCCTTGGCTCGGCCTTTCACGGCTTCAGCAGCGGCAGCGGCAAGGTCGCCGCTCAAAGGCTCCAGCAGGCCGTCAAGGTCGACACTGGGGTCGCGAAGGTAGACGTGGCTGAGGACGCGCGTCAGCGCTACAGAAGACAGGGCATGCGCCTCGGCCTCGGCCGTGGGGCCAAGGCTGTTCGCGACATCTTCAAGTGCTCGGACCAAGAAAGGAAGCAGCTCGGCGGGGCCGTCCTCTGCACCAGCCAACGGCTTCTCCAGGCCACCCTCGTAGAGCATCTTCAACGCGGCGCGAGCCTTCTCCTCCAACCTGGCGAAGGCCACCCGATCCTCAGCCAGGATCTTTGCCTTCCTATCTAGCTCGATCCTCTCCGCTTTCAGCGACGGTTCCAGCGTCTCCAACCGGCCACGGCAGCCATCAAGCTCGGCATCCCGGTCCTTGACGGCGGCCTCCCGAGCCTCCATCTCCTTCTCCTCTCCTGGCGGCCGCGGACCTCCTTGGCGAGCTCGTCGCGCAGGCCTTGCAGCTCGACCTCCAGCGCCTTGTAGTGGTCCCGAGCGGCCGCGGCGTCGCCCTGGGCAGCGTCGCGAGCGGCCCTGGCCTGGGAGGCGGCTTGTTTTTCCCCATCGGAGGCCGATGCAGCTTGGCTCAGTGCCGGTCGGACGGAGGCAGGAGAGCGGGCCCAGCCAGAGCCAGCTCCAGGAGCCCGGCCACCGGACAGGGATCAGCATTCCGGAGATCCTCTTGCAGCCGGCTTAGTTCGCTGGCAGCCTGGTCCAGAATGGCCGAGGGATCAGAAGGGACTGGAGCCGATGGAGCAGGTGTAGAAGACGTCAGCGTGATCACGGCTTGGGAAGGAGGAGCCCCCTGGGCCTTGGGCACCTCAGCGACAACGTCAAGCGCAGGCACCTCCAGAGTCAGCGTGGCCAGGGGGGCTGACTCACCGCCAGAGTGCCCCTGCTGGGCTCGCGAGGATGACCGGACAGGGGAGGCGCGAGCTTCGCTGCCTCCTTTCCCCGCAGACAGAGCCGCAACTCCGGCAGGCGAGCCCGCCTCAAGCAGGGCCGCAGAAGCCCCCTTCGGCCTTTTTGCTGCAGGTGCCGACCTGGTCAAGAGAATACAGACGTCAAGCCCCGGCGGCAGAAGCAAAGCAAAACACGGATCGAACACTTACTGGTCATTGTCCGCGGGCTCAAGCAGCCTTCGGCCGAACTTGAAGCCTGAAAGCCTGCAGTTAGGTCAGCCTTGGGAGGCCCGGAAGCAGCGGGCGCGTCGGGAAGGCCGGAGCTGGCCTCAGACCGCCCCGGAGTCAGAACGGACCCTGGGAGAACCAGCCCCGACCTGCCCTTCCTCGGAACCAGGGGAGAATCCTCCCCTCCTCGCCTGGCACCGGCCTCGTCGTCGTCCGGCGTGGAGCGCAGGACGTGGGACCTGCGCCGAGGGAAGGAATCCCCCGACTCCTCGCCAGTCGCCTCAAAGTCAGACTCTTCTTCCTCCACCTCCTCTTCTTCCTCCTCACTCCCGCTGGAGTTGCTAGAGGAAACGTTCACCGTCGCCAACATCGTCAGATCCTCGGGAGCCCCGGCGGGCACCAGCCCCTCACCATTGAAGGTGGGCATGGCGCTCACCACTTGCTCCCAGTCGTCGCGAAGGAACAGGGGGACGGGAGCGCCCTCCGGCTTCGCCACGTCTCCCCCGACCAAGGAATGGAGAGTCGCGGCCAGATCTTCGTCGGAGAGGGCCTCGAAGCTAAGGCGAAGGGCGTCACCTGCCTCCCCAAGCCTCCACAACAGGAGCGAATGCTCCCGGAGCGGAGCCACCCGGTGTTCCAGGAACTCCCTCAGGAGCATGGCCCCGGTCAGCTTCGCCGCCCCCAAGCTGCCTGGCCTCAGGTCCGCGTCTATCCTCTTCAGCACCATCTTCGCATGAGAGTCGACGAGCTCCGCGCGAGACCATGCATCAACGGTCTTGGGCTGCCCCGACGACAGCGCCAGTCGAGGGTGGATGCGCCCGACATCCACCATGACCCACTTGCTCCTGAAGCCTTCGATCCTCTTCCCGGGCTTGGAGATGGAGTTGGAGCTGGAATATGCGACAAAGCTCGCGCATGCAGTAATAGAGCCACGAGAGACCCGGAGGTAAAAGTAATGGCGCAGCAAAGCCACCGAGGGCTTTATCCCAACGTGAGCCTCACAATAGTAGGCAAAAATCGCCAGGAGAAGAACAGAGTTGGGGTGGAGATGCAGAGCTTGCAAGTTGTACTGGCGGAGAACAGCGAAAAAGAACTCGGAAAAAGGAGGGACCAGACCGGTGATGATGGCGCTCACAAAGAACGGGTAGAAGGTGCACCCCTGGCCTTCAGGCTGATCAGAGCCACCTTGAGCACAGTCGCTCCCTTGTTGCCCTGCGCCACCGTCCTCTGGCGCACAAGGACGAGATTCTTATCTAACACAGTCGGAGGATCCAGAGCCGGAAAGTACCAGGCCTCAGGCGGGGTCTTGCGAGGCGCCATGGCTTGCAGGATGGAATGATTGTGACAGATCTGGAGGATTTCGGAAGCAAGGAGGAGAAGGGTGAGAAAGGGGATCTGGAGCAAGGAGAGCAAGAACGAGCGCCCAGTCCGGCCCGGGCCTCCCTTTTGTCAGAAAGACGGTTGCCGAGGCATCGTGGGGAAGCGGAGACGCCCACGACCAATCAATCGCCACGCGGCGCCCAAGGCCGCAGGCCGTTGGGGCCCGCGGCGCTTCACACTTGCCCCTTCCCTTCTCTGCTAAGCCAAGTCTGGGCGCGCCTTGGGCCCGGGGGCTACTGTCGGCGTTCTGGGAACGGGGGTCCCCAGACTTGCCTGCCTGCGGCCTGCGGCGTGGCTCAAGTGGGGGCCCAGCATGGCCCAGCTTCATCAGCTCAAGCTCAAGACCCTCGCGAGGGGCCAAGCCTCACGTGGCGGACGACAGGAACCCTCCTCAGGAGGGGCCTCGTCAGGCAGGCTCACGAGGCGGCGGAGAGATCAAGGCAGGGTACCTCACGAGGGTGCCCCGTGACGCAAGCCATGACGATCGAGACCAGGCGGGCGCCAGGCGGGCGCTGGCCTGCGCAGTGTCCTCATTTCCCCTTTGGTGCAAAGGAGGCAAGCACAGGCCAAGGCATCAGGCAAAGGTTGCCGCTTCGGTGCAACAAGACCAAGACCAGCAGAGCGGCAGGAAGGAGGTCATCGTGGAGCCCAGGACGGCGTCACCGTCAGAGCGTTTGGCAGACGAAGACCAACTTTAGTCAAGATAAGTGTACTAGATGTTCCCCTTCAAAATGGCCAATTGTTGGCGCCCTTCCCGCTCATTATTTTGGAAGAGGCCTAGGGCCTCACTCTATAAATAGGACTAGCCACCATAGAGAGAGGGACGGGTTGAACCGACCAGAGAGAGAGAGAGAGAGAGAGAGAGAGAGAGAGAGAAGCAACTAGACTCACCCAAGCAGTCCATCACACCAGCTCAAGAACAGCCCCTCGCAAGGTTGTCCTTCCTTTTACTGTTCATCATCAGCCCCTGAGGCAATCCACCACACCACACACTGGAGTAGGGTATTACACCACAACGGTGGCCCGAACCAGTATAAACCTTGTGTTTCTTGTGATGTTCTTCGTTTCTATTTTAGATCCCTCGCTAACCATTGACGCGTGAGCTGGTAGGGGAAAGATCTCCGCGCGCACCCCAGTGTTCGAAACTCAAGGGGCTGCCGGAACCCGAAATCCGACATTATTGATAAGGAGGGAGATGGTTCGAGAGCACTCGTTTGACCGCCATGCCGGCGTGCGACCCTGATGACCCACAAGTATAGGGGATCTATCGTAGTCCTTTCGATAAGTAAGAGTGTCGAACCCAACGAGGAGCAGAAGGAAATGATAAGCGGTTTTCGATGAAGGTTTTCTCTGCAAGCACTGAAATAGTAGGTGATGGATAGTTTTGTGATAAGGTAAATAGTAACGAGCAAAAAGTAAATAAAGTAAATAAAGTGCAGCAAGGTGGCCCAATCCTTTATGTAGCAAAGGATAAGCCTGGACAAATTCTAATAATGAAGAAGGAGCTCCCGAGGACACATTGGGAATTATCATCAAGCTAGTTTTCATCACGTTCATAAGATTCGCGTTCGGTACTTTGATAGTTTGATATGTGGGTGGACCGACACTTGGGTACTGTCCTAACTTGGACAAACATCCCACTTATGATTAACCCCTATTGCAAGCATCCGCAACTACAAAAAGGAGTATTAAGGTAAACCTAACCACAGCATTAAACATATGGGTCCATATCAGCCCCTAACGAAGCAACACATAAACTAGGGTTTAAGCTTCTGTCACTCTAGCAACCCATCATCTACTTATTACTTCCCTATGCCTTCCTCTAGGCCGAAATAATGGTGAAGTGTCATGTAGTAGACGTTCACATAACACCACTAGAGGAAAAACTACATACATCTCATCAAAATATCGAACGAATACCAAATTCACATGACTACCAATAGCAAGACTTTACCCATGTCCTCAGGAACAAACGTAACTACTCACAAAGCATATTCATGTTCATAATCAGAGGAGTAATAATATGCATAAAGGATCTGAACATATGATCTTCCACCAAGTAAACCAACTACCATCAACTACAAGGAGTAATCAACACTACTAGCAACCCACAGGTACCAATTTGTGGTTTTGATACAAGATTGGATACAAGAGATGAACTAGGGTTTTGAGAGGAGATGGTGCTGGTGAAGATGTTGATGGAGATTGACCCCCTCTCGGTGGGAGGATCGTTGGTGATGATTTCCCCCTCCCGGAGGGAAGTGTCCCGGCAGAACAGCTCTGCCACAGCCCTAGATTGATTCCGCCAAGGTTCCGCCTCGTGGCGGCGGAGTTTCGTCCCGTAAGCTTGCCCACTATTTTTTCCAGGTAAAAGTGATGATATAGCGAAGATGGACGCGGAAGCCCACCAGGGGCCCAGAGATAGGGGCGCGCCCTATAGGGGGCGCCCATCTCCTAGATAGGGTGTGGGCCCCCTGGCCTATTTCTTTTGCTCATAAATTCTTATAAAATCCAAAAAGTTGTTTCGTGGAGTTTCAGGACTTTTGGAGCTGTGCAGAATAGGTTTCCAATGTTTGCTCCTTTTCCAGCCAGAATTCCAGCTGTCGGCATTCCCCCTCTTCATGGTAAACCTTGTCAAATAAGAGACAATAGCCATAAGTATTGAGATATAACGTGTAATAACAGCCCATAATGCAATAAATATTGATATAAAAGCATGATGCAAAATGGACGTATCAACTCCCCCAAGCTTAGACCTTGCTTGTCCTCAAGCGAAAGCCGAAATCGAAAAATATGTCCACATGTTTAGAGATAGAGGTGTCGATAAAAATAAAATATGGACATGAGGGCATCATGATCATTCTAATAACAACAACATATATGGATTTTTTCATATGATTTCCTATGCTCAAGTAATAAGCAATCCACAATGTCAAGTATGGTTCAAAAACTTCATTGGGAACTAACAAACTATAATCTCAGTCATTGAAGCAATTGCAATTTATCGTAACATCGGAAAGAGTCAATAATAGAGCTTTTCAACAAGCTCACATACTCAAATATCTCCTATTCCCCTATAATTATTAACACTCACGCAATACTTGTGGTTATAGAGTCTCAGCCGGACACTGAGAAAGATAGGGGCTTATTGTGTTGCCTCCCAACGTACTCACCTTTAGGTGATGTCAACAAATAGCCTATGCCAACTTACATCCAATTGGATATATGTATCATGATCTTTCAAACATGAGGAGCTTGCCAAAGGATAAAAATAAAAAGGGAAAGGTGAGCATCACCTTGACTCAAGCATAAAGTAAAGCAAAAAGTAAAAGATAGGCCCTTCAAAGAGGGAAGCAGAGGTTGTCATGCGCATTTAGGATTGATGCATAAAGTCTTAGTGCAAAAGAACGTCACTTTATATTGCCCCTTGTATGTGGAACTTCATTATGCAGTATGTCACTTTTATTACTTCCACAACAAGTTCATACAAAGTTTATTTTCTCTGCACTAATAAGTCATACATATTTAGAGAACAATTTTTATTGCTTGCACCGATGACAACTTACTTGAAGGATCTTATTCAATCCATAGGTAGGTATGGTGGACTCTCATGGCAAAACTGGGTTTAAGGATAATTGGAAGCACAAGTAGTATCTCTACTTGGTGCAAGGAATTTGGCTAGCATGAGGGGGAAAGGCAAGCTCAACATGTTTGGAAGGTCAATGACAATATACTTTAACTGAGATGTCGGAAAACATAAACCATTACGTTGTCTTCATTGTCCAACATCAATTCTTTTAGCATGTCATACTTAATGAGTGCTTCACAATCATAAAAGATGTCCAAGATAATATATTTATATGTGAACCCCTCTTACCTTATCACTTCCTATTAATTGCAACGATGACCAAGGCTACGTTCATCAACTCTCAACAATTTTTATGCCTCATACTTTCTATGTGTGAAGTTATCACTATCCATAAGATCAATATGAACTCTTTTGTTCTTTCTACCTTCTCAAAATCATAGCAACATAGCAAAGCCCTTGACTCAACACTAATCTTTATTATAGATAGCACACGGACTCGCTTACATAAAGAGATCACAAAGCAAAACTCAAAACTACTTGATATCAAAACTTCAATCTACTAGATCAAGATACTACTAAAAGGATCGAACTAAATAAAGTGGTAAAGATAAGGGTGTGATGGTGATACGATACCGGGGCACCTCCCCCAAGCTTGGCAGTTGCCAAGGGGAGTGCCCATACCCATGTGATTATTTCCTCGGAGGTGATGAAGGTGGATAATCGCACATTGAGCGTAATAGCTCCTCCAACTTGCGGATAATGCCCTTGAGCCCAACAATATGACCCTTCAACAAAATATTCTCCTATGTGAGATACTTGTTCTGTATGCGGGCTAACTCAATCATCTCGAAAACTTGAATCTCTGTTAGAGTAAAAAAGGTTAGGTAAAGGTTGAGGGATGTCTTCCTGTTTCACCACCGGAGTTTGAACCTCCATGGCCTTCTTGATCCCTTCATCCTTGTTGATCTCTTTCAGTTCCTCTCTTTTCAACTCCATCTTCAATAGCCAAGCATCCTTGTCTTCGTTGTTGGAGAAGGGAGAAGTCATGGTGTGCTAAATCTGCAACAGAAACAACTCGAAACGAAAATAGAGGATATTTGCGTGATACGGTGGTCAAAACCTTCGGGAGTATATATAATGAATTTTTACCGACCAAAATACGTAACATACAAGAAAACGGAGTCCGGGAGGCACACGAGGTGCCCACGAGACAGGGGGCATGCGCTACAAGGGGGGGCACCCTCCTCTCTCGTGGGAGCCTCGTGTCCCTTTCAGACTACTTCTTTCTTCCTAAAATTCTTAAATAATCCAAAACTGATAAAAATTACCATTAGAGTTGTTTTGGAGTCGGTTTACTTACCGTATCACGTACCTATGCCTTTTCGGAGTCTGAAACGTTCTGGAAAGTGCCTCTTATGTATTCCTCAGGAGTTATGGTTTCAATAATATTAGTTTCAACATTGATAGGATTACCTGAAATATAATGTTTAATTATTTGACCGTTTACCACCCTCGGATTTGTGCCTTCGAAGTTGTTGATTTTTATAGCACCAGAACGATAGACCTCCTCGATAACGTAGGGACCTTCCCATTTTGAGAGAAGTTTTCCTGCAAAAAATCTTAAACGAGAGTTGAACAATAACACATAATCTCCTATGTTAAACTCACGCTTTTGTATCCTCTTATCATGCCAGCGTTTGACTTTTTCTTTGAAAAGCTTGGCAGCGTTTGACTTTTTCTTTGAAAAGCTTGGCATTCTCATATGCTTGGGTTCTCCATTCATCAAGTGAGCTAATATCAAACAACCTCTTCTCACCGGCAAGTTTGAAGTCATAATTGAGCTCTTTAATAGCCCAATATGCTTTATGTTCAAGTTCAAGAGGTAAATGACATGCTTTTCCATAAACCATCTTATATGGGGACATACCCATGGGATTTTCTTATGCAGTTCTATAGGCCCATAATGCATCATCAAGTTTTTTGGACCAATTCTTTCTATATCTATTCACAGTATTTTGCAAAATTAATTTGAGCTCCCTATTGCTCAACTCTACTTGACCACTAGACTGCGGGTGATAAGGAGATGCAATTCTATGATTGACATCATACTTAGCAAGCATCTTACGGAAAGCACCATGAATAAAGTGTGAACCACCATCAGTCATAAGATATCTAGGGACTCCAAACCTCAGAAAAATAACTTCTTTAAGCATTTTAATAGAAGTGTTATGATCAGCACTACTAGTTGGAATAGCTTCTACCCACTTAGTAACGTAATCAATAGCAACTAAAATATGTGTATAACCATTAGAGGCAGGAGAAGGTCCCATATAATCAAAGCCCCAAACATCAAACGGTTCAATAACAAGAGAAAAATTCATAGGCATTTCTTGACGTCTACTAATGTTACCTATTCTTCGACATTCATCACAAGATAAGACAAACTTACGTGCATCTTTGAAAAGAGTAGGCCAATAAAAACCAGATTGTAGTACCTTGTGTGCAGTTCTATCTCCAGCGTGGTGTCCTCAATAGGATTCAGAGTGACACTTGCGTAGGATTTGTTCCTGTTCATGCTCAGGCACACAACGTCTAATAATACCATCTACTCCTTCTTTATAAAGGTGTGGATCATCCCAGAAGTAATGTCTTAAATCATAAAAGAACTTTTTCTTTTGCTGGTATGTGAAACTAGGCGGTATATATTTAGCAACAATGTAATTAGCATAATCAGCATACCAAGGAGCGAGACGAGAAGCATTGACAACCGCTAATTGTTCATCGGAAAACTATCATTAATAGGCGGTGGGTCATCAAGAACATTCTCTAACCTAGACAAGTTGTGCGCAACGGGTTCTCAGCTCCTTTCTATCAATAATATGCAAATCAAATTCTTGGAGCAAGAGGACCCATGTAATGAGTCTAGGCTTAGCATCTTTCTTTTCCATAAGATATTTAATAGCAGCATGATCAGTGTGAATAGTAACTTTGGAATCAACAATATAAGGTCTAAACTTATCACATGCAAACACAACTGCTAAGAACTCTTTTTTTCAGTAGTAGCATAATTTCTCTGGGCAGTATCAAGAGTCTGTCAGGACCCCGATTCCAAGTCACATTGACCTAGCCGGTAACACCTCATATCCCTTTGCGGCCTCACGCACGGTATTCCCACGGGTGTCGCCTTACCATGGCTCGGGACCGTTTGCGCCTTTTGGCTCACGTATATGATAATGTCGCTAGCATCCACATGACAGAGAACCCGGGCCGACATGGATAGTCGTGAACCCAAAGCGGCGCTAACCCATGGGGACAGGCATACAGGAATCACATCGAGCATGTCGTTCATCAACGTATGAATCCGGGCTGTAGCACTGGGCTAACAGGACTCCGTAACCCGGCTGTAGCAGGCTAGGCAGGACTCGGATATCACCGCGTGACATTTCCCCGTGGGACAGACATAGGAACGAAGTGAAACACATGCCGACCAGTCAAGTGTCCAAAGCGGTAGTCTTTGGGCTAGCAGGACTCCGTGAACCTGGCAGAAGCGGACTACTATCGCTAGGAAGCACTAGACTACATTTCCCCATATGAGAGGCTGCCAAGGATAAACAACTAGATTGTCGGATCCCACTCATACCAAGCATTTCAATCATACACACAATATACCCGATATGATTACATACAACATGGCATCACAACAAAACTCTACAACTCAAAGTACTTTATTTAAGAGGCTCCGAGGAGCCATACATAACATATCCATATAGATAGGGGTCACATGACCCAACACTCAAGTCATACAAGCATACAAGCACATGCGGAAGCAAACTAGTCTGAGTACAGACACTAAAAAGAAAGAAAGCTTGATGAAGCCCTTCTATCTACAGTGGCCCTTCACAAGCCTCGGATCACCACCTGGGTGGCTAGTTCACTCGTTGACGTCAAGGTCTACATAAAACCCATCGGAGGGGGCGGTGTTGTCAGCTGAAAACATTAATTAAGAAAACATGAGTGCGGAGGTACTCAGCAAGTCTTACAACAGAATCCTATTATACATGCATATTCTCAAGAAGGTAGTGGAGTTATTGCAGCAAGCCAGCTTTGACTCTTGGCTAAGCTTTCCTACGTGACACTTCTTGAAAAGCATTTGTCGCACACGAGTCCACTAATCACCATCACAATACTCCACCGTAGATCCTCTCTCGTCAACCCACGAGAGGGCCATCCGCGGTACTCACACTTATCTTGAGGTTTTTAGTAGTATCCATTTACTTGTCTATGAACTGTATAGGTGACCAAGTAGTCCTTTACCGCGGACGCGGCTATTCGAATAGTTTATACCCTGCAGGGGTGTACTTCTTCACACACGCTCTCACCACTTATCGCCGCTACACGACATGTACTCTGCAACCTTCAAGCGGAAGGCCAGCGAGGGTGTCGGCCACGACCTGACTAAACACACGAGCCCCTAGTCCAGGTTAATCGCCTATTCGGGTTCCATCCGCAGGGAGTCCGGCCGAGGTTTCCACTAATGGCCCCGAACGATGTGTGCAGGGTTCCCGAGACACCAAACGGGCGAATCGGTACACCGTGCCACGTGCCTACCGCAACACAGCCCACCCCTAAGGTCAGCGCATGCGTGCCCCAAAGATGCTACAAACACCAAAACTACTTGCAACTCCGGACCGAGGACAAGAGTGGTTAATAAGTCGAGAGGGTCAATTAAGGATCCCAATGCGTGGTAGTAGCTAAGTCTTAAATCACACACACAGATCTCAGTTCTTAGGGACGGCTTCAATGAAACAACCCACCATGTACTCCTACATGGCCTCTCATCGATACCTTTACCAAATCGTGTTCAACACTTTCACTCTCGAAACCGACACAACCTTTCACTCCAGTTCATCACCCCGATGAGCCAGACCTGACACAAATCTAAGCATAGCAAGCATAGCATGGTAGGAATCACAAACATGGCTCAATCAACTCCTACACATACTAGTGGGTTTCATCTAGTTACTGTGGCAATGACAGGTCATGCAAAGGAAGTGGGTTCAACTACCGCAGCACACAACAGTTTGAAACGCGTTGTCTTAATGCAGTAAACAAGAGCGTAAGCGAGAACATGGGTTTGTATCGGAATGATCAATGGGTTGATTGCACGATGTAGTGGTAGTAGGATATCGCCCTTGAGACGGATATTCGGGTTATCCTCGAGGCGTAACCTATCACGAAAGACACACGAACATAAACAACACATGACAATATGCAACAATATGATGCATGCTATGACATGGCAATATGAATGTGTGTTGGCCTAATGCAAGCTAGAACAGAAAGGAAGGAACTCATTTGAATCAAAGATTCAAATGTTAGCTCATTTAACATAGCCATAAAGGTGCATTATTTTATTCTGATTAAACAGCAAGGTTAACTTGTTCTGTCATGCATGAAACCATTACCAATGGATAGATTGAATTTTTATGATCAAAATTCATATATAAAACTTTGCATTTGGAGTTACAGATTAATTTCTATGATTTTTTGAAGTTTGCAACAATTTCTGGAATTTCCTGTAAACAAATAAACCCAGAAATTAATTATTGCGTTAGCAGTGCGTCAGAGTGACGTCAGGGGTCAACGGGGGCGTCCAGGTCAACCTGACCAGTGGGTCCCGCATGTCAGTAGCTAATTAGGCTAACTACTTTTAATTAAACCTAAACTAGGTTAATTAGCAGAGGGGCCCGACCTAGTCAACTATGTCAGCAGGGTCAAACCCGCCGACGTTTAGCCGCCGGCGAAGCCAGACGCGGCGGCGAGAGTGTGATTGTGCTTGTGCATTCCAGCGACCAAATGGACGGCGGAGACCATCTACGGGTAGCCGGATACAAACCGTGATGTTTGGTGGTGGTGGTTGAGCTCGGGGTGGTCGGAAACGTCGCCGGCGATGAGCTTGGCGGTCGCCGGAGTCAGGTCTGGACGAACCCATGGCTACGGGGCACGGCAGGGCACAGGGTGAGGTGCGTTGGGCTCCTGGGAGTGCGGTGAGTGCGATGGCGTGCTCGGAGTCGAGCCAACGTGGTTGTGGCCATGACGGCGACGTGCGGTGGCGGCGGCGGGTGCGGCCGAGCTCGGTGCAGTTGGTGCGGGTCTCGAGAGCGAGAATGAGAGGGATGGGAAGTTAGCTGGGCTCACGGCGAGTGCGACGAACCAGTCGGCGAGGTCGGGGACGAGGTCATGCGGCGGCGACGGCAATGGGGATCTCCGGCGGTGCTTGGTGAAGACGAGCTCAAGGAAGACGAAGCAGAGCTTGCGAGATCTCGGGGCTCGTGCTGTTCGACGGAGTCGACGACGGCGGAGTGGTTGGACACGGTGGCTCGGTACGAGGACGACGGTGGACGCGACTACGTCGGCGGCGCGGCGGTAGGTGCGTCGGCCATGGTGCGGGAGAGCGAGGGAGAGAGGCACGGGGCGAATGAGGTGTCCACGGGTCGGGCGGCGACGTGGAGCTCACCAGTGCTTTCGGTGGCGCTGGCGGCAAGCAGTCGACGCCGTGGCGAAGCTCACGCTTCGCCGGCGGCACCTCTCCTCCTGCGTGGCGCACGACAAGCAGCTGGGCTGGCATGGGCCAGCATAATCGGGCCGGCCAGCTGGGCTGCTGTGTGGGCTGCGGCCATGTAAGTGGTTTCCCTTTATTTCTGTTTTTTAATTATTTCTGTAGGTTTGTTGCATTTCTAAAAATACCTAGGCAACTCCAAAAATCACCAAACTGCACCTGGTCCTTAGTTGGAATATTTCCAGCATGGAACATTTTAGTTTGGGATTATTTGAGCATTTGAAATATTTTATATAATTTAAATGCCCAAATTCAAATAGTTAAAGATTTAATCCAGTGACCTTAGAGTGACCTATAAATTTGTGCATCACTTCTGGCAGTGGTTTAAGACCAAGGCAAAGGTGATGAACATTTTAAAAGGGCATTTCAGGTTCATTGAAAATATTTTTAGTAAACCCTAGTTGGATTCAGAGGGGTTCTGGGGGTTCTGTCTTCCCCATTTCAAATTTCTGATGAAAGGTAAACATGATGCAACACTCTAATGCATGGACTAACTAGGATGTGACAACTCACCCCCACTCAAAAGAATCTCGTCCCGAGATTTAGGATCCGTCGGGAAGAAGGTGGGATACTCAAGTCGAAGACGATCCTCCCTTTCCCAAGTTGCTTCTTGCTCGGAATGGTTTGACCATTGAACCTTGAGAAACTTGATATTCTGACGTCGAGTGGTATGCTCGGCTTGATCAAGGATACGAACAGGATATTCTTGATAGGTGAGCTTATCTTGGAGATCAAGCGTTTCGTGGTCCACTCCACGGATAGGATCCGAGAAGCAACGCCTGAGTTAAGAAACGTGGAAGACATCATGGACTCTGGAAAGATGCAGAGGTAGTTCCAGTTGGTAGGCAACTTCTCCTCGTTTGGCAAGAATGCGAAAGGGTCCAATGTAACGAGGAGCCAACTTGCCTTTGATACCGAATCGATGGGTTCCCTTCAAAGGAGTAACCCGAAGGTAAGCCTTCTCGCCAACTTCATAAGACATAGGCTTATGCTTGCGGTCATATTGGCTCTTTTAACGAGATTGGGCTGTTTTCAATTTCTCACGAATAACGCGAACCTGCTCTTCTGCTTCCTGGATCATATCCGGTCCAAAGAGTTGTCTCTCCCCGGTTTCTGACCAGTTAAGAGGCATTCGACATTTTTGTCCATAGAGAACTTTGAAAGGAGCTTTGCCCAAGCTAGCTTGATAACTATTGTTATAAGCGAACTCAGCGAATGGAAGGCATTTCTCCCAATTCATGCCGAAGAGATGATGAAGCTCAAGCATATCCTCCAGAATTTGATTGACTCGTTCTACTTGACCACTTGATTGAGGATGGAAGGCGGTGCTAAAGGAGAGACGAGTTCCCATAGCATTTTGGAAACTTTCCCAAAATCAAGAGGTGAAGAGACTTCCACGGTCTGAGTTAATCTCCAATGGAACACCATGAAGAGGCACTATTTGAGAGATGTACAAATCAGCTAGCTGGCTAGCAGTTATACTCTCATGAACGGGTAGGAAGTAGGCTACTTTGGAAAGACGATCGACAACGACGAAGATAGCATTATTCCCTCTCTTGGTCCTGGGAAACCCGGTAATGAAATCCATACCGATTTTATCCCATTTCCATTCAGGAATAGCCAAAGGTTGAAGGGCGCTAGCAGGCCGTTGATGCTCTGCTTTAACTCGACGACAGACGTCGCAATTAGCAATGAATTGAGCGATTTCTCTCTTCATCCTAGTCCACCAAAACCTCTGGCATAGGTCTTGATACATTTTAGTACTACCCGGATGAATGGTGAGAGGAGATTCATGAGATTCCTTAAGGATCAATTGCCGTAGTTGTTGTTTCTTGGGAACCACCAAGCGGTTCTCAAAGAAGACAACACCTCGCTCATCTATGGAGAAACACTTAGCAACTCCGCTAGCAATGTTCTCCTTAATTCGAGATATTCCTCTATCATACCGCTGAGCGGTTATGATTTGATCCATAAGGTTGGGTTTCGCCACCAGGGTGGAAAGGAATCCTCGAGGAACAATGTGAAGGTTAAGCTTACGTAATTCCTCGTGGAGAAGTGGTTGACTTTGTTGTAACATCAGATTGTTACAATAAGATTTGCGACTTAGTGCATCAGCCATGACATTGGCTTTGCCTGGGGTGTAAGATATTCCTAAGTCGTAATCCGTAATCAACTCGACCCAACGTCTTTGCCTGAGATTCAAATCCGGTTGGGTGAAGATGTATTTCAGACTTTGGTGATCAGTGTAAATTTCGCAATGATTACCAAGAAGGTAATGTCGCCAGGTTTTTAGTGCATGGACCACTGCTGCAAGCTCTAGATCGTGTGTGGGATAGTTATCCTCATGTGGACGCAACTGTCGAGAAGCGTAGACAATCACATGACGATCTTGCATGATTATGCAACCTAGTCCTTATCGCGAGGCGTCGCAATAGATAATAAAGTCCTTAGAAAAATCTGGTGGTACATGTACGGGAGCAGATGTCAGGCGTCTTTTCAGTTCCTGAAAGCTGAACTCACACTGTGGGGTCCACTCGAACTTTTTATCTTTCTTGAGGAGTTCGGTTAGAGGCTTAGCAACCTTGGAGAAATTCTCGATGAAGCGGCGGCAATAGCTCGCTAAACCGAGGAAACTCCGAACTTGCTTGACCGATTCAGGTGGAGTCCAGTCAAGGACGGCTTGAACTCGCTCAGGATTGACAGAATGCCCTTACCAGAGATTACATGGCCTAGATAGGCCACTTCTGGTAACCAGAATTCACACTTAGAGAATTTGGCATAAAGGCGATGCTCTCTAAGTTTCATCAATACTAGCCTTAGATGTTCGGCATGTTCTTCCTCATTCTTGGAGTAGATGAGTATATCATCGAGGTAAACCATGACAATTTATCCAAATACTCCATGAAGATCGAGTTCATTAACCGAGAGAAGGTGGCTGGAGCATTGGTTAACCCGAAGGACATGACGTGTACTCGTATTGGCCATAACGAGTAACAAAGGCCGTTTTAGGAATGTCCCCGTTCTTGATTTTGATTTGATGGTAGCCCAACATCAAATCCATCTTGGAAAAGATTGAGGATCCAGCGAGCTGATCATACAGGTCGTTAATCCTGGGGAGCGGATACTTGTTCTTGATAGTGACCAAATTGAAGGTCGGTAATCTACAACCATCCGATCCGTTCCATCCTTCTTCTTGATGAAGAGGACGGGGCAAGCCCATGGGGATGAACTAGGACGGATGAAACCCTTTTGCAAGGACTCATCGAGTTGTTTCTTAAGCTCGCTAGTTCTAGGGTGCCATCTTATAAGGTCTTCTAGAGATTGGGACGGTTCTCGAACAAGATCTATCACTTAACTCGACATCCCCGCGGTGGAACACTGGCAGTTCTTCTGGAAAGACATCCGGAAAATCACGGACTACCGGAATATCGTCGAGGTCTGGAAGGGGGTTGGCATTTAAGGAGTAGAGCTGACGCTTAGCCACTCGGGTTAAAACATTAACTGTCTTGCCCGAAGGATGGGTGAGTTGAACAGTTCTAGTAGAGCAATCAATCTTAGCGTAATGGGCTGACATCCAGTCCATACCCAACATGATGTTTATGTCCGAGGACTTGAGAGCTATTAGTGATGCAAGGAAGACTAATCTGTCGACAAGAATTTCATTTCCATGGCTGATTCTAGAGGTTTGCCACTTAGATCCAGGAGTTTGAATTACCATGGAGGTGTGCATGTCACAAAATTTGGTGTTGTGCAATCGAGCATAGCTCTCAGAAATAAATGAATGAGATGCTCCAGTATCAAAAAGAACAGTTGCTGGATGGCAATTAACAAGGAGCGAACCGATAACGACGTTGGGATCCTCATGGGTTTCCTTAGCTGAAACGTAGTTGACGTGGCCACGAGCAGTGGCAGCTGGTTTGGCGTGGAGCACCTTCCCTGCTGGCTTACCACGGCCAACAGACTTTCCGATCTGACTGGGGTTGTTCTGGGGACACTCACGGATGTAGTGACCCGTCTCTCCACACTTGAAACAGGTTATCACATTGGGACGTGGAGCAGCATTAGCAGCGGGGCCACCATAGGCCTTGGGCGGTGCAAACTGCTGGTTGGGGCGAGGCGCCTCAAAGGATGGCCTCGGAGTGAATCTGGGTGGCAGAGCGGTGCTTGGGATCCAGACCGCGCTTCGAGATCCGAGCGGATGAAGAACCAAAGTCACGGGAGTGCTTGCGTGAAGCTTCAAAGTCAGACTGTCCAGTTTCAGCACTGATATCCTTGTTGACTAACTTCTGGAAGGAGGTGCACTCGTGTAGACGAAGATCACGACGAAGCTCGGGGCTAAGTCCCTTGCGGAACCTTGGCTGCTTCTTGGCGTCGGTAGATACCTCTTCAGGAGCATAACGTGCTAGATTTCCAAACTCGTGACTGTATGCATCTACATGCAGTCTACCCTGGGTGAAATTGCAGAATTCTTCCCTCTTACGATCCATGAGACCTTCTGGAATGTGATGCTCACAGAAATCCGCACTGAACTCAGCCCAGGTAGTGATTTGGCCAACCGGGCGCATAGCCTCGAAATTCTCCCACCAAAGGCTAGCAGGGCCTTCGAGGTGGTAGGTAGCAAAGATAACCTTATCAGCTTCAGCCACGTTGGCAGAACGTAGCTTGTGGGTGATCTTTGCAAAAGCCACCATCCGCATCGAGAGGCTCAATGGAATGTTTGAACTTGGTGGATACAGCTTGACAAAGTCATTGAGTGACACCAGGTCATTCCTTGGCTGGCGGCGGTATTCTGCTCAATCCGCTCCAAAGAAGCGATTGGTCTCACGCTTGTTGCGTTCGCCTCCATCATAACTTCGGCCAAAGAAGGCGGTTGAGGCAGATTTACATTCCTAACTGCTGGCTTCTCCTCGCCCGAGCAGCAGGGTTGTTCTTGGTGTTGACCATCCTAGGAAACAAAACAACGGTTTAGACAAGGATGGCAAAATTTGGCAAGGAAGTGCGGAATGTAATGGATAACCCGGAATGCAGAGATGTTCATCCGTATGACATGGTAATATAGAAACTGCCATATATATACCAACGGTCATACACACCATTCATAGTTTAGTACAAGCCCGGCTAGAGTACAACTATAGTGAAAGGCGTTACATCTCATCGGAAGCATTCCCAAACTCCTATACATTGTTTTTTTTACACTTCCGGAATTGATACACACTAAGTCATATTCCACAGGTCACGCAGGACGGTGGAAATACAACTATTACAAATACTAGAGATACTACTACTAACTCAGACAGCTCCATAGTAGTCCTCATAGAAGTCACCTCCATAGCCTGGAAGCTCAACATGATTATCCGGAAACAGGCGGTCCTGAGGAGCTTGTGGACCATAGGGGCTCGGATGAGGTCTTGGACCAACAAACGGTGGCTTGTGGGGACCACGGGGTGGGGTGATGCCTCCCACATCACGCCAATCCATCATGTCTGGCAGAGCAGATCTCACAGGATACAGATCCCTCATATCCATACATCCAGCTTGCACAGCCGGTGCAAACCGAGTCAAAGTGGCCCAATGATCGGCACGGGTGTTGAAAAGCTCCATTCTCGAGGCCCGATTCTCTCGGTCCTTATCCTCGAGCATCTCAGTAGTGGTGCGAGTTAGTGAGTCCTCCTGAGTGGAATCAGCATAGATGGCCTGAAGATACCCTTGCGCCCCTGGGAGCGAAGCTGGCATATAACGGAAGTCGGTGTTCCGAAGCAGGCCATTCCTGACTCGCATGATGGTCATCATAGAGTATGCTGCATCCTGCACAGCCATCTCAATAGTGACCCCGAGTCCATAGGAGTGGTGAATAGGCTCAGTCGATCTAGGATAAGAAGGAAATATCCTGACAGTGCAGAGGTATTGGCTTTGATTAAAGTCTCGGAATTGCTCTTCGACGGTGTATTCGGGATACCAACGGTAACCCGTCTCAATCATAACCCGGACTAACATAGCCGTATGACCGGGCACATCGATGCACCTGGTCAGACGAACCACTTGGTTTTGAGCACGAGTGGCCATCTGAGAGCACAGCCACAATGCAAAGACATTAGAATTTCTAGGGAAAATCGGACAGCATAACATCTATAAATGCTCAAGAACAGATTTCAGACATTCAAAATCAGATTGCAAAACCACTCAACAACATCATATCAAGGTTCTGGTTAACTGATAACATACTAAAAGTAGTAGAAACTGAACTGAGGCTGTAACCAACAATCCTATAAGTTACTACGGATTAGTAACACGTGAACCTGATAGAGAGAAGAGAGCCTAGTCCTATACCCACGTAGAATGAGAAGAGGATGACTCAGATCAGAGGGCATAAGGTAAAGGAGTAAAAAGAGCCTTACGTCCCTCCCATAATCAATTCCCCTACATATAACTAAAGCATTTCTAGAGTCGACATCGACCAGTTTGGCTTAGCGAACCTACAGGCAGTCCGACTCTGATGCCAACGCTGTCAGGACCCCGATTCCAAGTCACATTGGCCTAGCCGGTAACACCTCATATCCCTTTGCGGCCTCACGCACGGTATTCCCACGGGTGTCGCCTTACCATGGCGCGGGACCGTTTGCGCCTTTTGGCTCACGTATATGATAGTGTCGCTAGCATCCACATGACAGAGAACCCGGGCCGACATGGCTAGTCGTGAACCCAAAGCGGCGCTAACCCATGGGGACAGGCATACATGAATCACATCGAGCATGTCGGTCATCAACGTATGAATCCTGGCTGTAGCACTGGGCTATGAGGACTCGTAACCCGGCTGTAGCAGCTAGGTAGGACTCGGATATCACCGCGTGACATTTCCCCGAAGGGACAGACATAGGAACGAAGTGAAACACATGCCGGCCAGTCAAGTGTCCAAAGAAGTAGTGCTGGGCTAGCAGGACTCCGGTGAACCGGGCTGTAGCGGACTACTATCACTTAGGAAGCACTAGACTACATTTCCCCATATGAGCTGCCAAGGATAAACAACTAGATTGTCGGATCCCACTCATACCAAGCATTTCAATCATACACACAATATGCCTGATATGAGTACATACAACATGGCATCACAACAAAACTCTACAACTCAAAGTACTTTATTTAAGAGGCTCCGAGGAGCCATACATAACATATCCATACAGATAGGGGTCACATGACCCAACACTCAAGTCATACAAGCATACAAGCACATGCGGAAGCAAACTAGTCTGAGTAGAGACACTAAAAAGAAAGAAAGCTTGATGAAGTCCTTCTATCTACAGTGGCCCTTCACAAGCCTTGGATCACCACCTGGGTGGCTAGTTCACTTGTCGACATCAAGGTCTACATAAAACCCATCGGAGGGGGCGGTGTTGTCGTCTGAAAACATTAATTAAGCAAACATGAGTACGGAGGTACTCAGCAAGTCTTACAACAGAATCCTATTATACATGCATATTCTCAAGAAGGTAGTGGAGTTATTGCAGCAAGCCAGCTTTGACTCTTGGCTAAGCTATCCTATGTGACACTACTTGAAAAGCATTTGTCGCACACGAGTCCACTAATCACCATCACAATACTCCACCGTAGATCCTCTCTCACAACCCACGAGAGGGCCATCCATGATACTCACACTTATCTTGAGGTTTTAGTAGTATCCATTTACTTGTCTATGAACTGTATAGGTGACCAAGTAGTCCTTTACATGACGCGCTATTCAATAGTTTATACCCTGCAGGGGTATACTTCTTCACACACGCTCTCACCACTTATCGCCGCTACACGACATGTACTCGGCAACCTTCAAGCGGAAGCCCAGCGAGGGTGTCGGCCACGACCTGACTAAACACACGAGCCCCTAGTCCAGGTTAATCGCCTATTCGGGTTCCATTCACAGGGAGTCCGGCCGAGGTTTCCACTAATGGCCCCGAACGATGTGTGCAGGGTTCCCGAGACACCAAACGGGCGAATCGATACACCGTGCCACGTGCCTACCGCAACACAGCCCACCCCTAAGGTCAGCGCTGCGTGCGGCCCCCAGCATGCTACCAACACCAGAAACTACTTGCAACTCCCGGACTGAGGACAAGAGTGGTTAATAAGTCGAGAGGGTCAATTAAGGATCCCAATGCGTGGTAGTAGCTAAGTCTTAAATCACACACATAGATCTCAGTTCTTAGGGACGGCTTCAGTGAAATAACCCACCATGTACTCCTACATGGCCTCTCATCGATACCTTTACCAAATCGTGTTCAACACTTTCACTCTCGAAACCGACACAACCTTTCACTCCAGTTCATCACCCCGATGAGCCAGACCTGACACAACTCTAAGCATAGCAAGCATAGCATGGTAGGAATCACAAACATGGCTCAATCAACTCCTACACATACTAGTGGGTTTCATCTAGTTACTGTGGCAATGACAGGTCATGCAAAGGAAGTGGGTTCAACTACCGCAGCACACAACAGTTTGAAACGCGTTGTCTTAATGCAATAAACAAGAGCAGAAGCGAGAACATGGGTTTGTATCGGAATGATCAATGGGTTGCTTGCCTGATGTAGTGGTAGTAGGATACTGCCCTTTAGACGGATATTCGTGTTTATCCTCGGAGGCAGAACCTATCACGAAAGACACACCGAACATAAACAACACATGACAATATGCAACAATATGATGCATGCTATGACATGGCAATATGAATGTGTGTTGGCCTAATGCAAGCTAGAACAGAAAGGAAGGAACTCATTTGAATCAAAGATTCAAATGTTAGCTCATTTAACATAGCCATAAAGGTGCATTATCTTATTCTGCTTAAACAGCAAGGTTAACTTGTTCTGTCGTGCATGAAACCATTACCAATGGATAGATTGAATTTTTCTGATCAAAATTCATATATAAAACTTTGCATTTGGAGTTACATATTAATTTCTATGATTTTTTGAAGTTTGCTACAATGTCTGGAATTTCCTGTAAACAAATAAACCCAGAAATTAATTATCATACAAGATCGTCGAGTGACGTCAGGGGTCAACGGGGGCGTCCAGGTCAACCTGACCAGTGGGTCCTGCATGTCAGTAGCTAATTAGGCTAACTACTTTTAATTAAACCTAAACTAGGTTAATTAGTAGAGGAGCCCCACCTAGTCAACTATGTCAGTGGGGTCAAACCCGCCGACGTTTAGCCGCCGGCGAAGCCAGACGCGGCGGCGAGAGTGTGATTGTGCATTCCGGTGACCAAATGGACGGCGGAGACCATCTACGGGTAGCCGGAGACAAACCGCGACGTTTGGTAGTGGTGGTTGAGCTCGGGGTGGTCGGAAACGTCGCCGGCGAGGAGCTTGGCGGTCGCCGGAGTCGGGTGAGGACGAACCCGTGGCTATGGGGCACGGCAGGGCACGGAGTGAGGTGCGTTGGGCTCCTGGGAGTGCGGTGAGTGCGATGGCGTGCTCGGAGTCGAGCCAACGTGGCTGTGGCCATGACGGTGATGTGCGTTGGCGGCGACGGGTGCGGCCGAGCTCGGTGCAGTCAGTGCGGGGCTCGAGAGCGAGAATGAGAGGGATGGGAAGGTAGCTGGGCTCACGGCGAGTGTGATGAAGCAGTCGGCGAGGTCGGGGACGAGGTGATGCGGTGGCGACGGCAATGGGGATCTCCGGCGGTACTCGGTGAAGACGAGCTCGAGGAAGACGAAGCAGAGCTTGCGAGCTCTCGGGGCTCGGGCTGTTCGACGGAGTCGACGACGGCGGAGTGGTTGGACACGGTGGCTCGGTACGGGAACGACGGTGGACGCGACTACGTCGGCGGTGCGGCGGCAGGTGCGTCGGCCATGGTGCGGGAGAGCGAGGGAGAGAGGTAGGGGGGCGAATGAGGTGTCCACGGGGTCGGGGCGGCGACGTGGAGCTCACCCAGGTGCTCGGTGGCGCGGGCGGCAAGCAGCTGACGCCGTGGCGAGCTCACGCCTTCAAGGCACCACCTCTGCTCTGCATGGCGACGACGAAGCAGCTGGCTGGCATGGGCCAGCACAGTGCTGGGCCGGCCAGGTGGGCTGCCAGGTGGGCTGCGGCCAGGTAAGTGGTTTCCCTTTTATTTCTGTTTTTTAATTATTTCTGTAGGTTTGTTGCATTTCTAAAAATACCTAGGCAACTCCAAAAATCACCAAACTGCACCTGGTCCTTAGTTGGAATATTTCCAGCATGGAACATTTTAGTTTGGGATTATTTGAGCATTTGAAATATTTTATATAATTTAAATGCCCAAATTCAAATAGTTAAAGATTTAATCCAGTGACCTTAGAGTGACCTAGAAATTTTTGCATCACTTCTGACAGTGGTTTAGGACCAAGGCAAAGGTGATGAACATTTTAAAAGGGCATTTCAGTTTCATTGAAAATATTTTTAGTAAACCCTAGTTGGATTCAGAGGGGTTCTGGGGGTTCTGTCTTCCCCATTTCAAATTTCTGATGAAAGGTAAACATGATGCAACACTCTAATGCATGGACTAACTAGGATGTGACAGAGTCTTACTAGCATACTGGATAACATTCAATTTCTTATCGACTCTTTGCCCTAAAACAGCACCTACAACATAATCACTAGCATCGCACATAATTTCAAAAGGTAAATTCCAATCAGGTGGCTGAACAATAGGTGCAGTGATCAAAGCTTTCTTAAGTGTTTCATATGCTTCTACACAATCATCATCAAAGACAAAAGGAATATCTTTTTGCAATAAATTAGTCAGAGGCCTAGAGATTTTAGAAAAGTCCTTAACGAACCTCCTATAAAAGCCGGCATGACCAAGGAAACTTCTTATACCTTTTATGTCCTTGGGACATGGCATCTTTTCAATAGCATCAACTTTGGCCTTATCAACTTCAATACCTCTCTTAGAGATCTTGTGCCCCAAGAAAATGCCTTCATTAACCATAAAGTGACACTTCTTCCAATTCAGGACGAGACTAGTGTCTTCGCATCTCTGCAAAACTCGATCAAGGTTGCTCAAACAATCATCAAAAGAGGATCCATAGACGGAGAAGTCATCCATGAATACCTCACAAATCTTTTCACAAAAATCAGAGAATATAGCCATCATGCATCTTTGAAAAGTAGCAGGTGCATTACATAAACCAAAAGGCATACATCTATAAGCAGAAGTACCAAAAGGGCAAGTAAATGTAGTTTTAGATTGATCCTTTGCTGACACAGGTATTTGAGAGAAACCAGAATAACCATCTAGAAAGCAAAAATGTGTGTGTTTGGATAGTCTTTCTAGCATTTGATCAATAAAAGGTAAAGGGTAATGATCTTTCTTAGTAGCTTTATTTAACTTACGAAAATCAATTACCGTCCTATAACCTATAATAATTCTTTGCGGGATCAATTCATTTTTATCATTAGGAACAACGGTAATACCTCCCTTTTTAGGGACACAATGGACAAGGCTTACCCATTCACTATCAGCAACGGGATAAATAATACCTGCCTCAAGGAGTTTTAGAATCTCCTTTCTTACCACCTCCTTCATTTTGGGATTTAATCATCTTTGAGGATCTCTAACTGGTTTGGCATCTTTCTCCACTGAAATTTTGTGTTGACATAATGTGGGACTAATGCCCTTAAGATCATCCAGAGTATATCCAATAGCAGCTCGGTGCTTCTTCAGAGTTTGCAATAATCTTTCTTCTTCTTTCTCTGAAAGGTTAGCACTAATAATAACAGGATATATTTATTTTTCATCAAGATAAGCATAATTAAGATTAAAGGTTTGAGTTCAAACACGGGATCACCCTTGGGTGGAGGGGTATCCCCAAGAATTTCAACGGGAAGGTTATGTTTCAGCATAGGTTCTTGTTTAAGGAACACGTCATCTATTTCTTCCCTTTCCTTCATAAACATATCGTTTTCATGGTCTATCAAATAATGTTCTAGCGGATCAGTTGGAGGAACAGTAATGGAAGCAAGAAGAATAATCTCATCCTTACTAGGTAATACCTCTTCACGGTGTTGTCTACGAAATTTAGAAAAGTTGAACTCATGAGACATATCACCTAGACCAATAGTAACAACATCCTTTTCGCAATCTATCTTAGCATTAACGGTGTTCAAGAAGGATCTACCAAATATAATGGGACAAAATCTATCTTCTGGGGAGCCAAGAACGAGAAAATCAGCAGGATATTTAGTTTTCCCACACAAGACTTCAACATCTCTAACAATTCCCATTGGTGATATAGTTTCTCTATTGGCAAGTTTAATTGTGACATCAATATCTTCTAACTCAGTAGGTGCAATATTGTGCTTAATTTCTTTGTATAAATCAATAGGTATTGCACTAGCACTAGCACCCATATCACATAAACCATGATAACAATGATCTCCTATTTTAACAGAAACAACAGGCATGCCTACCACAGGTCTATGTTTACCTTTAGCAAAAGGTTTGGAAATTCTAGCAGTTTCATCACAGAAATAAATAACATGCCCATAAATATTATCAGACAAGAGATCTTTAACACTAGCAACAGTAGGTTCAACTTTGATTTTCTCAGGAGGTGTATAAGTTCTAATATTTCTCTTACGAACAACAGTCGAAGCTTTAGCATGATCTTTTATCCTAACAGGAAAAGGAGGTTTTTCGACATAAGCAGTATGAATAATAGGATCACTATATGTAATGGTCTTTTCTTCGACTATAATAGGTGCAACTACTTTCACTTCAACAGGAGGATTATATTTAAACCACTTCTCTTTAGGGAGATCAACGTGAGTAGGAAAAGATTCACAAAAAGTAGCTACTATCTCAGAGAGAAGTCCATACTTAGCGCTAATCCACGGAAAGCATCGGTATCCATAAAAGATTTAACACAATCAAACTTAGGTGTCATACCTGACTCCTTACCATCGTCGGAACCCCAATCTTCAGAGTTCCTTTTAATTCTTTCCAATAAGTCCCATTTCAAATCAATAGTCTTCAGCATATAAGAACCAGCACAGGAAGTATCGAGCAGGTTGCGATTATTAAGAGAAAGCCGAGCATAAAAATTCTGAATAATCATTTCCCGAGAGAGCTCATGATTGGGGCATGAATATAACATTGACTTACGCCTCCCCCAAGCTTGAGTGATCTTTCTCCTTCGCGAGGCCAGAAATTATATATGTAATTACGATCATGATGAACAAGATGCATAGGATAGAACTTCTGGTGAAATTCCAACTTCAATCGCTTATAATTCCAAGATCCCGTATCATCACATAGCCTATACCATGTCAATGCATCTCCCTTCAAAGATAAAGGAAAGACCTTCCTTTTAACAACATCATCGGGAATACCTGCAAGCTTAAATAATCCACAAACTTCATCCACAAAGATAAGGTGTAAATCGGGATGTAATGTTCCGTCTCCTGCAAAAGGATTAGCTAGCAGTTTTTCTATCATACCCGAAGGAATCTCAAGGTGAATATTTTCGTAAAGTTCAGAAGTTTGAGGAGAATCTCTTTGCTCTTCAGGTTGGGGTGAAGATACCCCAAACAAGCCCTTCAAAGGATTAGTTTCCATAGTGACAAGTAACAGAAAATTTCAGCACACTATATAAATGTTTCCTTACCAAGTTCCACTCACCAAAAGCGCTACACTCCCCGGCAACGGCGCCAGAAAAGAGTCTTGATGACCCACAAGTATAGGGGATCTATCATAGTACTTTCTATATGTAAGAGTGTCGAAACCAACGAGGAGCAGAAGGAAATGATAAGCGGTTTCCAGTAAGGTTTTATCTGCAAGCACTGAAATAGTAGGTGATAGATAGTTTTGTGATAAGATAAATAGTAACGAGCAAAAAGTAAATAAAGAGCATCAAGGTGGCCCAATCCTTTATGTAGCAAAGGATAAGCCTGGACAAATTCTAATAAATGAAGAAGGAGCTCCCGAGGACACATTGGGAATTATCGTCAAGCTAGTTTTCATCACGTTCATAAGATTCGCGTTCGGTACTTTGATAATTTGATTTGTGGGTGGACCGACACTTGGGTACTATCCTGACTTGGACAAGCATCCCACTTATGATTAAACCCCTATTGCAAGAATCCACAACTACAAAAAGGAGTATCAAGGTAAACCTAACCACAACATTAAACATATGGGTCCATATCAGCCCCTAACGAAGCAACGCATAAACTAGGGTTTAAGCTTCTGTCACTCTAGCAACCCATCATCTACTTATTACTTCCCTATGCCTTCCTCTAGGCCCAAATAATGGTGAAGTATCATGTAGTCGACGTTCACATAACACCACTAGAGGAAAGACAACATACATCTCATCAAAATATCAAACGAATACCAAATTCACATGACTACTAATAGCAAGACTTCACCCATGTCCTCAGGAACAAACGTAACTACTCACAAAGCATATGCATGTTCATAATCAGAGGAGTAATAATATGCATAAAGGATCTGAACATATGATCTTCCACCAAGTAAACCAACTAGCATCAACTACAAGGAGTAATCAACACTACTAGCAACCCACAGGTACCAATTTGTGGTTTTGATACAAGAGATGAACTAGGGTTTTGAGAGGAGATGGTGCTGGTGAAGATGTTGATGGAGATTGACCCCTTCTCGGTGAGAGGATCGTTGGTGATGACATTGGTGATGATTTCCCCCTCCCGGAGGGAAGTGTCCCCGGCAGAACAGCTCCGCCAGAGCCCTAGAT
The DNA here is from genome assembly GCA_021605205.1 of Aegilops longissima. Lineage (NCBI taxonomy): Eukaryota > Viridiplantae > Streptophyta > Magnoliopsida > Poales > Poaceae > Aegilops > Aegilops longissima. The sequence continues at coordinate 397,585,158 of CM038680.1, forward strand.
TTATTCCGCCAAGGTTCCGCCTCGTGGCGGCGGAGTTTAAATCCGTAAGCTTGCCCACTATTTTTTCCAGGTAAAAGTGATGATATAGCGAAGATGGACGCCAAGAGCCCACCAGGGGCCCGGGAGATAGGGCGCGAACTATAGGGGCGCGCCTGTCTCTGGACGGACAGGTGTGGGCCCCTGGCCTATTTCTTTTGCTCATAAATTCTTATAAAATCCAAAAGTTGTTTCGTGGAGTTTCAGGACTTTTGAGCTGTGAGAATAGGTTTCAACGTTTGCTCCTTTTCGGCCAAATTCCATTGTGCGGCATTCCCTCTCTTCATGGTAAACCTTGTAAAATAAGAGAGAATAGCCGTAAGTATTGAGATATGACGTGTAATAACAGCCCATAATGCAATAAATATTGATATAAAAGCATGATGCAAAATGGACGTATCAGACCCAGACGGGACGGGACGCCACAGTCATAATTTCAGTTTCCCTAGTTTTCCACGACAAGCTGGCACACTAAGCCATTATGCATTTAATTCCGATGACCGTCACGCTACCTTCCCCCTATAAGTACTATTTCCCGGCCTTCTCCAGTGCCACCATGACCCAACTCGCCATATCCTCATAAGCCCCCACCGGCCCGACGTCGCTCGCCACGTCCGCCATGCCCCCGCCCGTCCACGGTAGGCGACGTCGGAGGCGGTCACCGCCGGAACTAGTGTTCGGTTTTTCACCAGAAGGCAGACGGAGGGAAGAGGCATTCTATCTGTCTTTAGATGGCAATGCGCAGATCGAGGAGTTGTTGGAGCGCGACCGCATGGCGGAGGAGCAGGAGTTGTTGGAGCGTGACCGCCTGGCGGAGGAGCAGCGTATCGCCGATTTGCGCCACCAGCAGGACATGGAGCAGCAGCGCACCGACGCTCTGAGTCGCGAGCAGAGTGCCCGCAACTGGTCCGACTACGTGGAGGCCGGCGCCCGGCAAATAGCCCTGGAGGCTGTCGGGCACGCACACGTTCGCGACGCCAATTTTTACTACCGGCTCGTCAAGTGGGTTTCTCGCTTGGAAGCCGAAGCTTCGGTGGACCGCGCCGGCATGGAAAGGGCCAACGCGCGTGAGCAACGCGCCCTATCGCACCTCTGGCAAGTACGAGGAGAGGCGCAGGACGCTGGTGCCGGCGTTTAGCGTGTACCGCCGGCATCGTCTAGTTAGCTAAGAGTAAGTTAGTACTTGTCTAGTGGGAGTAGATAGTTAACTTGGCTATGATGGTTGTCAACGTGGAAGTTCAGTACTCTATATGTGGATCGGACACATTACTTTGCTCAATGTTGAACTTTCCGTTTGAACGTATGGAATGGGCTGTTATTTTTTTAAATGGGTTGTATTTGTCCTCCACGGGTTTAGAGGCTGACTTGTGGGCCTAGCAAGTTGACGCGTACACAATCAGGAGATGATTGTACGTGGAGAGGATGACAGCAGGGACCCGCCAAGGTCACGGCAGTACGCAAGCAAGTGCCTCCTTATTTCAAGCCAATAAAAAAATTGCTCCTCCTAGTGGATTTCTGACATCTGGGTCCCATGCCATTGTCAACGTAGTCAATAAACAGAGAATTGCACAACGAGCAGCTGACACCAGGGACCCAGCAGCTCGCCCAATTATTTTTGTTTTGGGTTAATTTGATAAATGCCTCCAAGAAATGCCACTGCAATTTCCAAACTTTGAAAAATGCCATTTCTTGCCATTTCTAGTGGCATTTTTTGAAGTCTGGAGTGGCGTTTTTCAAAGTTTGCAAACTGCAGTGGCATTTTCAAAGTTTGCAAAAATTGCACTGGCATTTTTATGAATCGCCATAATTGGAGTGGCATTTATCTAATTTGTTTTTGAGACAGAAGGGTGTCAACTGGGCAAAGGGACACTCGAATTGTCTAGACAACCTTTTCTTTTATGTTTACCACAGACCAGCCCAGTAGTTTTTTTTCTTTTTGAAAATGGCTAGCCCAGTTTTTTTTGTGATTTGTCAAGTAAGTCACTTTATCAGGCCTGTTGGGCTGCAAATCTTTCAAGACGACGAGAGCTTCATTCGGCTGGCCGAGAAAATGGCCTATCCGTAATGAGAAATGGGTTGTTCATTGTTAAAACACATCAAACCGGTAATTAGTTTCAAATATCTTTTTTTCATTTCGAGATTTTAAATTGCATTGATTTTTATGCATGGACAATTTATTGGATTTTATATTTATATACATTTATTTTTAAAATCAGTCTGAATGTGACTCGAAATTTCAGGATTAAAAATAGTTCAGACCGCACCGACATATGCAAAATTTCGTATAATTTTTTAACCGTGGCCACAATATGGGATGTGATGCTAACAAAAAGAATATGGGCTCCAATAAACCCGTAAGAATTAGCAAATGGGTTGTAAACTATTTGAAATAATGGCAGATGGGCTGTATGCTGTTTTCCACAGATTTGAGGCTTTCCACAGAGGGCTCAGATAATCGTTGGATGTCCATCCAACGGCCGTCGTCTTCTTCAATCTCTGCTCTTCCTGCTCCAGCCGCTCAAACAAGCGCCGGCGGGACTGCCTGCTCCCTGCTCCCCCCGGCCGGCTGTGCTGCCGTGCAGGCCTCACCGCCCCACGGTAATCCCATCGCTGGCCTAGCCATCCCTCTATTCATCCACACATGTTGTTATTCTCCGGCGATGGCAGACGAACCAGTAAACCCTCGTACTCCTCCGCGTGGGAAACAACTGCCGAGTATTCCCTGGCTCCGTGTCGTTCCCTTCCTAGGCCTCGCCGTCGTCCACTGCCCTGGTGCTCTCGGCGTGGCCTGGTCAACATGGTCAATGAACGACATCCTTCGAAAGTGGACTGTACGTGGAGAGGCTGACAGCTGGGTCCACGGCCGTACGCAAGGAAATGCCTCCTTATTACACGCAAAATAATGATTCCTCCACCTGACATCTGGGACCCACCGAAAGGGCCTCTGTATTTCACGAAAAAAACGTTACCGCCGCTGACAGCTCGGACCCACCAGCTATATATATCTTCGCACGCAAGGAAGTGCCTCCTTATTACGCCCAAAAAAAGGATACTCCCCCTGCTAGCTGGGACCTAGTATAGTGGGCCTACTAAGTTGACGGGGACGAAGGGCTTTGTCAACTTAGTCAATATGCACGATTCTAGCTCGATTGATCGTACGATGTCCATCCAACGGCCGTAGTGCTTCTTCAACCTCTGGTCTTCTTGCTCCAGCCGCCCAAAGCAGCGCCGGTCGTGCCGCCTGCTCCTGCCTCCCGTGGCGGCTGTGCTTGCCGCCGTGAGGCCTCACCGCCCCATACTACTCCCATCGCTGGCCAGGCCATCCCTCCACTCCACTCACCCACACCCCCGTTATTCTCATGGCGACGGCAGCGCAGCCGAACCAGTGAACCCTCGTACTCCTCTCCGCGTGGGCATCCACTGCCGCGTCTTCCCCGGCTCCATGTTGTCCCCTTCCTAGGCCTCGCCGTCATCCACCGCCGTGGTGCTCTCGGCGCGACGTGGTCAATGTGGTCAACGACCGAATTCCATCGGAAGAATACTGTACGTGGAGAGGCTCACAGCTGGGTCCACGGCAGCCGCAAGGAAGTGCATCCTTATTACGTGGAAAATAATTATTCCTCCACCTGACAGCAGGGACTCATCGGATGGGCCACCAGTATTTCGCGAAAAAAACATTTGCCCCTGACTGCTGGGACCCACCCGACGGGTCACCGTATTTCGTGAAAAAAATGTCCCCCTGCTGTCAGCTCTGACCCACCCGAAGTGCCTCCTTATTACGCACAAAAAAATGAATACCCCCCTGCTAGCTGGGACCCACCTTGGTGGGAGGCTGACTTGTGGGCCTACTAAGTTGACGGGGACGGAGGGCTTTGTCAACTTAGTCAATATAAACGATTCTAGCTCCAAAGGACCGACGATGTCCATCCAACGGCCGAGTGCTTCTTCAACCTCTGGTCTTCTTGCTCCAGCCGCCCAAAGCAGCGCCGGTCGTGCCGCATGCTCCTGCCTCCCGTGGCGAATGTCGCCGCGGAGGCCTCACCGCCCTACTATTCCCACCGCTGGCCAGCCTGCGGCGACGGCAGCCTCACACCGCAGCCGAACCGGTGAACCTCAGATTCTCTTGGCGCGGGCTTCCACCGCCGCGTCTTCCCGGCTCCTCGACGTCCCCTTCCTAGGCCTCGCCATCATCCACCGCCCTGGTGCTCTCGGTGCGGCGTGGTCAACGTGGTCAAGGAACGACTTCCATCGGACGTGGACTGTATGTGGAGAGGCCGACAGCTGGGTCCACGGCCGCAGCAAGGAAGTGCCTCCTTATTACGCGGAAAATAATTATTCCTCCACCTGACAGCGGGGACCCACCGGACGGGCCACCGTATTTCGCAAAAAAAATGTTTCCTCCCTGACTGCTGGGACCCACCAGCTACACCTTCGCACGCAAGGAAGTGCGTCCGGGCAAAAAAAAACCCAAAACGATTCGCCCCCTGACTGCTGGGACCACCAACTACATCTTCGCAGGCAAGGAAGTGCCTGACAGTCGGGACCCACCTGGTCGAAGCGTACGTAGCGTTGTCATTCTGGTCGCGAATGTGTACGTATATACTGGTCATTGTAGAGGCGCGCACGTGTCGTAGTAGAGGTGTGCACATAGCATGTACACGTACGTACAGCGGCGAGGGTGCAAGAAAGAAAATACGACCACGTACGTACATACGGGCAGGGTCTCGAACGCCTACTCGCGCATACGTACATGGCTGGGTCAGAACGGAGAAACAGCGTCATCGTCGTGTTCATGGGGAGGCAACGGAATGCGTCGTGTTCATGGGGAGGCAACGGAATGCGACGTGTTCATCGGGAGGCAATGGAACGCGTGGGAGCCAACCGGCTGGGTCGGAACGGAATGCGTGTTCGTGTTCATCGGGATGGCTTGGACGGAACAGGTGATGGAAATGAGGCCTGGCGTACCGCACAACGGAGGAAACGGCCTCGTGTTCGACCAGCCACGTTCGAAACGAGATCCTGTTCATCGGAGGGGTCCGCGCATCGCAAAAGCAGAGAAACGGACCTCCTATGATCGAAACAGGGTCCCGTTGATCGGGAGGGTGTGGCGCATCGCAAAACGGATTTAAACGGACCTCCTACGGTCGAAACAGGGACCTGTTGATCGAGGGTGTGGCATACCGCAAAACGGATTTAAACGGACTTGTGTTGGAGTGCTACGGTCAAACGGGGTCCTGTTCATCGGGAGGTGTGGCGCATCGCAAAACGGACTCCACGGATACCGCTCATCTCCACCGCCGACTTCCTCCAGCCTCCACGGGCTCCTGCTCATCCAGCCTCCACCGCGCTACTACACCGGCCATCGCTCAATCACCCCTCCATGGGCACCCCTGCACCGTCTCATCGCTCATCCAGCCCTCCACACCACGGGTCCTGTTCAACCACCCTCCACGGCCACCCTCCACCGCTCTCTGCTCATCCAGCCCTCCACACCACGGGTCCTGTTCATCCAGAGGCAACGCCACCGCACATCGCTCATCCAACCCCCCCGCAACGCCACTGCTCATCCAATCGATCAGCTTGAGTTAGCAGCAGAGCGGCGAATCGCCCATCGGGTTCGATTAACAGCCATCGATCGATTGCTCGGGTTCAGTAACGTGTAGCCTGCAGTGCAATCGCTCCGGTTCAGTTAGAGCCCAACGCCTCGCTCGGGTTCAGTTAGAACCAACGCCTCACACGTGTACAAGAGAAACGCGCATCGCTCGGCCCCCCGACCTCCCACCGTAACCGGCAACTCCCAGAAATTTTCCTCCCCCTCGCTTCTACCACGGTTTTTTCCGTCATGGACAGCCCAAAGAATGTCATGCAGCTGCGTCTCCGCCCGCCAGACGAAAAGCCCATTTTCATCATGATTTTTGTCATAGAAGTAGGAGCCCACCACATCTATGATGATGCCGGGTTTTGTCACAATTATCGTCATAGAAGTGTCATATGTATGACAGAAAAAAATTTCGTTCGGCCCAAAATGTCACGGATGTGTCTTTTTTTTTGTAGTGGAGGAGGGCCGCAAGGGTTGCCCCCCCCCTATGGTAGTCCGAATTGGACTAGGGGAGGAGGGGGCGGCGCCCCCCTTTCCCTCTCCCTCTCCCTCTCCTTCCTTTTCCCTCCGATGAAGAAAGGAAAAGAGGGGGGAAGAATCCTACTAGGACTAGGAGTCCTAGTAGGACTCCCCCCTTGGCGCGCCCCCTCCTGGCCGGCCGCCTCCTCCTCCCCTCGTATATACGGGGGCGGGGGGCACCCCAAAGGCAGATCAATTGTTCTCTTAGCCGTGTGCGGTGCCCTCCCACCCCCCCACAGTTTACTCCTCCGGTCATAGCATCGTAGTGCTTAGGCGAAGCCCTGCGCGGATCACATCACCAATTCGTCGTGCTGACGGAACTCTCCCTCGGCCCTCTGCTGGATCAAGAGTTTGAGGGACGTCATTGAGCTGAACGTGTGCTGAACTCAGAGGTGCCGTATGTTCGGTACTAAGATCAGTTGGATCGTGAAGACGTTCGACTACATCAACCGCGTTAAACTAACGCTTCCGCTTTCGGTCTACAAGGGTACGTCGACACACTCTCCCCCTCTCGTTGGTATGCATCTCTTAGATAGATCTTGCGCGAGCGTAGGAATTTTTTTGAAATTGCATGCTACGTTTCCCAACAGATGATTGCTTTCTCAGAACTGACTGAGACCGGATACCCACTTGTCGTCTCCTTTTAAGCATTCAAGGGTAGTTGGTGTGTCAGCAAGGGAAGTTCTATTGAAGTTGTTGCTCTTCAAGGTAACCGGTGTTTGTCAAGATGCAACTTCGATGATTTGTTTGGGGCTGGCACCTTTGTATTCCGTTTGTAATGGTTCTGGTTGTTGGGTAAAGTATTATTTCAAAAATTTACCTACGATCACGCAAGATCTATCTAGGGGAAGCATAGCGAGCGGGGAGAGTGTGTCCACGTACCCTCGTAGACCGAAAGTGGAAGCGTTTAGTAATGCGGTTGATGTAGTCGAACGTCTTCGCGATCCAACTGATCCAAGTACCGGACACACGGCACCTCCGCAATCTGCACACGTTCAGCTCGGTGAAGTCCCTCGAACTCTTGATCCAGTTGAGGCCAAGGGAGAGTTTCGTCAGCATGATGGGGTGGTGACGGTGATGATGAAGTTCATCGGCACAGGGCTTCGCCTAAGCACTACGACGATATGACCGAGGTGTGTAACTGTGGAGGGGGGCACCGCACACGGCTAAAAGATCAACTTGTGCGTCTATGCGGTGCCCCCCTCCCCCTTATATAAAGGAGGGGAGGAGGAGTAGGGCCGGCCACAAGGGGCATGCCCAAGAGGGAGATTCCTACTCCTAGGAGTAGGTTTCCCCCTTTCCTAGTCGAAGTAGGAGAAGAAGGAAGGAGTAGGAGAGGGAGAAGGAAAGAGGGGGGCGCCGCCCCTCCCTAGTCCAATTCGGACCAGCCCATGGGGGGCGCGCGGCCTCCCCTTGTGGCCCTTCTCTCCTTTCCACTAAGGCCCATTAAGGCCCAATACTTCCCTCGGCGAATTCCCGTAATTCTCCGGTACTCCGAAAAATACCCGAACCACTCAGAATCTTTCCGATGTGCGAATATAGCCTTCCAATATATCGATCTTTATGTCTCGACCATTTCGAGACTCCTCATCATGTCCGTGATCTCATCCGGTACTCCGAACAAACTTTGGTACATCAAATCACATAACTCATAATACAAATCGTCGAACATTAAGCGTGCGGACCCTACAGGTTCAAGAACTATGTAGACATGACCGAGACACATCTCCGGTCAATAACCAATAGCGGAACCTAGATGCTCATATTGGCTCCTACATATTCTATGAAGATCTTTATCGGTCAAACCGCATAACAACATATGTTGTTCCCTTTGTCATCGGTATGTTACTTGCCCGATATTCGATCGTTGGTATCATCATACCTAGTTCAATATCGTTACCGGAAAGTCCCTTTTACTCGTTCCGTAATGCATCATCCCGCAACTAACTCATTAGTCACATTGCTAGCAAGGCTTATAGTGATGTGCATTACCGAGAGGGCCCAGAGATACCTCTCCGATACTTGGAGTGACAAATCCTAATCTTGATCTATGCCAACCCAACAAACACCTTCGGAGACACCTGTAGAGCATCTTTATAATCACCCAGTTACGTTGTGACGTTTGATAGCACACAAGGTGTTCCTCTGGTATTCGGGAGTTGCATAATCTCATAGTCAGAGGAACATGTATAAGTCATGAAGAAAGCAATAGCAATAAAACTCAATGATCATAATGCTAAGCTAATGGATGGTTCTTGTCCATCACATCATTATCTAATGATGTGATCCCGTTCATCAAATGACAACACATGCCTATGGTCAGGAAACTTAACCATCTTTGATTAACGAGCTAGTCAAGTAGAGGCATACTAGGGGCACTCTGTTTTGTCTATGTATTCACACATGTACTAAGTTTCCGGTTAATACAATTCTAGCATGAATAATAAACATTTATCATGATACAAGGAAATATAAATAACAATTTTATTATTGCCTCTAGGGCATATTTCCTTCACTGGTAGCTAATCTTTCGATTGCCTAGGGTGTGGAGTTTGAACTACACTTGATGTTCGCAACGAGAGGTAGTCTCTTGTATTTGTCTTTTGCCCTTCTATCAAGGGCGAGGCCAGGACTTGGGAAGTGAGTATTCAAACACTCAACGGCTAACAATTTTTATATGCTATATCCTTTTCTAGGGTATTTCTACTTGATTATGGCACATATTATATTGACTGTATTTTTAGCATTTCTAATGATTATGACACATATTATATTGGCTGCATTTTTAGCATTTTTTATAATGGGAGCTTCCTCTCGTATTCCCATTACTAGAAACCACAATGTCTTTACATAGCTACTAGAACATAACATGAAATGTAAAACGAAGCATGATCTAAGGGAGCTAGCCAGGCCCACTATCTACCAACACCCTCAAAGACCACAAGAGAGGTATGCACCATCATGTGTCTCCCTCACCAGCCAAAAAGAAGACTCCAAACATCATCCCTAGGATATCTTCAAACCAGAATCTCCAGGATAATCTAGCATACAAACATATAATGTCATAGCACTAGAGACAAAGAGGTTTCCCGCTTAAAGAAACATAACCAAAAGAAGGCACCAACAAAGATCTTCAGACAGCAAACATGCATTAGAGGAAAGAAACAGATTTTCTCCATCACCCGGATGTGATCCTATTGGCTCAAATTCTCCACCCATGATATGCCTTGAAGACCTCACTTGACATTAGTTCTACCTCCCTTATTACCCACTCCATTGTTCTTTGTCTTTCTCGATTTGTTTGCAAAAAAATCCAGTCATGGAGCCATTTTATAATTAGATCAACAGGAATACATGGATCATACACCTTGTTATTATTAGATACAATAAAACATTAGCATCAAATATATAGTATTGTTTGTTAGCTTCCAAACAACCCAGAAAATAGTAGAGGTCCCTACCATAACTAAATTCTTATCAATTTATTAAATCTAGTAATCCATTGTTCAAACATAGCTTGTACATTGTCAAGTATACCATGCAAATCAAAAACACATATCATAATGTTCCAAAGCAATTTGGAAATAGAACACTACATGGACAAATGATTAATATATTCTTCTTTCCCACAGAAAAGGGCATTTCTTATCACTAATCCATCCCCTCCTAACAAGATTATCCTTGGTCCAAATACTATTCCTAAGCATCAACCACATGAAAACATTAACTCTAGGTGGCATTCTAGCTTTTAGCAGAAAAGAGTGTGGGTATTTAATCACATTTTCAATCAATAAATCTATAATAAGATTTGACAGAATATATCACATTTTTAGCAATTGATCATCTAATGGGATCTTTTTTATAAGTCAAAACTACCTCCATGCATGTTTCTTTAATGTGATTCCATAATTCCAGAGTATCTCCAAAAAGGGTTCTTCTGAATTGTACCTTTTCAAGCCCTTTGGAGAAGATTTCATCAACATAACTGTTTTGATTTTATCAAAATAGATGTTGTATAATCTAGGAAGTTTGTTTTCAAAGGTTTATCTCCTATCCATTAGTCTTCCAAAAAACGCACATTTTTATCATTTCCAATATTAAATTTGCCTAAAGTGAAAAAAATATTATTTATGATTCAATAATTCAGACCAGAACTATCATAAATTTTTAATAATACAATAGGAAGCCAAGTTACATGTGGTGTTTACAGCCTATCGGGTAATGGTACTTTGTTTTTCTATACATATACGCAACATATAAAATACACACTTGATTCTTTTGACAAAAGTAATGGGTATCCAACTGAATACCCATGAATTGAAGTGGGCCCCTACCTTCTATAAAAATATCCACAATTTTATAACCAAACAAAAGTAATGATTGACACCATACATAAGTTTTGGGCGTAGCAAAGATACAAAAAAGAAAGAAAAAAGTCAACTCTTAATCCTTGTTATGTAGTACTATAATTACCATGTAAAATCCAAATGGGAACATATATAATTGAAGGTAGGACATGGAGAAATACCTCACTCTGGCTACGGGCACTTCCAACCTTTTCCCTTCACTTATCCGGCTTCCTTAGTCTCAACAGAACAATTATTCTTAAATCTTTAATCCACAAATGATCAATGGAGGAATGAATTGTTAATTCATGAATCAAATTCATATGAAACCTGCACATATCACCAGTCAACATATCAGGCATATCCGCAGAACAAAGGATGACGCCGAATATATATCTCTGCTTGCTGGATGCCGTCATGTTTCACGCCCTAGCATTAGCATACCCGTAATCTGGCATGCTGCAATGGGTGGTGATATGTATCGCTATTTCAGAGTTGTACCATTGCTCACTCACGCGCTCATCACATGGGATAGGCCAAGCTAGCAACATTTATTTCTTGGCGATCAAACTGCACGCTGCACTCGAGCCGGTCCAGCCAGATGTGATTTTTTTGCCCATCAACTGCAATACTGTAGGGTGCATATAGAGCTGGGGTTTTTCCTAGAAAATTAGTTTTTCATTTGTTGTATGTTTTGCTTTTTCAGCTGTGAATTAAAAAATGGACGTGGATTTAAAAAAGGTTCATGGTTTTTTTTAAATCATGATTGCAAAATATTCATGAATTTATAAAGCTGTTCAAATATTTAATAAATGTCTCCGAATTTACCAAATTCATGAAATGTTCAAGAACTGCAAAAATGTTCACGAATTTGGAAAAAGTGTTCAAGAATTCGGAAAAATAGCCACAAGTTCAGAAAATGTCCATAAATTTTATACAATATTCAAAAATTCAAAAAAGTTCACGAACTTGTGAAAATGCTTGCAAATTTATAAACATAATGTGAGTTAGAAAATGTTCACGGATTCAAAACATGAATTTGAAAGAAAAAAATCACAATTGGAAAAAACATTCACCAATTTGAAAAACATGTTCACAAATATAAAAATTATAGCCTAATTGGGGAAACCTCCATGAATTTAAAAACTGTTCACAATTTTGCAAACATGTTCATGAATTTAAAAGAATATATAGGAATTTAGAAGATGCTCAATTCAAAAATTGCTCATGGTTCAAAAAAGTCATGAATTATTTCTTTTCCAGTATTTGAAAAATGTTCACGAGCTATTGTTGTATATGGAAAATGGCTGTAAATTTAAAAATGTTCAGTAATATAAAAATGGTCATGGATTAGAAAGTAAAAAGGAGAACAGGAGACACAACGTAAAATAAGTAAATAAAAGAAAACAGAAAGCAAAAAGACAAACAAAAAAAGGGGAAACCTGTAAAAAAAATATGCAAAAATAATCAAACAGAATATTTCGAAAACCATGTGGTAGGTTCCTAAAACCAGACTGGAATTGGTAAGATGGTTCCTAAAGCCGGCCCTCCACTAGAGCTTTGCTAACACTATTGAGCCAGCCAAGTTCACATGTGCTAGTTAGCGATCGCTAGCATAACGCCTACAAAGAGGAGAAGTACATGTATGGACTATGGGCATATGGACACATTTTGAAAAACTCATTTCTAAATGCTAAAAAAATCTTTAAAAAATTGCACATAGATCTTCACATTCTATGTGCACGCAGAAAGTTTCGCGGAAAAATAACCTTTTCTTCGGCATGTGCAAAAAAGACAAAAAAAAATATGTCGTGGAACGCTTTCTAGAAGCACTGAATTTTCTTTTTTGCGGGGGCAAAACTAAAAGAGACTTTTTCACAAAAATTTGTGCCGCGCACACATATTGTGATGATGTATGTGTGAAATCTTCTTTTGAATTTTTTAACATTTTAAAAAATGTTTAGAATGCATTTTTTGGAAAGTGGGTACATATGCCGATGGGTTCAGGACGTCCACACTCCCACAAAGAGCGATATAGATCGTTTGTGTGTCGCAACTATACCTGGCCATGGGAAAGCCGGCCCGGCCGTCCTGACTCGAAAAAGCCTGGCCCGACCCAGCCCAGTCCTGCCTGCCACTAGGCCTGGGCCTAAGTTCTGAGCCCGAAGGCCGGGTCGGGCCGGGCTTGGGTTTGGCATATTTGCATTTTAGGGAAGAGGCCTGGCGGGCTTTTCCTCTGATGGACCGCGCCTAGGCCTGATATCTAGGCCCGACGGCCGGGCCGGGCCTAGGTTTTCTTCTAGGGCCCGACTTATGGCCAAGTATAGTCGCAACCATACGCCAATCCGGGAGCTCCTATTCGACGTATTTGTGTCGAACAGCCACGAGACGCACGCAGGGACCCTGTGACTGGCCGGCCCAATAGTGGGCGCTGTAGCAAGGGCGTTTGTTTGCTTTAGCGCAGCGATGTTGAAAAGAAAAAAGGAAGGGCGCACAAATCCTGGCCAGGATTCGATCTTTGGACATCCATCTTATGTATGAGAGCAGCTAACGAGTGGAACAAACAAACGTTCATGTAAAAACGGGAGCGTGACTGTATAAGAACTAATTGCAAAGCAGAATCTGGACAGGTTTTTGAATTGTTTCGAACTTCATTTGGAGATTCTGATTTTTTTTACAAGAACAATGTTTGAAAATCCGATAATTTATTGAAGAACCCAATTTTTTTTCAAAATTTCAAAAAATAAAATAAAAACATGAACATTTTTTAACAGAAAAAATTTTGAAATTCCTGAACATTTATTGAATTTTGAGAACAAAACTTTGATAATAAGAACAACTTTTGAAAAGTGCAATTTTTTTTGAAATTCCCGAAATTTTTAAAAAATCAAACACTTATTGAATTTGAGAACAAAATTTGATAATACGAACTCTTTTTGAATTGTTGAACTTTTTTCAAAATTCCCGAACATTTTTTGAAAACACAAACCGTATTTCAATTTGTGAGACAATTTTTAACATTCTGAACAATTTTTTAGAAGCAGGAATATTTTTTGAAAGTCCCTAACATTTTTTTAAATGCGAACATCATTTGAAAACAGGGACACTTTTTAATATTCTGAATATTTTTGTAAACATGACCATTTTCGCATTATGAGCAATTTTTTTAAAGGAACAATTTTTAAATAACGAATATATTTCGAATATTTAGAACAAATTTGGAATGGGAAAACAATTCTGACAATCCCAACAAGGTTGAAACACGAACAAATTTTGAATACATGACCAACAATTCGAAAATAATAACATTTTTTGAATTCGTGATCAAGTTTTCATACAAGAACAAAAACAAGCAAACAATTTCTGAAAAGGGGAACATTTCTTGAAATTCCTGAACAAACTTTAAAAATGGAAAAAAAAATTGAATTTATGAACAATTTTTGAAAAAACATGAACATTTTTATAGAATTTGGACTTTTTATAAGCACGAACATTTTTTAAGTTCTTAAACATTTTTCGAAACATGAACTCTTTAAAAAAGAAAATAAACTTGAACCATGAAAAAGAAACCAAAAAATGAAAAAAGAAACAGAAAAGGAAAAGGTAAAAAAAAGAAAAGAAAAACGAAAGAAGAAAAATAAACAGAAAAACCAAAAACAAACATACGAAAAACCAGAAAGAAATAGGAAAACCGGTTCAGGGAACCTTCTAGAAGGTTCCCTAAACCAGAAAAACTGGAAAGGAAACTCTAGAAGTTTCCAAAAACCGGAAAACACAGCAACACGTTAATGGGCCCGGCCCAGGGCATCGCTGGATCGTCACGTCTGTGCGAAACAGCGACACTTTGACGCAGTGTGCGTCCAATAGGAGATTCCCGCCAATAGGGCACTACTTTGTTTCGCTTGTAGTGAGACCGACTGGTGCGTGACCTACAGCGCCATCCTACATGGGACAGGCCCAATAGAAAGAGACGTGCTTTGTTATCCAAGTGTTTTTCCTTTTTCTTGAGCACTGGGCGTACGGATTTCCTTTTCTTGCTTTGATTAATATACCAAAATGTGATATTTATCTAAAAATAATTATTTTCCTATTTCATACAATCAATCGCAGCTAGATCCATAGTAGCCGAAGGACCCGAACCGATCCAAGTCATGGTTCTGCCTTCTCAACGAGCAAAATGAGCTATGCTACCACTAACTTTATTTTAACGATTAACACGAGTAATACAAGATTCACAAAGATACATAAGGTGTCTATTCTCCTGTTTCATTGGACTAACATATTAATTTCTTGTTTCCTTGGACTAACATATCAATATTTCATTGGATTAACATATTAATCTAGTGGCCAATGCCAGCTTTATGTTTTCTAGTATTGTAATATTATAAAGAAAATACCTAGAACTCCCCTCCCTTTAAAAAATGGTTCGAAAAGTTTCGGCACCAGAAAAGGCCATGGAGGCTTCGCCCCACACAGGTGGGCCCCACAGTCCCTAGGCGCCCTAGCGTTGGGGGCGCCTACAGGACGTGGGCCCTCCTTGAAAGTCCATTATATCGACTAAGAGGGGGTGAATAGGGATTATTACAAATTCGTCACTGAGGAAATACTACTTGAGAAATTTGCTAAGCGACGAACTACAAGCAGCAGAATAAGTACTCAGGTGCATGCATAACAAAACAGTAGCATAGTCATCATGATGAAATGAAGCATACACAGAGCATAGGTAGCGCGTAAACAGGATAAGTAGACAGAAGACAAGATGACTGAAGAAATAGGATTGAGGAAATTCAGAAAGTCTTCAGTCAAATTCTTCAAACAGTAACGATCATTTTCATCAACACATGAGCGAGGAAATGAAAGGGTTGAGGAAATAGAACCAGTAGCTCGGTGAAGACAGTGATTTGGTAGACCAGTTCCAACTGTTGTGACAGTTGTACGTCTGGTTGGAGCGGCTTGGTATTTAAACCAAATGACAAACAATCCTTGCCGTATTCTCTTTGAGCTAAGGTCACACAGACCTCGCCCAATCACTCGTGGTAACACTGGTACAGCGAGGTGCTATACAAACGGTTTTTAACCCCTTTCCACGAGGGTGTTTCGAATCATCGCCAAGTGAGTGATTGCGATAGGGGGGTCCTTCCCACACGACCCAGAAACCGTCTTGGATATGCCCTCCTGGCACACACGCTCGGCAAAATGAGGTCGTGTGCGACCGGCGAGCGATCAAATACGGTTATACGTACAGTTGTGCTAAAAAACAATTATACAGGCCAAATCGTTTCCGGTAAGTACATCCCACATAGTCAGTCCCCGCTAAACATTTTTGTTTGTATGTACATTCCACACAGTCAATCCAAGGAATACGTTTCCATTAGTATGTACATCTCACACAGTTAATCCAAGAAGTACGTTTTCGTTCATATATACATCCCACACAGTCACTCCAAGGAAAATATTTCCGTTCGCAGGTACACCACACACAATTTCCCCATTAAATCGTTTGTGATAGCGTTGCCATTGCACAAGATATTAACAATTTTACCGTTTGCTTTATTGAATGCATCACACACGGTGCGCAGAAGAAGCTGTGTGGCAAAGGTTGTTCATCACACACTTTTTATGTGGCAAACGTTTGCGCAAGGTGACCTAACGCAAACAGTTTTGAAGAGGATGTCGTGTGTGATTGTTCATTAATCCAACACGGTTTATTCCTAGAAACTGTGTGTGTTGCCTGAGGTCGTCGCCCACGGTGTTTTCTCAATAACCGTTTGCAATAAAAAAACCAATTAGCAGGCTAATTGCCCTATTATTAATAATCCATTTATTAATCTAGTTGACATTTCAGATTAAGCACACAATATATTTCATTTCCATATTAAGGAAGTAGAATTTCATAATTGAAATACATCAAAGTACAACATCATATAGCTTCAACACTCAGCTACCCCATTACACAACTGCACCAGCACCAAGTTTCACATGCAACATGTATAACCTTTCGAAATTAGCACCATAGACGGTACATAGACAGATGAATCTCATCTGGAAAACTGCTGAAGCGGAATGCGAATATTGAGCCTTCATTGATGTTGAAGGTCTTTGCAACTTTAGGCCAGTACCTTTGGATGATTGACCGTCCATCCTTCATCCTTTTTAGGAACACTTTAATATTAAACCGTGGGTGTTGTATGAAAACCTTCCTCGCCTCCTAACCATATAGGTAGTTTGAGAGGTAATCATTAGTGAACTGCTTTGGAAAGGCCTCAAAACAAGGATGTCCATAAATATCTTCTCTATATTGGAAATGGGGCAAAGAAATATAAAAGGCAAGGTATAATATTTAATACTTCCTCGGTCCCAAAATTCTTGTCTTAGATTTGTCTAGATACGAATGTATCTAATACTAAAACGTGACTTGATACATTTATATTTAGACAAATCTAAGACAAGAATTTTGAGACGGAGTGAGTACCATCTTGTAGTGAACTGATGTCTTCTTCATTGTGCAGACAAAGATCTTGTTGTTTTTTGTCGCTAATTTTTTTATCATAACATTCTTTCTGAGTTTGTTGACTTGACTGATATTCATGGACAACTCATTTCCCATATGCAAAAATGGTCGAACAGTGGGTCAAAACCTCTAACAGCAGGACCTACATGTGCAAGACCAAATTGTTAAAAACCTAAATATTAGAATGGTTCCTGCAATTGCACAAAATGTGCTATTAGACAAAGGACCATGCATGTGCAAACCTCGATTGTAAACCTCAGTGCTTCCCATTGTTTCCCTGCAACACATATAGGGTAGTTAGTCATCGGTTCAGTGAGGGTTCGCATGCTATCAGTAAAATATGTTGATGAAAAATAAGCACATTGCAGATTCATCAGATTAATTCAAGCCACATGGAAAAACCAATTTATCCAAACCAAGCATGATTAGCAGTTGTATATGTTTCTCATGTATTAAGTGCAGCAAAATTTGATTTACTCGCCACATGCACAACAATACAAAATTCTACCCACGACAATTGGACATCGCATTGCAGAATTGAACCAAGCAGTTAACTAAACACCACAACAAATGAACCAAACATTAATTGAGCACGACATTGCACAATATAATATACTCCTAATAGAAGATCAGACAGTTAACCAAACCAAGCATGCTTAACAACTTGGAAATATAGCAATCGTATCTGTTTCTCATGTATTTAGTATAGCCAAATCCAATTTATTTTTCACATGGTATAAAATAACAGAATGCACCCACAACAATTGAATATCGCATTGCAGAACTGAACCAAACAGATAACTGAACACCACAACAAATGAACTAAATGTTAATTGAGCACCACATTGCACAATGTATAACATCCTAGAAGATCAGATAGTTAACCAAACCAAGCATGCTTGACGACTTGGAAATATAGAAATTGTATTTGTTTCTCATGTACTTTGTAAAGATAAATTCGATTTATTTCTCACATGGAAGACAATACAAAATTGCGGCCTGAAGAATTGAATATCACATTTGCAGAATTGAACCAAACAGTTAACTGAAGACGACAACTAATTAACCAAAAAGTTAATAAGTGAGCACCACATTGCACGACATATAGAACATATACACTAGAGCAACAGATTGCATGGTAAAAGTAGATAGCACAAATGCACTAGAATTTGTTAAGAAAAGGCAGGAGCAGCACATGCAAGGGGTAAACCGAGCATGCTTAACCGGCATAGCTAGCAAACTGAACATGGGTCCTTATAGTGAGCTAATAAGACAGGCTATTCCTCATCGTCGGAGATATCGATGATGATTGGTCCTTGGACATGGAAGAGGACGAGGCCTCCACATCGTGGGTGCCCTCATCATAGTGGCGAGTTGCCTGAGCCGCTCCGGGCACCAACCTGCTGGCTCTCGAGTTGTGGTAAGCATGTGCATGCTGAGAAAACAACTCGTAGTCTTCATCGAAGGCATCGAGGGTGGCCTCGAGAAAACGCCATGAACTATCGCTTAAAGCAGCCAACCGCGTCGTGGCGTCGGCGCGCGAGGCGCCGACGGTGGCCTCGACGGCGAGGTGCTCCTCCGAGATCTGGGGGTCAGCATGAATGGCAGCCATCGCGACCTCATCCACGCGTGCGGCCGCGATTTGCTTCTCTGCTGCCAAATGCTCCTTGAGCTCCTGGCTATACTGCGTGCACTATGGCATGGGGCGGCGCTTATTTGGTGGAGGGGTCGGTGATTTGGATGGAAGGTGTCGCGCCGGCGGTCGGTGCATATGGGATGTGGAAGGAGGAGGAGGATGGGGGTCAGATGTGGTTACCTGCCTGGATAGACGAGGTCGAGCAGCGTGAAGGAGGGTCGCCGGCGAGGAGGCGATGCTTCAAGCAAGGAGTGAAGGATTCAACTTGGAAAGGAAGGCGGAAACATGGGAAATGTGGATTTTGGTAAGGGGGTGGAGAGGTAGATATTTCCGCGGAAGCCGAAAATTTTGAATCGGTGCGGCAAAAAAACTGGCGCGCAAAGTGTCATCAGACACGGTCCCTTATTCAGCACTATGTGTGATATGTGAACATCACAAACGATTCATATAGCTCAACCCGTGTGTGATGAGTTTGGACGTCAAAAATTTTGGTTCGAATTTCCCTGGTTACAGTGGTCATCCGCATCATTGCATAATTTGGGTACACAAAGAAGACTACAGCAGACCCACACTTCTTAATCGAGCAAGTTCAACAATTAAACAGAGCTAGCTGACTTAAACATTACTCTAACAAATTAAAAGCCGCCGCTCTTAATTAAACAAAACAAAGATTACTACTATGCCTGGTGCTCGTCGATGTCCGCCGCCTCCTCCATGTCCAGCTCGCGCCCGACGATCTCCTGGGGAAGGGGCCCCATGGCATCCATCGCACCATACATGACAAGCATCTCGCCATCCGCGTCCGCCATCTCTTTGGAAAAGGCCGCCATAAGTTGGGCATGGGTAGCCGCGATCTGGACTTGGACGGGCTTCGTCGTGGCAAGGTATGCGGCAGAGGAACGGATAGCTGCTCGAACGCTCTTGGCGATTGCCAACTCTTCGGTCATGGGTTGCAGACCATTGTCGAAGAAGCTTCGTTCGATTTGTGCGGTGACCGCCATGAGCTGGGCGTGGGCGGCCTCCATCAGGTCTAAGGCTGCCACTGCGGAACAGACATATGTTGTGCCGCTCTCGCCAGTTGCTATCCCTGAGGCAGATGTTGCTGCCGTCATCTGAGAAGCAACAACGACCGTTTGGTCTGCCTTGGCCGCCCGGTCGCAAATTGCGGCCATGCTCATGCACCTTGTAAGCACGCGCATGGCGGTTGCGGCCGCGCTCTCACTGGAGTGGGCCGCCGAATTTTCCCTCACGACGCGGGTCCACATCCCCATCTTTCACCGGCGACGACTGAACAGTGAAATAATATTTGGGGAGCGAGCTAGTGTGCTTGACACGCCGGCTGTGGACTGTAGCTGACGCACCTTCTCGAGTAAGCCATAGGCGTACTATACTCCGACGGTGCTCCAAGATATTTTGTACTATATCTCACATGGTTGGTGATAATAAACTGTGTGTGATGTAGTTGATTTTTCATCCTGATTTGAATTACATAATGGAGGGTGTTTAAATTACTAAAACTTTTATCTGCAGTGAACATGCAACTGTAGGTCTGTCGTAAAAAATTGGAATTATTCGGGGTTCGTTTGGACATTTTTATACATTGACTTGGTTTTCTAGCCATTTCAGGTGCACAATTGAAAATTAAACTACATGCACATGCTCCGGTGCACCAACATGGGTTGTAAAATCATATATGTGTACATGGGTTTATGATTATGTCCCATGCAAGAAATGGGGATGAATTTCAAACACCACGACATCGTGGCTCTCCGACAAATGTTGAGGTACTTGCTTTTGCAATTCTAGTAAATCCAAAACCCGTGTGAAATTCATGAACCTTGGCATGCTATCATGGAATGACATCAACATGTTGGGGTAAAAAATATAAGCTTCTCACAAACCAGAGCTTCTCATAAGAAGCATCATAGTTCCGTTAGGTAAACGTGTCACCTTTGTGGACAAAACGATATTCGTCACCTCTTCTTGCTTTCAATTTTTTTCCTGGTGTTAGCATAGAACAACAGGAATGTCGTATTAAAATTTGAAATTTTCCAGGGATCGTTAGGACATTTTTATATGTTAACTTAGTTTTCTAGGCATTTATGTGCATAATTCAAAATTGAACTACATGCACATGCTCCACTGCATAGAAACGGGTTGAAAAATAAAATGTGTGTCCTTGGTTGCAAGCTTATGTCACATGCAAGAAATGAGAATGAATGTCAAACACCTTGACACTGTCGCTCGGCCGCTAACATGTTGGAGATATGCCCTAGAGGCAATCATGTATGATGATATTTCATATGTGTTTATGAATAAAGCTAGTCCTTGGACATTATCAATGATGTGTATCAGCAAGTACGTGACTTGTTTGTGGGACTATGCATTGTATGATGAATGTACTAAAAGGTCCCTAGTCGAAAGGGCTGTGTGGACGCGCAGCCGACTAGACTAGCATATGACACGGTCGATGGCTCGGTCTCACTAGCCATGGAGCATTGGATGCTAACCGGATAATATGGACTTGGAAAGGTCTGGTCGGATTCGACATAGTCGGATCCGAGTCGAGATAAGGTCCGAGTCGGACAGACCCAACTATGAGACGCAGCGATATGTCATCTGTGAGTCTCTAGTACAACATACGTTCTATGTCCTAAGACCTGAGCTGACGCATGTACTCGAGATGGTGATAGACTTGCTTTGGGCCGACCAAACGCTACTCCGTGACTGGGTAGTTACAAAGGTAGGTTTCGGGTTTGTCCAATCCCATGCTGTGAGACATGGTCGAGCAAGATGGGATTTGCCCCTCCGATCAGGAGAGATATACTCTGGGCCCCTCGTGTGATCCGACCAGGAACAGCATGGCCATGCGACAAGGATTATGAGATAATCCGGATAGTGGTCGGTATCACTGGAACGAGAAAGAGGTCGGGCTAGCATAAGGATGACAGTCTCGCCTTGAGACCGACAACATATATCGTGTGGCAAAGGGAACAGAAGTGTAACACGTTATGCTGTGTTCGCCTAACCAGCTTCATCGTCGCTTGGTGGTCGGCACGCCTTGCTAGAGGCCGCTACCAACCGTCAGGTCGGAGGTGATCGAAGCTGTGACCAAGCCGACTTGAACCTAAGGGGTCGCGCAGCAAGGGAAGGAACCCACGAGGTCAGTTCGTGGGACACTGGTCGGATGTGATCCGAACTGGACTAGGAACGTGACCGAGTAGACTTTGGGCTTTAGGGTCCGTGCGAGGCCCAAGTGTTGAGCTCGCGACGGATGCCTATATAAAGTGGAGGTGCGACACACTCAGATTAGAGAGAACGCTTTGGCCTCAGGAGGCAGATCGCTTCGGCCTCAGGAGGTAGATCGCTTCGGCCTCAGGAGCCACCTCCACTTGCCGCCGACTGTGTGATCGGACCTAGCAGTCCGCCGCACGATGTTCCTCCCGCACGCGCGGATACCGTTAGAGGCGGTGCACTTGTGCCGCTCCGGCGAACTCGTACGTGGGATCGGACGACTGGCCGCTCGAGGGAGATCGAACGAGGAGGAGACGATCCACTTGGACGCGCTGCCCCAACTCTTCTTCTGCTGCACGGCACTGCGCGTCTAGTGGTAACGAACTGTGATCCATCTCCCATAGCATGTTCTTGGATGTTCTGCGCGTAGGAATTTTTAATTTGCAGTCGACGCACCCTACCGTAGAACCCAACAGTGGTATCAGAGCCTCTGTTATAGGATTTGGATTCAGATCGTATGCATATTAGATATGTGGAGGCGGCAGATGAGATCTGTTGTCCTTGAAGAGATCGGCTATGTGCACGGTTGATGTGATCAACTGCACATGGGGATCGTTGAGGCTATGTTTTCTGTAAATCGGGATCGATGAGGTCGTGACACGATCTACCCCTACCGGTCGGTCATCCGCCATCGGGGTTAACAGTGAAATGTATATCCGAATCGGATTCGCGATGATCGATAAGATCGGTCAGATCAGAGAATTCGGCGTGATCGGAGTTCAGATGTGATCTGTGATTTCCGAAAGCGTCGTGTATTTCATACCCGACACACAAACCGGTAGAATGCGATTCTATGCATAACTTTGTTTTGCCGGTTTGATGTGAATAGTATGGCTCATGTGTATGTGATGCATGTGTGTAATTTATACGTGGCCTGCGTGTCATGTTTGTCAGCCGGCAAGAGCCAAAGTGCTGTCATTATAATGTATAACGACCTGCGTATCGACTTGTGACTCTATATAAAATTCATTACTAGTTGTAGTAGTTGGATAATAGAGATCAGGTTGGCGGCTTGGCGTCCCGGCGTGACATACAAGATGGAGTTCGTAGATGGTCATCGGAGTCGGAGCCGACCTAGAAGAACGTCCATGAAGGAGCCATACTATTTCACAATATGTGTTATATTTGTGATTGTTATGCTTCTTTGTTTCTATGCATGTTAAAATGATAGAATGATCCTCATGAATATCAAGCTTAATTGCCATCCCCGATGTTGCACCTTCGCACGTCAAGTACGTCTAGTAGTGGGCTCATAAAATTGGGGTGCTGCTTTGGGTGTCCTTGAATCAAGGGTTCGTGTCGGACACGGACATGCCTTTGCATCGAGTTAACTTGACAAGGCTATCAAAACGGTTTTGGGCCTTGTGGCAAAGAAGGTTGGGAGTCGGGGTATGAGATACCTTCCCGATCAACAGGAGTCGTATAGAGATGCGATTAGCAAGGAGTTGCTTACCGGATAGGTATGTTGGCTAGTAGTGATGCTAAAGCTCACTAGTCGCATGCGCTAGTCGGATCCTGAATCACTGAGAGTTTGCGGAGGGATGCTGACTTCAGTGGGAGTATTTCTGTTTAGGCTAGAATTACTCTACATAAAAACATTGCTTAGTGATTGCATATTCTCTGTTGTAGATCAATGGCACCACCTGCTCAACCCAACTTTGCATTGAAATCAATTCTGGAAAAGGATAAACTAAATGGAACAAACTTTACCACCTAGTATAGAAATTTGAGAATTGTTCTCAAGCACGATAAAAAGGAACATGTTCTAGAGGATCCACTTCCAGAGGAACCTGCCGATAATGCTAGTGCCACGATTAAGAATGCCTACGAAACTCGTTGATGAATCAACAGAGATCAGCTGTCGATCTTTGGCTTGTATGGAGCCCGATTTGCAACAGCATTTCAAAATGTTGAGGCTTACGATATGATCGAGAGTCTCAAGAGCATGTTTCGCATACGTGCTAGGACCGAAAGGTTCAACGTCCGCGATCCTTGATGGATTGCAAGCTGAAGGAAGGTGATCCATCGAGCCCACATGTGATCAAGATGATCGGATATGTGCAAGCTTTGGATCGTTTGGGCTTCCCGCTCTTGGATGAGCTGGCTCTCGATGTTGTTCGGGTTCTCTTCCGCCCAGCTATGGGACGTTCATCTCGAACTATCATATGCATGGCATGGATAAGAAGCTCACTGAATTGCATGGGATGCTCAAGGTGGCGAGCAGGATATTAAGAAAGGCACGCATCAAGTGTTGATGGTGCGAAATCGCTAAGTTCAAGAAGAGTTGGTCCAAGAAAAGGCTAAGGCAAAGGGCACGGAGACGGTAACCTCTGCCGCTGCGCCAAGTCTGGACGGACTCAAGACCGTTTGCTTTCACTGCAAGGAGACGGGTCCTCGGAAGAGAAATGTAGCAAGTGGCTTGCGAGCATGGCAAGAAGGCGGAAATGCTTCTTCGAGCAAAGGTACACTTGTTGCATATGTTATAGACATTTACCTTGCGACATACCTAGTAGCTCTTGGGTATTTGATACCGGATCGGTTGTTCATATTTGCAACTCGATGCAGGGGCTGGTAAGAACTAGGCGTGTGGCACAAGGGGAGATTGACATCAGGGTCGGCAACAAAGCAAGAGTTGTTGCGTTGGAGGTCGACACGATGCAGCTCCAGCTTCCTTCCGGATTCATAATGGAATTGAATAATTGTTATTACATTCCTGCACTTAGTCGGAACATTATTTCTGCCTCATGTTTGATGAGTCAAGGTTATGAATTCAATTTAAAGGACAATGGTTGTTCGATATTTTTGAATGGTATGTTCCACGGCTATGCACCCATTGTTGATGAGCTATTTATATTGAATCTAGAACAGGAACCGGTCTATAACGTGAATGTCAAGAGGCATAAGCCAAATGAGATAAATCCGACATACTTCTGGCATTGCCGGCTTGGACACATTAGTCTGAAACGCATGAAGAAGCTCCATGATGATGGGCTCCTAACTTCATCCGACTTCGGGTCGTTCGAGACATGTGAATCATGCTTACTCGGCAAGATGACTAAGTCTCCTTTCGCAAAGAGTTGCGAGAGGGCGTCCGAGCTATTGGAACTTATACATAGTGATGTGTGTGGTCCAATGAGCACAACCGCCAGAGGTGGCTATCAAGATGCCGTGACTTTTACCGACGACTTGAGTTGATATGGATATATCTATTTGATGAGGCACAAGTCGGAGACTTTTGAAAAGTTCAAAGAGTTTCAGAACGAGGTTGAGAATCAGCTCGGCAAGACTATAAAGCTTCTGCGATCTGATTGTGGAGGTGAGTACATGAGCCAGGAGTTCGATGATCATCTGAAAAGTCGAGGTATAGTACCTCAGCTCACACCTCCGGGTACACCATAGAGAAATGGCGTGTCAGAACGGAGGAATAGGACCTTGTTGGACATGGTCCGGTCTATGATGAGCAAATCGGATTTACCCTTGTCATTTTGGGGATACGCTCTAGAAACCGCAGCTTTCACACTTAATAGGGTACCATCAAAATCCGTAGACAAGACACCGCATGAGATGTGGGTGGGAAGAGTCCCGGTTTGTCTTTTCTAAAGATTTGGGGTTGTGAAGCATTTGTCAAGCGACTTATATCGACAAGCTTACACCAAGTCGGATAAATGCATATTCGTGGGATATCCGAGGGAAACCTTGGGATATAGCTTCTACAACCGGAAGAGAACAAAGTGTTTGTTGCTCGAACGGGTTTTCCTTGAGAAAGAGTTTCTCGGTCGGGAGGCCGTGGGAGGGCGGTTCGACTCGAAGAAATTCGAGGACCACTCGAGGACGGCTCGGCTGGTGATGAGATCATACCGGAGTCAGTCAGGGAACCTGTAGTGGAAGCGGCACCGGAACCACGAAGGTCGGAGAGATTGCGCAGAATGCGTGATGTATTATTGCTAGAAAGCGACGAGCCGGCCACGTATGCAGAAGCGATGGTGAGCCCAGATTCCGAGGCATGGCTAGAGGCCATGAGATCCGAGTTAAAGTCCATGGATGAGAATCAAGTCTGGGACTTGGTTGATCCGCCACCTGGCGTAACTGCCATTGGTTGCAAATGGGTCTTTAAGAAGAAAACCGATGTGGATGGAAATGTTCAGACCCACAAAGCTCGGCTTGTCGCTTAAGGTTATGGACAAGTTCGAGGAGTTGACTACGACGAGACTTACTCGCCGGTAGCGATGCTGAAATCGGTAAGGATCATACTAGCTATAGCTGCATATTTCGATTACGAGATATGGCAGATGGATGTCAAGACGGCTTTCCTTCACGGAAATTTAACCGAGGACGTGTATATGATACAGCCCGAGGGTTTTGTCGATCCGACTAGCACTAGTAAGGTATGCAAGCTCAAGAGATCCATTTATGGGTTGAAGCAAGCATCTCGGAGTTGGAACATTCGTTTTGATGAGGTCGTCACTGGTCTCGGTTTCATCAAAAGCGAAGAGGATTCTTGTTTATACAAGAAGTTAAGTGGGAGCTCGATAGTGTTTTTGATCTTGTATGTGGACGACATACTACTGATCGGGAACGATGTTTCGATGTTAAACTCGGTCAAGGGATCATTGAATGGCAAGTTTTCGATGAAGGACCTTGGTGAGGCAGTCTATATTTTAGGCATTAAGATCTATAGAGATAGATCGAGGAGGCTGCTCGGCTTAAGCCAAAGCACGTACATAGATAAAGTGTTGAAGCGGTTCAACATGAGTGAGGCGAAGAAAGGGTTCTTGCCGCTCTCACATGGTATAAGGCTAAGCGAGACTCAGAGTCCTTCGACATCTGATGAGCGAAGCAGGATGAGTAGGATTCCGTATGCCTCGGCAATCGGATCCATCATGTATGCCATGATATGTACAAGGCCTGATGTTGCTTTTGCAATAAGCCTAACAAGTAGATACCAGGCCAACCGGTGAGAGTCTTTGGGCAGCGGTAAAGACTATTTTGAAGCACACGAAAAGGACTAAAGAGATGTTCCTAGTTTATGGAGGTGAGGAAGAGCTCGTCGTAAGGGGTTACGTCGATGCTAGTTTCCAAACCGGCAGAGATGATTGTCGATCACAGTCCGGATATGTACGTCTTGAACGGAGGAGCGATTACCTGGATGAGTTCCAAGCAGGATACGGTGGCGATTCTACCACGAAGTTGAATACATTGCGGCTTGTGAAGCTGCAAAGGAAGGTGTTTGGATCCGCATTTTCTGGATGATCTTGGTATTTTCCCAGCCTCGGTGAAACCGTTGGACCTTTATTGTGATAATTCTGGTGCCATCGCACAAGCCAAGGAGCCGAGGAATCACCACAAGGTCGGACACATAGACCAGAAATATCACCGATACTGAAAGATCGAAAGAATGGTGATGTAGAGTTATGCAAGATTCACACGGATGCAAATGTTGCAGATCCGTTGACTAAGCCGCTTCCACAACCCAAGCATGAGGGGCACGTTAGAGCTATGGGCATTCGATGTCTATTTGATTGACTCTAGTGCAAGTGGGAGACTGTTGGAGATATGCCCTAGAGGCAATCATGTATGATGATATTTCCTATGTGTTTATGAATAAAGATAGTCCTTGGACATTATCAATGATGTGTATCGCAAGCACGTGACTTGTTTGTGGGACTATGCATTGTATGATGACTGTCCTAAAAGGTCCCTAGTCGAAAGGGCTGTGTGGACGCGCAGCCGACTAGACTAGCATATGACACGGTCGATGGCTCGGTCTCACTAGCCATGGAGCATTGGATGCTAACCGGATAATATGGACTTGGAAAGGTCTGGTCGGATTCGACATAGTCGGATCCGAAGTCGAGATAAGGTCCGAGTCGGACAGACCCAACTATGAGACGCAGCGATATGTCATCTGTGAGTCTCTAGTACAACATATGTTCTATGTCCTAAGACCTGAGTGACGCATGTACTCGAGATGGTGATAGACTTGCTCTGGGCCGACCAAACGCTACTCCGTGGATCGGGTAGTTACAAAGGTAGGTTTCGGTTTGTCCAATCCCATGCTGCGAGACATGGTCGAGCAAGATGGGATTTGCCCTCCGATCGGGAGAGATATACTGGGCCCTCGTGTGATCCGACCAGGAACAGCATGGCCATGCGACAAGGATTATGAGATAATCCGGATAGTGGTCGGTATCACTGGAACGAGAAAGAGGTCGGGCTAGCACAAGGATGACAGTCTCGCCTTGAGCCCGACAACATATATCGTGTGGCAAAGGGAACAGAAGTGTGACAAGTTGTACAGGTTCGCCTAACCAGCTTCATCGTCTGCTTGGTGGTCGGCACGCCTTGCTAGAGGCCGCTACCAACCGTACAGGTCGGAGGTGATCCGAACTGTGACCAAGCCGACTTGAACCTAAGGGGTCGCGCGCTTAAGGGAAGGAACCTACGAGGTCAGTTCGTAGGACACTGGTCGGATGTGATCCGAACTGGACTAGGAACGTGACCGAGTAGACTTTGGGCTTTAGGGTTCGTGCGAGGCCCAATTGTTGAGCTCGCGACGGACGCCTATATAAAGTGGAGGTGCGGCACACTCAGATTAGAGAGAACGCTTTGGCCTCAGGAGGCAGATCGCTTCGGCCTCAGGAGGTAGATCGCTTCGGCCTCAGGAGCCACCTCCACTTGCCGCCGACTGTGTGATCGGACCTAGCAGTCCGCCGCACGACGTTCCTCCCGCACGCGCGGATACCGTTAGAGGCGGTGCACTTGCGCCGCTCCGATGAACTCGTACGTGGGATCGGACGACTGGCCGCTCGAGGGAGATCGAACGAGGAGGAGACGATCCACTCGGACGCGCTGCCCCAACTCTTCTTCCGCTGCACGGCACTGCGCGTCTAGTGGTAACGAACTGTGAACCATCTCCCGTAGCATGTTCCTGGATGTTCTGCGCGTAGGAATTTTTAATTTGCAGTCGACGCACCCTACCGTAGAACCCAACATAACATTGAGATACATGGTTTTAAAATTCTAGTAAATCGAAAACTCATATGAAATTCATGAAACTTGACATGATATCATGGAACGACATCGACATGCCGTGGTAAAAATATTGTCCCATTTGGGGAAGGTTTGGGTATAAGCTTCTCGCAAACCAGAGCTTCTCTCACGACAAGCCTGATGGTTTCGATAGGGAATGTGCCACCTTGGGGGATGAAACGATATCTGTTGCCTCTTCTTACTTTAAAAAAATTTCTCGTGTGAACATAGAACAACATGAGTGTTGTGTCATTTTTTGGGATTTTTCGGGGTTTTCTTGGACATTTTTATACATTAACTGAGTTTTCTATGCATTTATGTGCATAATTCAAATTTGAACTACATGCACATGCTCCAGTGCATATAAATGGGTTCAAACTTGTAATGTGCGTCCTTGGTTGCATGCTTAAGTCCCATGCAAGAAATGAGAATGAATTTCAAACACCATACCACCGTCGCTCGGCATCTAACATTGAGATACATGGTTGTTAAATTCTAGTAAATCAAAAACACGTCTGAAATTTTTGAAACTTGACATGCTAGCATGGAACGGCATCAACATGTCGTGGTAAAAATATTGTTTCATTTGGGGCAGGTTGGGTATAAACTTCTCACAAAGCAGAGCTTCTCACAACAAGCCTCATGGTTACGGTAGGGAACGTTTCACCTTTCTAGACGAAATGATATCCGTTGCCTCTTCTTGATTTCAATTGTTTTCTAGTGTCAACGTAGAACAACATGAGAATTGTGTTAATTTTAGGAATTTTTCGGGGTTCGTTTGGAAATTTTTATACATTAACTGAGTTTTCTATGCATTTATGTGCATAATTCAAATTTGAATTACAGGCACATGCTCTAGTGCATGTAAATTGGTTGAAAAATCAAATATGTGTCCTTGGTTGCATGCTTAGGTCCCATGCAAGAAATGGGAATGAATGTCAAACACCTTGCCACCGTCGCTCGGCCGCAAACATTGAGATACATGGTTTTTAAATTCTAGTAATTCCAAAACTCATCTGAAGTTCATGAAACTTGACATGCTATCATGGAGCGGCATCAACATGTTATGGTAAATTTTTTGTCCCATTTGGGGCAGGTTTGGGTATAAGCTTCTCGCAAACCTGAGCTTCTCACAACAAGCCTGGTGGTTTTGGTAGGGAACGTGCCACCTTTGGGGACGAAACGATATCCGTTGCCTTTTCTTGCTTTCAATTTTTTTTCTAGTGTCAACATAGAACGACAGGAGTGTTGTGTCAATTTTTTTGGATTTTTAGGGGTTCGCTTGGACATTTTTATACATTAACTAAATTTTCTAGGCATTTTATGTGCATAATTCAAATTTGAACTACATGCACATGCTTCGGTGTAGAAAAATGGGTTGACATATCAAACGTGTGTCCTTGGGTGCATGCTTAGGTCCCATGTAAGAAATGGGAATGAATTTCGAACACAAGGGCGTTGTTGATTGTCGGCAAAACATTGAGATACTTTTTTTTAAATTCTAGTAAATCCAAGACTCATGTGAAATTCATGAAACTTGGCATGCTATCACGGAATGGCGCCGATATGTTGTGGTATTTTTCGTGTCCATTTTGAGACAAGGCACACTCGAATAACAACCAACAAAGGCATTTTGAAACAAGTAGCTGCCACTTTAACATCTGAAACTTTTGTATAATTTAAATCGTGTGTGTTCTGTTAACCATTCACGTGACGCCACGTGTGTATCTTTTAATGCTATAGGAGGTGCTGTGCGGACAGCTGCTTGACTGAACGGGAGGCGTGCGAGCGCAGTCCGGTGTGCAGGCTGATTGAGAGGCGTGCAAGTTGTCCTCCAATGCGCAGGCTCACCGGGAAGCGTGTGATCTGTACGCTGCGCATGCTCATTGGGAAGCGAGCCGTTTGAATTCCATGGCCGCGCGCCTTGCTCGCATCCTCTCCATTAATGGAGCCCGAGCTGCTGTTTAACACGAGTGGCCTTACTGTTCGCCTCACATTCCCCTCCCACCCGCAGACCTCCACCAACGCCATGGTGCAGAAGGATCATCTGCCACTAGTCTTCCAGTTTGGTGAAGTCGACTCAGAGCTGGAGGAGATAGAAAATAAGGAAGCATGGGGCCTCATGGACATGGCCCTGAATGAGCTGGCCGCGGCGGTTGCTGCCCCCGCACCCGTCCCAGATCCCATCCCCGTGCCCGTGCCAGCGACCATCCCCGTAGCATTGACGGGCTGGTCGCCGAGCACTATCACAGAGCTGGAAGCCGCGGGCATCAGTGACGTCTCCGTGGACCCGCGCGAGCTCGTGTACATGCCAGCACCAGCGCCCATGCCCGTGCGTGCCCCTGCACCCACCGCGGCACCGGTCCTAGTGCATTTTCCTGCACCCGCCGCGCCCGTGCCCGTGCGCGCGTGATACGTCTCTACTTTTCCAAACACTTTTTCCCTTGTTTTGGACTCTAACTTGCATGATTTGAATGGAACTAACCCGAACTGACGCTGTTTTCAGCAGAATTGCCATGGTGTTATTTTTGTGCAGAAATAAAAGTTCTTGGTATGACCTGAAACTTCACGGAGAATATTTTTGGAAGTAATAAAAAATACTGGCGAAAGAATCAACACCAGGGGGCCACACCCTGTCCACGAGGGTGGATGGCGCGCCCCCTGCCTCGTGGGCCCCCTGAGACTCCACCGACCTCAACTCCAACTCCATATATTCACGCTCGGGGAGAAAAAAAATTAGAGAGGAGGATTCGTCGCGTTTTACGATACGGAGCCGCCGCCAAGCCCTAATCTCTCTCTGGAGGGCTGATCTAGAGTCTGTTCGGGGCTCCGGAGAGGGGAATCCGTCGCCGTCGTCATCATCAACCATCCTCCATCACAAATTTCATGATGCTCACCGCCGTGAGTGAGTAATTCCATCGTAGGCTTGCTGGACGGTGATGGGTTTGATGAGATTTATCATGTAATCGAGTTAGTTTTGTTAGGGTTTGATCCCAAGTATCCATTATGTTCTGAGATTGATGTTGCTATGACTTTGCTATGCTTAATGCTTGTCACTAGGGCCCGAGTGCCATGATTTCAGATCTGAACCTATTATGTTTTCATGAATATATGTGAGTTCTTGATCCTATTCTTCAAGTCAATAGTCACCTACTATGTGTTATGATCCGGTAACCCCGAAGTGACAAAAATCGGGACCACTCCCGGTGATGACCGTAGTTTGAGGAGTTCATGTATTCACTAAGTGTTAATGCTTTGGTCCGGTACTCTATTAAAAGGAGGCCTTAATATCCCTTAGTTTCCAATAGGACCCCGCTGCCACGGGAGGGTAGGACAAAAGATGTCATGCAAGTTCTTTTCCATAAGCACGCATGACTATATTCGGAATACATGCCTACATTACATCAATGAGCTGGAGCTAGTTCTGTGTCACCCTATGTTATAACTGTTGCATGAGGAATCGCATCCAACATAATTATCCATCACTGATCCAATGCCTACAAGCTTTTCTCATATTGATCTTTGCTTAGTTACTTTTCCGTTGCCACTATCACAATTACTACAAACTGCTACTGTTACTTTTTCCACTGTTACCGTCACTTCCATACTACTTTGCTACTAAATACTTTGCTACAGATATTAAGTTTTCCAGGTGTGGTTGAATTGACAACTCAAATGCTAATACTTGAGAATATTTTTTGGCTCCCCTTGTGTCGAATCAATAAATTTGGGTTGAATACTCTACCCTCGAAAATTGTTACGATCCCCTATACTTGTGGGTTATCAGCGTGCACCTATCAGTGGCATGGGACGTCGCCTTCGACTGCTACCTCGCAGCGCCACCAGTTCTCGTCCTCCCGTGCCCCGCCCGTCGATCGCACGACGACATGATGTTTGATTTCCAATAGAAGAACACTTTGTGATGCCTTGAAGACTTCAACAATGGCGTCCCGAAGGACGACAACGACAATGCTGGTACAACAATACCGTCACTTCCATACTACTTTGCTACTAAATACTTTGCTGCAGATATTAATTTTTCCAGGTGTGGTTGAATTGACAACTCAACTGCTAATACTTGAGAATATTCTTTGGCTCCCCTTATGTCAAATCAATAAATTTGGGTTGAATACTCTACCCTCGAAAACTGTTGCGATCCCCTATACTTGTGGGTTATCAAGACTATTTTCCAAGCGCCATACCGGGAGCATAGCTCTATTCTTTGAGTCACTTGGGATTTATATCTGTTGATCACTATGAGGAACTTGAAAGACGAAAAAAACAAGATTTATCCCTCAACTACAAGGGAAGGTAAGGAACTGCCATCTAGCTCTGCACTTGATTCACCTTCTGTTTTGAGTAAACTTGCGACACCTACTCCTGCTATTGATAATGATATGTCACATGTTATTGATGATGCCACTTCTGCTTTGCATGATACTTATGATGAAACTACTTCTATGCTAAATGATACTGTGCCATTAGGTGAATTTCTTGATGAACAACTTGCTAGGGTTAGAGAGAATGAAATTATTGAAACTGATAATATTGATGAAAGTGATGATGAAGATTCTCCCCCTAGATATGAATTGCCTGATGTACCTGAGGGTTATGTTATGGATGAAGAAACTGCTAGAGATCTTTTTGCTTGCAAATATAGATATGATCTTAAGAAACTGTTAGCTAAGCTGAAGGAAAAGTATTTGAATGCTAGAATGAAATATGACCCTGCTTTTGCTACTTCACCTATCTGTATTTCTAATAAGGATTATGATTTCTCTGTCGATCCTGAGTTGATTACTTTGGTTGAATCTGATCCTTTTTATGGCTATGAATCTGAAATTGTTGTGGCACATCTTACTAAATTAAATAATATAGCCACCCTATTCACTCATGAGGAAAAAATTCGTTACTACTATATCCTCAAGTTATTTTCGTTCTCATTAAAGGGTGATGCTAAAACATGGTTTAATTATCTTGATCTCGGTTGTGTGCGTAGTCCCCGGGATTTGATTTATTACTTCTCTGCTAAATATTTCCCCGCTCATAAGAAACAAGCTGCCTTAAGGGAAATATATAATTTTGTGCAAATTGAAGAAGAGAGTCTCCCACAAGCTTGGGGGAGGCTTCTCCGATTACTTAATGCTTTACCTGATCATCCTCTCAAGAAAAATAAAATACTTGATATCTTTTATAATGGACTAATTGATGCTTCCAGAGACCACCTGGATAGTTGTGCTGGTTGTGTTTTTAGGGAAAGAACTGTTGATCAAGCTGAATTTCTATTGAATAATATGTTGAGTAATGATAATAATTGGACACTTCCCGAACCAACTCCTAAACCAACTCCGAAGAAAAGGGGTATTCTATTTCTCAGTCCTGAAGATATGCAAGAGGCAAAGAAATCTATGAAAGAAAATGGTATTATAGATGAAGATGTTAAGAATTTACCACCTATTGAAGAAATACATGGTCTTGATAACCTGACACAGGTAGTAAAGGTAAATTCTCTCAATAGATTTGATGAAGGTGATATTCCTCGTTATAAGTCTGCTAGCCAATGCTTAGATGAGTTTGATAATTTTATTGTTAAACAAGAAAACTTCAATGCTTATGTTGGTAGACAATTGAAACGTAATGCCTATATGATTGAACACTTGAGTGATTATATGTCTAGAGTCAAAGGTTAACTTAAACTTATAAGTAAACATGCTTCTATGGTTACCACTCAAGTAGAACAAGTGCTTAAAGCTCAAAATGATTTGCTCAATGAATTAAATAATAAGAAAAATGATAATGTTGTTAGAGTTATGACTAGAGGGGGTAAAATGACTCAGGAACCTTTGTATCCTGAGGGCCACCCTAAGAGAGTTGAGCAAGATTCTCAGAGAACTAATGTTGATGCACCTAGTTCTTCTAAGAAGAAGAAAAAGAAAAATGATAGGACTTTGCATGCTTCTAGTGAACCTGTTATCGACACACCTTAGAATCCCAATGATATTACTATCTCTGATGCTGAAACACAATCTGGTAATGAACATGAACCTAGTGATAATATTAATGATGATGTTCATGTTGATGCTCAACCTAGCAATAACAATGATGTAGAGATTGAACCTGCTGTTGATCTTGATAACCCACAATCAAAGAATCAACGTTATGATAAGAGAGACTTTGTTGCTAGGAAGCACGGTAAAGAAAGAGAACCTTGGGTTCAGAAACCCATGGCTTTTCCTCCCAAACCATCCAAGAAAAAGGATGATGAGGATTTTGAGCGCTTTGCTGCAATGATTAGACCTATCTTTTTGCGTATGCGTTTGATTGATATGCTTAAAATGAATCCTTATGCTAAGTATATGAAATATATTGTTATAAATAAAAGAAAGATACCGGAAGCTGAAATTTCCACCATGCTTACCAATTATACTTTTAAAGGTGGAATACCTAAGAAACTAGGAGATCCAGGAGTACCAACTATACCATGCTCCATTAAAAGAAACTATGTTAAAAACTGCTTTATGTGATCTTGGAGCCGGTGTTAGTGTTACGCCTCTCTCTTTATATCGTAGACTTGATTTGAATAAGTTGACACCGACTGAAATATCTTTGCAAATGGCCGATAAATCAACTGCTATACCTGTCGGTATTTGTGAGGATGTGCCTGTTGTGGTTGCAAACGTTACTATTTTAACGGACTTTGTTATTCTTGATATTCCCGAGGATGATAGTATGCCGATTATCCTTCGTAGACCCTTTTTGAATACTGCATGGGCTGTTACTGATTGCAACAAAGGCAATGTCACTTTTCATGTTAATGGTAATGAGCATACGGTACACTTTCCGAGGAAACAACCTCAAGTCCACAGTATCAATTCTATTGGAAAAATTCCAACGATTACTATTGGAGGTTTTGAATTTCCTCTTCCTACTATCAAGAAGAAATATGATATTCTTATTGTTGGGGACGTGCATATCCCCGTTGAGGTAACTTAGTGTTATTCGAAAATTATCCAGTTTCATGCAATTCGGAAAGAGTTTGTTAACAAGACTTGATCAACCTTGTTAGTGGATTCCTTTTGATGAGCATGAGATGGATGAAGTTAGAAAGCACGACTCTATGTACCCTCCTCTTACTTTCTGTTATTTAGATTAAACAAAGCAAAAATAGTATTTTCTGTCTGTTTTCTAAATTATCCATGCAATAAAAAAATACACCGAAAATAAAAGTTCTCCAAATGTCTCGAACATGAAATATGATTTTTTGTAGAATATTTAAGAATATCTGGCGCTGAGAACACACCAGAGGGGGCCACCACATGGCCACGAGGGTCCAGGGCGCGCCCACCCCCTGGGGCACGCCCCCTACCTCGTGGGCCCCACGTGGACCCCCTCCACTTATTCATGCACCCACTCACTTCGTCTTCCTCCAGAAAAAATCCTCCCATAGCTCAAACCTGTGTTCTAGCTCATCTTGCTGCCATTTTCGATCTTCTTTCTCAAAGCTTCATTCACAAAACTGTTTTGGGGGATTGATCTTCGGTATGTGACTCCTCCAATGGTCCAATTAGTTTTTGTTCTAGTGCTTTATTCATTGCAAATTTTTGTTGTTTACGTGACACTGTTCTTGAGCTTGCATGTCAAATTTATATGGTCCCAAGTAGTTCTAATGCATGATATAGACTCTAGGCACTTGTGGGAGTAGTTGCTATTAATCTTGTTGAGTTTGGTTCACTTTTATTTTGAGTCGCTAAAAATTTCAGAAATTTTCAGAGGAAGAAATATGTTTAGGAAATTGTACCAAGGTGGTTCCTCAAGGAAGCAAGGACCCAGGCTCGCGATATGTGAGCTGGACAATGAACTACCAAGGGGAGCTCAAGTGTGGCCTTGTGAGTGGCCGTCAGAAGAGTTTATGGTCCGGGCAGACATCAAGGATGGTTTTGACGCGTATGTGCGTAATGCTAATCTTGAGGGCTTCGTGTCAGATAAGTGCCCGCAATACCACTACCTAACTGATTCCTTTGTGGGAAGGTTTAAATTTACATCCTCGCGCAATTCTCACACTGTTTTATTTGATCTTTATGATAAATCATATACCATGGACTTAGAAGATTTTAATATTGCTTGTAAACTCCCACAGTGGGGCAATGTTAGTGAACCTCGCAAATCTGAATATAAAGACTTTCTTTCTAGTATCACTGTGGGGAAATCTAGAGAAATCACACAAGCTACCATAGGGAGCATTCATTTTCCTTCCATACATTATTTTGCTCTCTTTATAGGTAGATGCATTAACGGTAAAGATGAAGCTTGTCACATGTGCGTTCTAGATCTTTGTGTCCTCAAAAGTGCGGTATTAGGTGATAAACAATATAACTGGGGGGCTATTGTTGCACGAAGGTTGCATCATAACGATACAAGTGGAGATTTGTTTGGTCGAATTTATGCAACTCGTGTAGCTAATTATCTTGATGTACCCCTATGTAGAAATGATTTGGAGTTACCCCCTGCTTATCTAGATTATAACGCTATGGTCCGCCATCAGTTTGTTTAGAGGAATGAACAGTTCCTCCAGTACCGACTAATCTTCGACAGACGTCGCACTGTCCATGTTGCTCTCCCTGCCCCTACTTTCTTTGAATTTCGGGCAAAAAGTAGATATGTTATAACCAGGGAGGAGGTGAACGAGTATGAAAGGAAGACGGAGGCAGCTCGCCTCCAAGCTGTAGCTCATCAGGCAGTAGCTGCTGCATCTCAGTACGACCCCAGCTATGACTTTGGATATCCGCCAGGCCAGCCGTGGCCATAGATCAACTTAGGCCAAAAGCCTAAGCTTGGGGGAGTACGTATTTCTCACTGACATTACATTCATGTTCACACACTCATTCTAGTTGTTGGTTCTCATACTTTTTCATTGTACTATCCATGCTAGTTTATTTTCTAAGCCTCTTCTTGCGTGTTTGAAAAACCTTAAAAACCAAAAAATTAGTTGTAGTCTTTAGATAGTTTACTTTCCATGCCTGTAGTAGTAGTAATTAAAAGAAAACCCAAAAAGATTTCTCGTTCTTCTTTTGTTTGTTGGGAGCTTTCCCGTGTAAATAGTTTTAATTTATTTCTTTTCTTTGGGGGTCGAGAGGAGAAGACCATGATGAAAATGTTGAGTGGCTCTTATATGCATTATTGTTGATTTGACAAAGAGCCCATATTACCTTGTCTTCTCCTGTGTATTAAATGATTGCAGATTCTAGCTTAGTCCAATGCACGTGCACTATTATTATTATCCACACCGTTAGGCCGTGCAAGTGAAAGGCAATAATGACGATATATGATGGACTGATTGAGATGAGAAAAGCTGGTATGAACTCGACCTATCTTGTTTTTTGTAAATATGATTAGTTCATCGTTCCTGATTCAGCCTATTATGAATGAAACATGTTTGCAATGACAATTAGAGATTATAGTTGCTCATGCCATGCTTAATTTGCTAGGAGTTTATAATGGTTTACCTTGCGTGCCAACATGCTATTAAAATAGTTGTGATGTGGTATGATAGGGTGGTATCCTCCTTTGAACGATTCGAGTGGCTTGACTTGGCACATGTTCACGCATGTAGTTGAAACAAAATCAACATAGCCTCCATGATATTTATGTTCATGGTGAATTATATCCTACTCATGCTTGCACTAAGTGTCGATTAATTTTAATGCATGTTCATGACTGTTGTCACTCTCTAGTTGGTCGCTGTCCAGTCTCTTTCTAGCCTTCACTTGTACTAAGCGAGAATACTGCTTGTGCATCCACTTCCATAAACCCCAAAGTTATTCCATATGAGTCCACCATACCTTCCTATATGCGGTATCTACCTGCCGTTCCAAGTAAATTTGCATGTGCCAAACTCTAAACCTTCAAATGAAATTCTGTTTTGTATGCTCGAATAGCTCATGTATCAACTAGGGTTGTCTATATCTTCCATGCTAGGTTAGTTATTCTCACGAGGAGTGGACTCTGCTCCTCATTCACGAGAAAATGGCCGGTAATCAGGATGCCCAGTCCCATGCTCAAATCAAAATAATTGCAAACAAAACTCCCCCAGGACTGTTGTTAGTTGGAGGCACCCGTTGTTTCGGGCAAGCCATGGATTGATGCCTGTTGGTGGTGTGGGAGTATAAACTTTACCATTCTGTTTGGGAACCGCCTATAATGTGTGTAGCATGGAAGATATCGTGATCTCTCGGTTGTTATGTTGACAATGAAAGTATGCCACTCAAAATATTATTTATCTCTATTTCAAATCGAGCTCTCGCGCCTCTACAAATCCCTGCTTCCCTCTACGAAGGGCCTATATATTTACTTTTATGTTGAGTCATCATCCTCTTATTAAAAAGCACCAGTTGGAGAGCACTGCTGTCATTTGCATGCATTACTATTAATTTACATTGAATATGACTATGATTGGATCTCTTTTACCATGAATTACAATGTCTAGTCACTCCTTGATCTTCAGAGGTGCTCTGCATTTATGTTTAGCGGTCTCAGAAAGGGCTAGCGAGATACCATCTTGTTATATCATATTATGATTGTTTTGAGAAAGTGTTGTCATCCGAGATTTATTATTATTGCTCGCTAGTTGATTATGCCATTGATATGAGTAAATATGAGACCTAAGTGTTATTGTGAATATGGTTAGTTCATAATCTTTGCTGAAAACTTGAATGCTAGCTTTACATATTTACAACAACAAGAGCAAACAGAGTTTGTAAAAGTTTTTCTTTATCACTTTCAGTTTGCCAACTGAATCGCTTGAGGACAAGCAAAGGTTTAAGCTTGGGGGAGTTGATACGTCTCCAATGTATCTACTTTTCCAAACATTTTTGCCCTTGTTTTGGACTCTAACTTGCATGATTTGAATGGAACTAACCCGGACTGACGCTGTTTTCAGCAGAATTGTCATGGTGTTATTTTTGTGCAGAAATAAAAGTTCTCGGAATGACATGAAACTTCACGGAGAATATTTTTGGAATTAATAAAAAATACTGGCGAAAGAATCAAAACCAGGGGGCCACACCCTGTCCACGAGGGTGCAGGGCGCGCCCACCCCCCTGGGGAGCGCCCCCGTGCCTCGTGGGCCCCCTGAGACTCCACCGACCTCAACTCCAACTCCATATATTCACGTTCGGGGAGACAAAAATCAGAGAGAAGGATTCATCGTGTTTTACGATACGGAGCCGCCGCCAAGCCCTAATCTCTCTTGGGAGGGCCGAACTGGAGTCCGTTCGGGGCTCCCGAGAGGGGAATCCATCACCGTCGTCATCATCAACCATCCTCCATCACCAATTTCATGATGCTCACCGCCGTGCGTGAGTAATTCTATCATAGGCTTGCTGGACGGTGATGGGTTGGATGAGATTTATCATGTAATCGAGTTAGTTTTGTTAGGGTTTGATCCCTAGTATCCATTATGTTTTGAGATTGATGTTGCTATGACTTTGCTATGCTTAATGCTTGTCACTAGGGCCCGAGTGCCATGATTTCAGATCTGAACCTATTATGTTTTCATGAATATATGTGAGTTCTTGATCCTATTCTGCAAGTCAATAGTCACCTACTATGTGTTATGATCCGATAACTCCGAAGTGACAAAAATTGGGACCACTCCCGGTGATGACTGTAGTTTGAGGAGTTCATGTATTCACTAAGTGTTAATGCTTTGGTCCGGTACTCTATTAAAAGGAGGCCTTAATATCCCTTAGTTTCCAATAGGACCCCGCTGCCACGGGAGGGTAGGACAAAAGATGTCATGCAAATTCTTTTCCATAAGCACGCATGACTATATTCGGAATACATGCCTACATTACATCAATGAACTGGAGCTAGTTCTGTGTCATCCTATGTTATAACTGTTGCATGAGGAATCGCATCCAACATAATTATCCATCACTGATCCAATGCCTACGAGATTTTCACATATTGATCTTTGCTTAATTACTTTTCCGCTGCCACTATCACAATTACTACAAACTGACTGTTATTTTTGCCACTGTTACCGTCACTTCCATACTACTTTGCTACTAAATACTTTGCTACAGATATTATGTTTTCCAGGTGTGGTTGAATTGACAACTTAAATGCTAATACTTGAGAATATTTTTTGGCTCCCCTTGTGTCGAATCAATAAATTTGGGTTGAATACTCTACCCTCGAAAACTGTTATGATCCCCTATACTAGTGGGTTATCATCGCGCACCTCTTAGTGGCATGGGACGTCGCCTTGGACTGCTACCTCGCAGAGCCACCAGTTCTCGTCCTCCCGTGCCCTGCCCGTCGATCGCACGACGACATGATGTTTGATTTCCAATAGAAGAACACTTTGTGCTGCCTTGAAGACTTCAACAATGGCGTCCCGGAGGACGACAGCGACAACGCCGGTGCGGCACGCCGCCTCCGCCGCCGCCGGATTTTTTTTGGTTTAGTAATGTATCTCGATCATATGAATATGAATACGAAGTGTAACTGAATGAAAGATATGGTTTGATAGAACTTGCATTTTTATCTCTTAATGTACAGACTTATCAAATGATTTTCTTTTAAGAAAACATCAATGGTTTTTAAATATAAAACACTCATCACAAACGTTTTAGTTAGAACACCCGTATGCAAACCGACAGCTTCCCCAGGAAGCCAAGGGAAAATGTGCCGAGCAGGATTTGTGCAGCTCTTGATCACAAATATTTTAGATAGAACACCAGTATGCAAAGTGAGACCTATGGTCTTCCCCAGTAATTCAAGAGAAAATTCGCAGCACCAGATTTGTGCATCTCTTCAACGCAAATGGTTCAGATTGAATACGGTATGCAAAGCCATACTTCGGTGCTAAGCCAAGAGAAAATGTGCCAAGCAAGATTTGTACATCCCTTCAACGCAAATGGTTGTTTTGGATGACCCATGTGCAACCACGTACAGACAATTTGGTAAGATTTGCATCTGTCGTATTGGGTATATTGCCATTTGTCAAACTGGAAAGATTGACATTTTTTGATCTAGTAACATTGCCATTTGTCAACCTTGTAATACTACGATTTGTCAAAATATGTAGCTAAAAATCACTAGCACTATCTAATTTTTGCAACTAAAATTCAGTGATTAAGCATAGATTTCATTCATTGATTAAGAAGTTGTTCTTTATACAAATAGTTCAACTCGACAGCTGAACTGACCAAACTTTTCCACATTTGTTGCTAGCCGCGTACTAAAATAACCAGTTCAACTATATATACTAGCTAATTTTAAGTACGTTGTACAGTTCCACCACATCTATAGTCAGATGAACTGAACAAAATAGCCCCTAAATACTACTAATACAGAGGGGCTTTGTACTACTTCCGGCAACCTCTCCTCTGTCGAGCATGCTCAGTAAGAGGCGGAGGAGGAGAAGCCTACCGATGAGCTGGACAACTGCAATACGGTGTCTACCACTGCTGCACATTCAGCGAAGCTCACCTCGAACACCCTCTGCCACTCCAGACGACCCCTTTGGAAGTGGTGGTTCTCCTCATAGATCTCCTCATTCCTCGCCTCTACGGCGGCGTGTGCTGCGGCCACGGCAGCGGTAAGGTTCTTTGCATGCTCGACGAGGTGCTCCTCCTCCTTCTGCAGGAACTCGATGTAGCGCGCAAATTCGCTGACGCACGTGCAGGCCTCCACCTCCGCCTCCCGCCTTCGGGTGGCGGTGGTGGAGCGGGTGATGACCCTGGTGGTCGACTGTGGGCTGGCGGCCATGGGGCCGATGAAGGGGTGGCGGCCATGACCACCACCTCCCGCCTTCGGGCCGCGGCGGCGGAGCGGGTGATGGCCACGGTTGCCGACAGTGGGGTGGCGGCCATGATGGACACCTCCCGCCTTCGGCCCATGGCGTCAGAGCGAGCGATGGCCCTAGCTTTCGACGGTGGTGTGACGGCCACGGCGGAAGACAGTGGGGTGGTGGCAACGACAGCCGTCAACAGCAGCGGCGACGGAGCGTGTGGTGGATGTTCCGCGCACACCCAACAGGAATGCCACACGCACTACACTATGTAGGGGACTACGTCACCGCCGCGTTGTAGCCTCCCAGCTGGGGCTGTCCTAATGACGGCGGAGTGGCTGAGCGACGATGATAGACCGGTGACATTGGTGATTGTGGGAGAAGCAGACGAGGTATGCT
Source organism: Aegilops longissima (assembly GCA_021605205.1). NCBI lineage: Eukaryota > Viridiplantae > Streptophyta > Magnoliopsida > Poales > Poaceae > Aegilops > Aegilops longissima. The sequence goes on from CM038680.1 coordinate 397,628,322, forward strand.
ACAAGGAGGGAGGGGAAAATGCGACGCATGACTCACCGGCCGTGAGGGTTTATATAGCAAGCCGGTAAGCATTGAGATTTTGAGGGATTTCACCGAGTCGGGCGGGAAGCTTGCGCGGGAACGGGCTCACTACCGTTTGTCCAAAAGAATGCCCCCGCGCGCTCCTCAAGATTGCGCTCTAAGTCGTCTGCGGCAGCGGGGTGTGACAAGGCGTGCGAGAGGAGGACGAAAGGACACGTACACATACGGTTAATAAAATAAGAATGTTTGTGATTAAATTAACCACTACCCCCGTCCTGGTTTATAATTCGTCTATGTATTTTTGTGCCAAATTTTGACTAGAGATTTAACTAATAAAATACGAATGCATGTCGCCACAGATTATATCGTTGGATTCATATTTGAACACAGTTTCCAATTATATAATTTTTTTTACATGCATTAACATTTTGTTGGTTAAATTCAAGGTCAAAATATGACACAGAGTATAAAGGGGACTAATAGATAGCACACAGCCGCATTTTACGCAGCGACACAACTGTCGGCCGGCTTGTAGATGACCATTTCCTACGTGTTCAACTGCTCTATACGTGTGGTTGCTTGCGGTTGAGGTGGCCGCGGCGCGCTCTGCTTGCGTCCCACCGTGCGCGCTCTACTCTCGCGTCCCTCCGGGCGCTCTGCCCTCATCCCTCCATGCGTGCTGCCAGTGTTTGGAGCCAGCGCACGATCACGCACGTTAGTATCCATGTGGTTGTGCCCGGCGCGGCGCCACGATGCAGTCACCCGCTGCAAAAACTGCCATGCGGACGCGCCGAGAATCCAGGTCGCCCGACCCCCATTTATTCATGCGGCCATTTACCTTCATCTCCCTACCACACGACACAATAAGCACACCCACGACGACACATATAGAGAGGACATCCAATGGTTCCAATGGCACTCCCCATGGCTCCAATGGCGCTCCCAGCGGCCGACGATGACAACGGCGGGCAGTTCACCACGCATCACGTAGTGGACACCCACGTGAGGGGGAAGGCCCTCTCGGTGGTATACACGAACAATTCGGTCTCGGTAGAGAGCTCCTTCCAAACTATGGAGCGGTTGCCTGCCGAGGATAATTACCAAGTGGTCGGCTTCGACCTCTAGTTTAGAATGCATACAATTGTTTATTGAGGTGTGTGCGAATGATTTGTATAGTCACTTATGTAATTAGATGTTTATTTCAGTATATATATATATATATATATATATATATATATATATATATATATATATATATATATATATATATATATATATATATATATATTATTCTTCTGAGATAAAGCAAATCACACGGCTTATTAGCAATCATATCTGTGTTATTATTGGTCTTCACACAAATTTCCGATTACGGACCTGTTTGTCGCGTATCACACACATCTTGTTCAGTTGAACCGTTTCTGTTGTGTTGCCTAATCACACACAGTTCATCATAGTGAACTGTATGCCATATATCGCACACACCCTCATCTGGCTGCCCGTTTTTGTTGTTCTGCCTCATCGCAAACAGTTCTTCTGGATTGACCGTTTGCCACGCATCGCACACGCAACTCCAATCTGAACCGTGTTTGATGTCACCTCCATCGCAAACATTTTGCGTCTTTTTTGACGGTTTTATTACATCACCGTTTTTGATTGATGCATCGCACACAGTTTCGTCGAAGGGTCTCTAATTGGACTATCACGTTTGGACCATCCTGCAGTAGTGTAAGTCTTTAGGTGATTTCCAAACCGTCACAGACTTGGTCACTCGGCGATCCACAATTCCTCTTGGATGCTCTAGACCTTGACGCCTAACCGTCTGGAATATGCACAGTCTTGAAAGGTAATAAGCATCAGTTCCACACAGGAACAATCTCTTCAGTGATACTCAATCACTTTGGGTTTTAGGTGTTGTGGTTTTGGGTTTTTCCTCACTGATGATTTTCTCTCAAAGTCCTCGGAGGATGGGATGCTCTAAATTACAAGTGTAAGTTCTCTTGGAGCAGCCAACCAGGTAGTGGTTGAGCGAGACGGCTATTTATAGCCGGGGAGCAGCCCAACATGATAAGACATAAATGCCCCTGATGATATGACTGTTGTGTGGATAAGATATTTGGGACAGCTGGCGCAAAGCATAGCAACTGTCGGAAATTTTATCTCTCAAATTCCTCAGGGCTATTATGTTCCTCACTTATAGGCAGTCCGCACTAGCGAATTCCTAACTCCTCAGTCAGAACAAATTCCTTCGAGACCAGAAGATCTTCGTCTCTGTCACTGAAGAAATTAACTGAACTGTTTGAGATTTCCAAAGGCTTCACTCGAAGAATTGGGTATGTGTAGGCTTTGAGAAGAGCATCATTTGGAAACTTTCCCTTAGTTTTACCTCGACCCCCTTTAACGGTACGATGTTCCCTATGACTCAAGAAAGGAAAATGAAACTGCGAAAACAAAAGTCTTCATGCTTCATAATCCTCCCATCAATATCAATATCTTAAAGGTCACACCAATTTCTTCATTTTCAAAGTCTTCAAGAAAACCATAGTCTTCAAATGAAGACATTCATTTTTAGGGGTCGACTTTCTTCAGAAATAACAAACTCGTCAGAGACTTATAGAACCTGTGTACACTCATAAACGCATTAGTCCCTTAACCTATAAGTCTTCAATACACCAAAATCACTAAGGGGCACTAGATGCACTTACACTCCTGTCTGCCTCAGGTGCCCAATGGTCCATAAATACCCCAATTTGCACCTCTAATTATCGATAATTTTTTCACCACCGCCACATAGCGTTTTCAAGGCGATCATCCTTTTCAGCCCTGATTTGGAACTCTATCGAAGGGGGAATCCATCTCCATCATCACCAACCTCGATCCTTGTGCTCCAAGATGAGTTGTGAATAGTCCATCCCCTGAACTATAGGTTCATGGCTATAGCCAATGTTGCAATCTCTCCATCTGGATTTGTTTCTTATGTTCAATACCATAGTCATATGAGTTGCGCACATGATTATGGTTTATCCAATGCAGTTGTGATAGTGATATTGATCATGTGATGAATAATCTCTTTACTTCAGATTTGTGTGTGCAATATGTTTGATATATAAATGCATAATTCTCTTCGGTTGTTTGTCTTCTCTTGGCCAGTTTAGATTAGTGTCCAATACTGAAAGAGGTGTGCATTACTTGGGTTCAATCTTGGAAGTATTCTAGCATAATGATAAACAGTAGAAAATGCTTGTTTAGAATTGTTGCTACTAAGGGTTGAGGGTAAGTAAGGATCAATAACCCCCTAACCATAACAATATGACATCGTGCTTAATGCAATTTCATGTTTTCACACTTAATTGATATCCAAATGATGTTGAGTGTTCTTGATGTATAGTGGGCTATTTAGCTATAAGATGTATGAGGGGATCCCGGTTTTTTATTATTTGGATGTAGCATCTATATATGATCTTACACGTTCACCTATCTTGCATGAGTATGAGATGTTTCATGATGCACTTTTCACATGGTAATGCTACTTACCACACTTTTGTGCTTTGGAGAGTTACATTTAGTCAAACTACGAATCTCGAGTTCATTTTTAGCATAAGAACAACCTGTAAACAACTTCTACTTGCTATTTTGTTTTTAGTTTTATTTTATTCCAAAAACACCAAAGATACATATCCCACAATATCTTTTTGCAACTGGCAAGGATTGGCACTTATTAGAACTATTGGGTACCTCAACGAATTGATACATTGGGTTCTCACTAAGGGGAAACTTGTTGTGTATTGCAAACTCCTACACAGGGCCACCCAACAACTTTTCAACAATGTAACAAGCATGATACTACTTTCAAAGGTCACTCGCACCATCTCTAGTTGTGACAAGTGATACACTGCATGTGTGCCACTTGTCAGCACCAGGGAGTTTTTTTAGATTTCTCCACGCACATGAGAGGCATATGTTGTTTTGCTTGTGCTTTTTTGTAGTTTTGTTTTTTCCAAAACATTTTATCTCATAAACCATGCATCTAAATCATGGTTTATTTCACCCTCGCGTTTCTTGCGTCGAGATCTTCGAAATTAGATCTCATGTTGATAGGTTTCAACAAACTTTTCTTTGGGAAAACTTGTGCTCCCAAAACTAGTAACTTTTGCTTCTGGAGTATACTAACACGTGCTTTCAAGTAAACTATCGTGTGCTTCCGCAAGTGGTGTGCTCCACATGAAAGCACGACTGTGCTTCACTTTTGGGGAAGCACAGTTGGGATCACACGTAAGAAGCACGACTATGCTTCACGCAGAAATAAAAAAACCAAAAAAATAGAAAACCTAAAACAATATAAACCAAAAAATAGAGACCAAAAAAACTAAAAAATAGGAATAAAAAAAAAGAACCCCAAAAAATAAAACTAAAAACCAAAGGAACCTGAAATAAAAAAAGAAAACAAAAAAGGAAAACAAAAAGGCGGGAACCAAAAAAACAAAAACCAAGAAAAACATAAAACTGAAAAAAATACGGAAGCTCAATAACAGAAGCACAACTACGCTTCACATGGATGCACAATGTGCTTCACTTTTTTGGGAAAGCACAATTGTGCTTCACACGAAAGCACATCCGTGCTTCACTTTTGGGAAGCATAAAAGCACAATTATGCTTAATGCGGAAGCACATCCGTGATTCATTTTTGGAAAGCACAACCGTGAAGCACAGTTGTGCTTTTCTCACACGAAAGCACAACTGTGCTTCATGTGAAAAGCACACGCTCCTACCAACGCAAACCCAAAAAACCCGAAGAAACCAAAAAAAGCCAAAATTAAAAAGCTGGTAAAATCTAGAAAAAACTAGGCAATGCCAGATCTAAAATCCACCTTTCGATCTTATTGGTTTCTTTAGTCCTAAAAATGTTCAAAACCCCCCAAAACTCGTGCACATAAAGTCGTGCTTCCGTGAGTGCGCCCTTTGCACGACATGTGGTTGCAGCTAGGCGCACCACTTGACATGCACTCAACCCACCAAAAACGCCCGCGGTAGGGGCCTTCCAAGGTGCGCACGCTGATTACATGCTCCCTTTCTCTACCATCTTCCTACATGCGACATGTAGGTGGCCGGGTGATAATCGCCATCACGCCGCAATGTAGCCTTCCAATTTACCAATCCCCAGGCTCAAATAAAGTTTCACCTTACCTCCTATCTTCTACTCCTCTAGTCCCCTTATAGAAGATAAAAGCATGAGATTTTATTCATGTTGACGAATGCAATTTTGTAGGACCTTGAAGTATGTCTAGAGAGGGGGTGATTAGACTACTTGACCAATTAAAAACTTAACCTTATCCCAATTTTAGACTTTGGCAGATTTTAGCTATCTCTGAACAAGTCAAGCAATCTTCACACAATTCAAGCAAGCATGCAAAGAGTATATAGGCAGCGGAAAATAAAGCATGCAACTTGCAAGAATGTAAAGGGAAGGGTTTGGAGGATTCAAACGCAATTGGAGACACGGATGTTTTTGTCGTGGTTCCGATAGGTGGTGCTATCGTACATCCACGTTGATGGAGACTTCAACCCACGAAGGGTAACAGTTGCTGAGTCCACGGAGGGCTCCACCCACGAAGGGTCCATGAAGAAGCAACCTTGTCTATCCCACCATGGCCGCCGCCCACGAAGGACTTGCCTCACTAGCGGTAGATCTTCACAAAGTAGGCGATCTCCTTGCCCTTACAAACTCCTTGGTTCAACTCCACAATCTTGTCTGAGGCTCCCAAGTGACACCTAGCCAATCTAGGAGACACCACTGCAAGAAGTAACAAATGGTGTGTTGATGATGAACTCCTTGCTCTTGTGCTTCAAATGATAGTCTCCCCAACACTCAACTCTCTCTCACAGGATTTGGATTTGGTGGAAAGAAGATTTGAGTGGAAAGCAACTTGGGGAAGGCTAGAGATCAAGATTCATATGGTTGGAATGGAATATCTTGGCCTCAACACATGAGTAGGTGGTTCTCTCTCAGAACTGGTAAGTTGGAAGTGTAGGTTTGTTTTGATGGCTCTCTCCACAAATGAGGAGGAGGTGGAGGGGTATATATAGCCTCCACACAAAATCTAACCGTTACACACAATTTACCAAACTCGGTGGGACCGAATCAACAAACTCGGTCGGACCGATTTAGTAAACCTAGTGACCGTTAGGGTTTTCGGTGGGACCGATGTGCAACTCGGTAGAACCGATATGGTTAAGGTTAGGGCATAACGTAATCTCGGTGAGACCGATTACACAACCTCGGTGAGACCGAATTTGGTAATTAGCTAACCAGAGAGTTGGTCAGGTAAACTCTGTGGCACCGATTCGCTCTTTCGGTGAGACCGAAAAGTTACGAAAGGAAAACGGAGAGTTTACGTTGCAATCTCGGTGGGACCGATCGCTCACTTCGGTTAGACCAAAACATTACGAAGGGAAACAGAGAGATTACAATCCCATCTCGGTGAGACCGAGATCCCTATCAGTGAGACCGATTTGCCTAGGGTTTGTGGCAGTGGCTATGACAATTGAACTCGGTAGCGCCGGATAGAAAGAATCGGTAGGGCCGAGTTTGACTTTAGGTTTAGGTCATATGTGGATGTGAGAAAGTAGTGGAGGGTTTTGGAGCATATCACTAAGCACATGAAGCAAGAGGCTCATTAAGCAACACCTCATCCCTCCTTGATAGTATTGGCTTTTCCTATAGACTCAATGTGATCTTGGATCACTAAAATGTAAAATGTAGAGTCTTGAGCTTTTGAGCTTGAGCCAATCCTTTATCCTTAATATTTTGAGGGATCCACTTTCATCATCCATGCCATGCCATTCATTGAGCTTTCCTGAAATATTTGTCTTGGAATAGCATTAGCTCAGTGAGCTATATGTTGTTATGAATTACCAAAACCACCTAGGGATAGTTGCACTTTCAATCTCCCCCTTTTTGGTAATTGATGACAACATATAGATCAAACTCTAGCGTGCAAGATCATGGTGATGGGGTTTTCGATGGCAACTCCCCCTCCCACCCACCCACCCACCTCAGGCGACTCTCATGGCGATTCTAGGGTTTAACCCTAGGATCTCCTCCCGATGTCCCCAATGGATGGCCTTCTCCATTGGGATTTCTCCCTAGGCCTCAAGGTTGAGGCACAGGTGCGTGCACGGTTTGGATCCACGGTCCACTTCGTCCCCAACTCCGGCTCCAAGGAATTCTTTCTTGAAGTTTCCTTCTCCTCGGCTTCTTTCCCCCTCTCGGTGGATTCAGTGGGTTTGGCCCTGCAATCATGTATTGGAGGTCCTTCCACTGGTTTCAATGTTTTGCAATTGGGTGATCGGCACTTTCGGTTTTCAGTGGCCTCAAATCGTGTGGGACATTTCATTTTTGGGTTAAGAGATCGATTTGGCGGACTTTATTTGTCACTTTCATCTTCATCGCCCCGGAATTCACGCCCAAGGTTCCCATCTTGGCACGCCGACTCGAGCTAACTGGTTGGCTTCTCACCGGCCCGGCGATTAAATCTAAATGGCTCTCTAGCTGTGGTAAATTACCATTGATCCTCGAGTCACTACCAAGATCGCAAAATTGTTTCAATCCGCCGACGGCATTGCATTCCGCGAGCCCTCCGATCGGATCTTCTTTGGTAGTTTTTCATCTCGGTTTCTCCGGATTCATTTCGATTGGTTCCATATCTTTACCTACTAGTCCCGATATTCCGGAAGGTTACCATCTATTCATGGGAAAGGATATCTTGTGGGACTATGGGATTCACTTACTAATGAAAAACTTCTTTCTGTTACGGATGGTTGGCGGGCGGTTACGATAATGATAATGTTAAGCTTATGGTGCAAATTCGTCGGCCCCACCAAGGAATACATTTACAAACGACTTTTGTATTGTTCTCTATGATCGTTTTGGCCATGTTGACGATGCTTGCACGGGTGTTTTTCGTCAACGATGTGGAGATGACTCGCACTGCGCATGTTCGGATACACGATCGCTGCTCACATGCATGTACCATGCAAAGTGGGCCTGCACCCGCTTCGCGCATGGCTTGTTCTGCGGTGGATCATATGACTAGGCTTTGTCCCGGCTTCGCGTTGTTCTCTTTGTTATGGACTGGGCCACACCACGAAGCGCACGTCTTGTGTTTATCGCCTCGTTGGGCTTGGAAAAGGAAAAATCTAACACAATCGGAGAGGATCTTGCCTCGGGCTGCGCGATGAACTTGAGGATGGTAACTTTGTGGATGATGGTATGGCCCGTGTTGCTAGGGATCCGCAGGGTGGTTACACACGCAACGGAAACAGATAATCCCGCACCATGCGGGCGTAGCTAACCCCATTGCTTGACGATACGTCTCCTCGGTCGTATGTAGTCAATTTGCTCGCTAAAACCCCAATCGGGTGAGGTGACGCCCTCGAGTTCTACACCCACGCCTCAAGCACCTCGATCCTTCTCCTCTTCGACCGCCCGCAAGCACCCACTACCTCCTTCTCCGCGGAATCTCTCAAGCCGCCGCAACACCGGCTTCATCTACCATGGCGAACTTCCCGTGAGCCCGCTTCGCTTCGCCCGGTTGATCCACCTTTGATCGCGGGCCTGCTCACCGAGTCCGGCGTCACGTTATGGTGGTCGACGATCCGCCTCAATCATGATAGGTACGCCATCGCCTCCGCCAATCCCCGTCCCCGATCATCGAAGGAGTTTTGGTTAGCTGAGGTCTGCCGCATTATCATTGGTGATTTAGAGTATGAACTGCTAGACGATTTTGTTTACCCACTGGGGATCGGGTGTGTTGTGTTTGCGGATATGGAGAGTAGAGATGCTGCCATTAGGGAAGGACCACATGCTTTGACCGAAGATTCCACTTTCTCCCTAGTTCCACATGATGAGGGTATCAATATGCGATGCCGCCTTTGAATATGAAGTTTGGGTCATGTTTCTTGCTTTTCCTATGGACTATCAAATTGAGCATTATGTCCATAAGGCTGTCTCACACTTTGGTAAGCTGCTTGTCCGGCCCCGCCGGGATGTAACAAGGCTAGAATCTCGCCAAATGTCACATCAAGGATGTTCTTTGAAGTGCCGCATAGCCTTGTGATTACCAGGTGGGTATGCTACCGGTCTTGCTCGCCGTGGTCGATGCCGCTTATGTTCAATGGTCAAATACCGCATCAAACTTGGTTGGTAATGAGGATGTCCCCGCTTTTGAATGCATCTCCACACCCATATCGTTACCTTCCTACACCCTCATGCAGCAAGCAAGGATTGATGAGATGATGGCTCAAGATGCACTCGAATGAGGCCGCTGGAATGCTTCGAACCTGCTCGTGGTATTCAGGAAAATGGATGGGGAGGGCTCGTGATCCCTCCACCTTACATCGGATTCAGTTTTAGGACCTTCTTTCAAGATGATGGACCATCTCTCATGGATGGGGTGGACCCGAGCATAATGTGCAGGATAACCTCTCGATATCTGGTCATCCGACTCGAATTTCTGGCGTTGAAGCTCGCCGATGGATTTGTCAATGGAAACCCCGCAGCCAAAGTTGGAGTTCTTCAGGCTGGGGACGCCTCGCTTTCTTGAGTTCCAATCGATCATGAGTTCTTAATTTGATTGGGGCATGCTCAAGCGCATATATACACCAGCTATCACCCTTCAACATACTTCTCCTGTCGTGTTGCCTCTCAATCCCTTTCAGATCATTCAGAATCATCTCAATGCTGTTGCTGCAATTTGGATGGAGGGGATGGTGCCTGAACCTGATATTTTCTCAAGGATCTTTGCTTCTGTCTGTCAGTGGGAGACAATTGTGGTTCCATCGTCTGCCTTATTGCCTGAAGTGGCAATCTGGGATATGCCAGTACACTCTCCCGGCTTCAAGGCGATCACGCAGCTCGTCCCGGATGCAGTGGAATTAGTGCCTTCAGATCACCAGGCTTCTGCGCTCCAGGTGCTTGCATCTTCCTCTGTGTTCAATGCTACTCAACACCGCAATGTGTTAGTGCCCTTGGACACCACTGCTGTTCGACGGAGCAATCGATCCAACAAATATGATGGATTCAAAGTCAACCATGCTCCAGACACAAAGCGTTACAAGTCTAGGGTGAAACCACGCAAGATTCCTTTTGTCAATGCTGTTTCTTTGGCTGCTGCTCCTGTGCAGGTGCCCGACGCTGTCTGCCCCCCACCAACCCCGATCGAGGATCTTCAGTCGATGGGTAGCAAGTGTGGCATTGCTCCGGAAGCCATCTCCCGTGAGAAGCTGCTGGATGACCAGCGCTCGTTGAGGGTGGATGAAGACTGAAGCCTCTCATTCCGATGAATAAATCGTGGAATGTGCTCTCATGGAACATCAGAGGCATTAACTCTCATGCAAAACTTTTGGCTGTTAGGAATGCGATCGATACTAGCGGTTGTTCTGTGCTATGTATCCAGGAAACCAAACGCGAATCCTTTGATCTTGCCTTTATTAAGACTTTTCGCCCTAAGCGTTCGATAAATTTGTCTTTGCGCCACATTGGGTTCCTCGGTGGCATCATAGTCATTTGGAATAGTGCTGTGTTTACGGGCACATCTTGGTTCGTGGATTCTTTTGCCATTGGTATTTCTTTTGCGGCTACGCAGTCGAATGACGTGTGGAATCTGATCAATGTATATGGCCCCTACTCTGGTCAGCGCAGACTGGATTTTACAAATTGGCTTTTTGATTTAAACATCCCTGATGAAGAAAACTGGCTAATTCTTGGAGACTTCAATTTTATTCGATCCACAAGTAACAGAAACAAACCTGGGGGTGACGCTACGACATGCTCTTCGCTTAATGAGCTCATCCGGGCACAGTCGCCATGGAACTGCCTGTAAAAGGCCGAGCGTTTACCTGGAGTAATATGCAGGATGACCCTCTGCTCGAACAGTTGGATTGGTTCTTTTCGTCCTCTTGTTGGACCACCTCATATCCAAACACAATGGTCCTACCCCTGGGGAAGCCTGTGTCCGATCACATTCCATGCGTGGTCACAATTGAATCAAGCATCCCCCGGTCCAATCTTTTTCGGTTTGAGAATTTCTGGTGCAACCATGATGGGTTCATGGAGGTGGTTGCCAGTTCATGGGCTAAAACATGTCACGCACCCAATGCCGCTGCCCGAGTATGCAAAAAATTAAAGAGCTTGAGATATGATCTCAAGCGATGGAGCAAGGGTGTCTCGAAACTTAAAGCTCTAATTCAGAACAGCAATGAGACTCTGGCCATCATGGACGCCCTTGAGGACAAACGACCTTTATATAGTCCGGAGTCAAATTTTAGGAAGATTTTGCAAACCCACCTACAGGCCCTGCTCAAATACCAGAATGAATACTGGCGAAAAAGATGTACCATCAGGTACTTTCGTTTTGCTGATGAAAATACTAAGCTCTTTCAGTCATTGGCCACAGAGAGGTATAGGCACAATGCTATTGCCACACTAAGAGTTGGCGAGGTCGAAATTCATGATCATGCTGGCAAGGAGGGGGTCCTCTTCAATACTTACAAGGATCGTTTGGGTTCTTCTAAACCCACCAGTATGAAGTTTGACCTATCTAGGATCATCCGCAGGATTGAAGGGTTGGATCAACTGAGTACGCCCTTCTCAACTGATGACATCGATGCTGTTGTTAAGGAAATGCCAAATGACAGAGCCCCCGGCCCGGATGGTTTTAATGGTTGTTTTCTTAAGAAATGCTGGCAAATCATCAAGTCAGACTTTTATGACCTCTGTCACGCGTTCCATGCTGGTGGTCTTGACATCACTAGCATTAGTGAGGGGTTTATCACCCTCATTCCTAAAATTTCCTCTCCAGAAACGGCTAATGATTTCAGACCCATTACCCTACTGAACTGTTGTCTGAAAATCATTACTAAGATCTTGGCGAACCGGCTGCAGAGAGTCATCTTAAAAATCATACACAGGAATCAGTATGGATTTATTAAGGGTCGGACTATCCAAGATTGTCTTGCATGGTCGTATGAATATATCCATCAATGCCACTCGTCTGGGAGGGAGATTATACTGCTTAAGCTTGATTTCGCCAAGGCCTTTGATACGATTGAACACGCCCCATGTTGGAAATTATGAGACACATGGGTTTTGATGACAGGTGGCTAGGTTGGATGGAAACGATTTTTGGCTCGGGAGTTTCGTCGGTCCTTTTAAATGGTGTTCCTGGTCGGAAATTCAAGTGCAAATGTGGCGTGCGTCAGGGTGATCCTCTTTCGCCATTGATTTTTGTCCTCGCGGCCGATTTGCTCCAAGCTGCGGTCAATGACGCTTACGCCAAGGTCTGCTGGAGCTCCCAATCCCTCGTGAGAACGCAGGTGACTTCGGTGGTGCAATCTGGCGACGACACAATCCTGATTATGCAAGCGTGTCCTACATGGGCAGCCCGCATGAAACTTATCTTGGAGGATTATGCGGCCTCGGTAGGGCTCAAGATCAACTTTCATAAATCCACCCTCATACCCATTAATGTCGACTAACTGCATGTGGCGGGTTGGCGGGGTGTTCGGTTGTTCGCTGGCACCCTACCGCTCACTTATCTCGGTCTCCCCATGGGGACGACGAGGCCAACCGTTCTCGACCTCATGCCATTGGTACATTCTGTTGAGAGGAAAACTTCCACCGCCGTAGCACTCATGTCGTCGGGGCCAAGTCGACGCCGTGAATTCGGTGATCACTTCCATGCTAATTTATGCAATGTGCATGATCGATCGCACCCTAAAGTGGTCGAGCACCTTGAAAAATTACGCCGATCGCCTCGGGCAAAAAATTATGATGATGGGATCAAAGCCAACTCCCTTGCTGCTCGGGAGCTTGTCCGTCGATCAAACGGTGTGGCGGCCTTGGTGTTATCGATATCAAAATGCAAATGCGCGCTCCTTCTAAAGTACTTGTTCAAGTTCTACAATCGTGAGGATGTGCCCCAGGTTCAACTAGTATGGGAGGCTTACTATCCGAACAAGGTGCCTTGACGCCATCGAACCTGTGGGTTCGTTCGTGGAAAGACGTAATGCAGCTCAATGGGACCTTCCGAGGGGTCACCAAAGTCATCCCCGGGGACGGTTGCAGCTCTCTGTTTTGGAAAGATGTCTGGTTTACTGACACTGGCTCCACACTGATGGACACGCATCCGCGAGCTTTCTCTTTTGCTCTAAACGAGGATGACTCCATTGCCAAGGTTCTCAGGTCCACTGATCCGACCACGATCTTCAATCTACCTCTCTCAATCCAGGCTAGGGAGGAGGTCAGAGAAATCCAACAAGGGTCCTTGCATGTCAGCCTGGAAACCGACTCGCCCGACGTTTGGGTCTGTGATCTAGGACGATATTCGTCAAAGAAATACTACAACCACTGTTTCGGGCAGGTGAAAGCTGATGAGGCCTTTGGATGGCTATGGAAATCCAAATGCCTGATCAAATTTAAGATGTTTGGATGGCTGCTTATGGTTGATCGTTTGAACACCAGAAACATGCTGAGGCGACGACACTTTGCTGTGGCCGGGGGTAACTACGCTTGCATGCTCTGCCAAAACCCACCCGAGGAGACTGTGGAACATCTCTTCTTCGAGTGCCCTTTTGCCCAACAATGTTGGAGTAAGGTTGGTCTGACCTGGCCAGGAGGAACCAATCGGTTAGCCATCTTGCATGGCGGGAGAGAAACCTGGCATCGGCCGCTCTTTATGGATATCTTCCTACTTGCTGCTTGGAGCCTGTGGATGGAAAGAAACAACCAACATTTCAGGGGGATCCAGCACTCGTTCGTCGCGTGGTTAGCTAGGTTCAAACATTTGTTGGGTTTGGTGATTCATAACTGCCCTGAGAAGGTTCACCATTTTCTTTCTGATTTTATTGTAAATTTGGACCGCTAGTCTTGACTCTGATCCCCATGTGGCCGGGGGGGCCTAAAACCCACTGTAACATTCTTATAATTGTTATGTGGTGAGTAATACAAAGTCAGTGGGAGCCTCTCCCACTGTCACTAATCCTTCAAAAAAAACATATAGATCAAAGCTTCGACAAATGGTAATAAGATTGAAAAAACATCGTCGCTTTGAGAAGTATGTGATAAGCAAGAGCTCCCCCTAAATTTGTGCATATTTTAAGATTTGCTTTGGACTGCAAATGCACAAGGAATTAGGCTCATGGGTTACTCTTCCATGTCACATACATCTTGGTGGAGCGCTCAAAATAATAAAGATTGAATACATGCACTCATCACTAAGCAAAGTGAATGATCATATAAGGATAAGTAAGATAATATCATATAACAAGCATAAGTGTAGCTTATGATCAAACACATGATCATGAATGTCTCACAGGTAATAGCATAGTATCTCAAGCAATCAAAAGCAAACGAAGTTCAACCAAGAAGACAAGAGAGAACAAAAGCAGAAAATCTCTCTCTCGAAGCCTATGATCTATACATTTTTCTCCCCCTTTGGCAACAAGTTACCAAAAAGTTCCTAGAAAATGCATAGGACTATATCGTCTCTCAGGCTTGGTCTTCTGCTGGTGGCGTAGAGATGGCTCCTTGGATGAAGACTTCAGTTGATGTGGTAGGAGCTGAAGGAACTGGTTCTTACTGAGCTGTAGCTGGAGCAGATGAAGTGACTCGTGTGTGTAATCTTGGCTCGCAGCTGATCTCTCGAGCTCGAGGCACTCTAGCAAATGCATCGCTTGTTGTCATGCCCTTCCTCTCCTGCATGTCATCCTGTAGCTGCTCCACAACCGATCGAATCTCGCCATTTTGACATCAAGATCATAGAATTTTTGTTCCATGATTCTTTCCTGTGCTCTCCTGGTTTTGAGTTAGGTGGCCAACCCTTCTCACTCCGCAGAGTTGATGCTATCAAGTAACCAAGCTGCTCCTGCTTGTTCTTCAAAAAGTACTCAGATGCCTCTGCTAGAGTTGGCATCTTGGCAGCCTTCTCTTTCCTTGCCTTCTCCTTCTTCTCTTGAGCTTGTACTGATGATGGTTCATTCTCACTCATGACAACTTGATTGTCCTCAAATTCAGGATAGAGAACTAAGTGTTCCTTATCCAAGAGATACATCCCTGTGCCCATCTTTGAGTTAATAAACTCCTAAATCTGTGGGGCATATCCACAGCTCCTCTTTTGGTCTGCTGCTGTCCTCTTGATAGTTTCAACTATGAGGCTCATGACCTTGAATTTCCGGGGCACATCAAAAATGTGAAGCAAATTAATTGCATGCCCTCTGATCATGTTGTGGTCACCTGATTTGGGCAACAGAGTGTGCCTTAGGATCTAGTTGATCGTTGGCAGCCCTGACATAAGAAAATGAACTGATCCAAACTTGAAAGTCTCAAGTGCATCATCTGGGATCTCCTTGTACATCTGTGACATTGAGGTTTGATCCATCTTCTTCTTGGCATAAATGTCCAAGTCATCTTCACTTTCCTTTGGGGCATTGATCAGACTTGCCCATTCCTCTATGGTTGATTGGTATCTCGTTCCTTCAGACATCCAAACTATCCTGCCATCTGGATAGAAATGTGATGTGGAGTAGAATTGCATAATGAGCTCATCATTCCAGTTTGTGAGCTTTTGCCCAGCAAAATCTGCAACCCCACACGCACTGAAGCTGTCATATACTTCAGGATAGTGTTCTTCATTCTCCTGAATGTAGGTCCAGTCGACCCACCTCATATCACATACTATGGGCTTCTTATCCAATAAGATGGTCTCATAGAAGTCCTGCTGCTCCTTGGCGTGGAACCTGTAATCTACAGCAGTCCTTCTCCTGGTGGCTAATGATCTGACTCTCTCCATAGCCTCAACCCTAAATCTCTCCTGATCTTCATGTTCTCAGCCACAGGATGAGCATCATTGTGGTCTGGAATCTTGGGTTTGAGCTTCCTTAGGACTTTCCCTTCATCATCTTCCTCAGCAGCAACATCATGCATTGGGGCCTTGTTCTTTTCAGCAGCTGGTATACTCCTGGTATTCCTCTTAGGTGCATTCTTGGGCTTGGGGGCAGCTTTGGGTGCTACTTTGGGCTTTGAAGTTGCAGCCCCTGACTTGATAGCATCACCCATCAGCTTTTGTGTCTTGGGTGCTGGTGCAGCAACCTCTTCTTCCTCTTCATCCTCCATCATGGAAGGCTTTCCTATTACTCTGGCCATGGTCTTCTTGACCCTTTCCTTCCTTTTCTTTCCTTCAGCAGCAGCAGGCTCTTTGGGTTGGGATTCCAAAGAAGCTTGAGTGGAGACTCTGGCTTTGGACATTGGTTGTCTTCCTGCGGGCCTTTTGATCTTCATTCCTGGCTTAACTGCAGTTGAGCTGTACTCCTTCTTGAGCACTTTCTTCTTTGAACTTGCCTCATCCTCAACTGACACATAGTCCTCATCCTCAGACTCTGAGGTCTTCTTCTTCCTTGTCCTTGTGGCAGCCCTGGGCAAATTGCTGGGAGTGCTTCTGCTCCCCTCATATGAGCTGCTAGAGGAACTAGTGCCCTCACTCATGTGAATCTGCTCTTCTGACTTGTTCTGGCTGTCACTTTGGTCTGACATGCTGCACACACACGACTGCTGACCCTGTGAATAGTTATAGATGAGGTAGAGTGGATGAGCATCACAAAATGCAGAGATTTTTGCAAAAGAACGATTCAAAAAACTTAGTTTTAGTTTTCCACAGAAAGCATTTCGGATCTACCGATTTTCAAACTCGGTGATACCGAAGCAGTTTTGGAACCTAAACTAGTGAACTCGGTCGACCGAGTCACAGATTCGTGGCACCGAGACTGCTAGAGTTTCACAAAGTTTTAAAATCGGTCACACCGATTAGCAATTCTCGGTCGACCGAGAGTTACTAGTGCAATGGCGTTAGCCAAATCGGTGGGACCGAAGTTTTCAACTCGATGGGTCCGGATGGTTTCGTGAAACCTAACCCTAAATTTTGAATCACATCTATTCTAAGGAGTGTTTTGACTGGATAGAGGTGTTTCAATCGTGGCAAGAAGCATTATGAACACAATGTGCTGAGAATCAGACGAGGATAGCACTGTGATCGAGTTCATACCCTAGTTCGGCGGTGAACTCGCTACGGCGGCAACGGCGGAGATGAATTCCGTTGACGGCGGCGGAGACCAGCGACAGGAGGCGGCTGGCGACGAAGTCAACGATCCGGAGACCTAGTAGGCAGAGCGAGCTATGCGCGGGCGAGGAGTTTTGGAGAAAGTTTTCCAAAATTTTCCCGTGTGAATATATAGCCCGACACTGTCGGTGTGACCGAGTGGAACAACTCGGTGGCACCGAGATGCATAACTGTTAACAGTTACAGCAACTCGGTGTGACCGAAAAGTTCAAATCGTTTGCACCGAGATGAAAACCTAGATCGACTTAGTGATCTCGGTATGACCGAAATGGAGGAATCAGTCAGACCGAAAAAATCACAAAGAAGTTTTGGAAGTTTTAAGTCTATGACAAATCGGGGACTCCGAGTGCTCCTCACACAGAGTGGTTCGAATCTGACTTGATCAAATTTTGTGATGTAGCAAGAATAGAGTTTGAGACGATAAAAGCATAGATAGCTAGAGAAGGTTCTTAGGCATTCTTGTCCATCCACTTGGCCAAAGAAAAAGAAGCCAATCAATCAAAACAACAAGTGGATGTCCTCGAATGAGTAAAATATGCAACCAATATGCTCACACAATAAAATGACAAATGAAATATGTGACAAAGCATGCACAACCAATTCTAGCATCTATCAAACAATTGGCGATGACTAGGTCATCTATATATGAGTATATTGACTTAGGAGTCAAATGAGAAGATTTGATCATAGGTCATACTCATCGTTTAAGCTCAAGTGGGGTTACCACGTTTACATAAAGCATTTATGTGTTCACATCATTAGAGTTGCTTTGACTCAATTATTAGAGTTAAGCTCCCCCTAGATGTGAGATCCGCCCTTAGAGGGATGAACTAACCTTGGGTTTTGTCGATGATGACTTCATGTAGGTGTTGAAGATGTGGATGCTCAATGTTGATGTAGATCTTTTTGGAGCAAACCTTTGGAGTGAATTGCACTTTCAATACCTACATGGGTTAATCCCACAAGGAACAAACAAGAATATCCATAGACAAAGAGTGATGCACACACAAAATGATGTCCATGAAAACATTAGGTTACCTTGTCCCTTGCCTTACCAACATGAGGGTTTGTGACTCCTTGAACTAGTGCGGGATATGGAAGATGATTGCACTTGTCCTTGCCATAATGATATGAGTGAAGAATGTTGGCGGATCACCCTTAAGAACTCTCTAGTTCTTATTCTTCAGGATCCACATCATCTTGATGGGAATCCTTGGTGTAGTAGTTGTACTTGATGAAGTAGAACTTGACGTAGTCTTGGGAACCCACTTGATCAAGGCCTTAGGTGCTTCTTCAAATGCATCAATCTCCTCTTGAAGCTTGTCCTTGCCTTTGTTCTTGTGGTCTTGTGGTGGAAGATCATCGTGTGCTTGTGTTCCCTTGAAGGAAGTAGGATCATACTTCTCTTGTTAAGGAACAAACTTCGTCTTGGGGTATTGATCTTCTTCCCACTCTACTCCATTGGCATTGAACTTTCGTTCAAAACCAACACCTTGATTCTTCCGGTGCCTTCCTTGCTTGCGTACAATTTCCTAAAATTGCTTACTCCCGGCAAGGCTCTTGTATACACCTTTCTCTATAATTCCCTTCAATAAGCTGTTTTCTTGCTCAAGATAACTTGGCTAAGAGGATCATTAGTGGAATCAAGAGAACTACTAGAAGCAACAATATTGGATTTAGCATTATTATTGTTACTACTAGAGGAAGAATCTTTCTTGTTCTTGTTACTTGACTTGACTTGAGGCATGTAAGTAGATAAGAGTAAACGCTTGGCAATGTAAGAAGAACTTTTCTTACGGAGATCATCATTGATCGCTTTTAGGAACTCATGCTCTTGCTCAAGATTGAGCTTTTCAAAGCGTAACTTCTCATGAGCCCTTAAAAGTTCTCGATGATCTTCGAAGATAGTTTCATGAGCTAACTTAAGAGTGTTTAGTTCTTTAATTAGAAGCTCAATCTTCTCCTTATCATTGTCATTCGTTTCATCTTGATTAGCATGATTAATTGACGTTTCATCATAGTATTCATCACTAGAGTTGTCAACAAGTAAATCATCATCACCTAGCAAGTCATCTTCATCACTATTAAAATCCACAAACTCGGGGTGTGTTACCTTAGGACCTTTGGCCATGAAGCATCTTCCAATTCCTTCATTTGGTGAATCAAATATGTTGTAGGAGTTGGTTGTCACAAGTGCTAGACCGGCAACACCTTCATCTTGAGTGTATTCGGAGTCGGAGTGATAGCTTCTCTCGGAGTGATTGTCGGAGTCGGAGCCAGATACCCATTCACCAACATGAGCTTGATGTCTTCATTTTGTGTAGCTCTTTGATGACTTGTCCTTCCTTTCCGAATCCTTGCTTATCCGTGAGGGTCTTCGTTCATAACGATCATCTTTACTCCTTCTCTCTCTTGGTGGTGATTCTTCTCTTCTACTTCTTCTCTTGGGAGAATCTTCTCTTCTTTTTTAGGGTGCCGTACACTCATTGGAATAGTGTCCGGGTCTCCCACAATTGTAGCAGTTGCGCTCTCGACTAGAAGATCTTTTGTCATTGTAGTACCTTGACTTAGAGCTTCTTTCTTTGCTTCTACTCTTGTAGAATTTGTTGAAGTTCATCACCATTAAGCTCAATTCTTCATTGAAGGTTTGTTTCTCACTTGATGATGTGGGGGCTTCACATGAGTCTTTGTAAGCACCACTTGACTTGTTGTGAAGTTCCTCCGTATCCTTGAGTGACATCTCATGAGCAACAATTCTTCCAATGACTTCTGTTGGCTTGAGATCTTTGTAATTTGGCATCATTTGGATCAATGTGCACACGGTATCATATTTTCCATCCAATGCTCTTAGGATCTTCTTGATGATGAATCTGTCAGTCATCTCTTCACTTCCTAAGCCAGCAATCTCATTTGTGATAAGAGCAAGCCTAGAGTACATTTCAGCGACACCTTCACCATCCTTCATTTTGAACTTGTCAAGATGACTTTGGAGCACATCCAACTTGGATTCCTTGACGGAGTCGGTACCTTCATGCATATCAATCAAAGTATCCCAAATTTCCTTTGCATTCTCAAGACGGCTGATTTTGTTGAATTCTTCGAGGCACAAGCCATTGAAGAGGATATCACAAGCTTGAGCGTTGTATTGCAGCATCTTCAACTCTTCCGCGCTAGCTTCATGGTTCGGTTCTCTCCCATCAAAGAATTCACCTTGCAAACCAATACACACAATAGCCCAAACGGAGGGGTTATGTCCAAGAATATGCATTTTCATCTTATGCTTCCAACTAGCAAAATTAGTGCCATCAAAGTAAGGACCTCTATAGTGATAATTTCCCTCGCTAGACGCCATACTCTCCTAGGTTGTGAAACCAATGCTATGACCACCAAAAGCTATGGAAATCAAAGCAAATGGAGACCAATGCTCTGATACCACTTGTAGGACCTTGAAGTATGTCTAGAGGGGGGTGATTAGACTACTTGACCAATTAAAAACTTAACCTTTTCCCAATTTTTGACTTCGGCAGATTTTAGCTATCTTTGAACAAGTCAAGCAATCTTCACACAATTCAAGCAAGCATGCAAAGAGTATATAGGCAGCGGAAAATAAAGCATGCAACTTGCAAGAATGTAAAGGGAAGGGTTTGGAGGATTCAAATGCAATTGGAGACACGGATGTTTTTGTCGTGGTTCCGATAGGTGGTGCTATCGTACATCCACGTTGATGGAGACTTCAACCCACGAAGGGTAACAGTTCTTGTGAGCCCACGGAGGGTCCACCCACGAAGGGTCCACGAAGAAGCAACCTTGTCTATCCCACCATGGCCGCCGCCCACGAAGGACTTGCCTCACTAGCGGTAGATCTTCACAAGTAGGCAATCTCCTTGCCCTTACAAACTCCTTGGTTCAACTCCACAATCTTGTCGGAGGCTCCCAAGTGACACCTAGCCAATCTAGGAGACACCACTCTCCAAGAAGTAACAAATGGTGTGTTGATGATGAACTCCTTGCTCTTGTGCTTCAAATGATAGTCTCCCAACACTCAACTCTCTCTCACAGGATTTGGATTTGGTGGAAAGAAGATTTGAGTGGAAAGCAACTTGGGGAAGGCTAGAGATCAAGATTCATATGGTTGGAATGGAATATCTTGGCCTCAACACATGAGTAGGTGGTTCTCTCTCAAAACTGGTAAGTTGGAAGTGTAGGTTTGTTCTGATGGCTCTCTCCACGAATGAAGAGGAGGTGGAGGGGTATATATAGCCTCCACACAAAATCTAACCGTTACACACAATTTACAAACTCGGTGGGACCGAATCAACAAACTCGATCGGACCGATTTAGTAAACCTAGTGAACGTTAGGGTTTTCGGTGGGACCGATGTGCAACTCGGTAGGACCGATATGGTTAGGGTTAGGGCATAATGTAATCTCAGTGAGACCGATTACACAAACTCAGTGAGACCGAATTTGGTAATTAGCTAACCAGAGAGTTGGTCAGGTAAACTCGGTGGGACCGATTTGCTCTTTCGGTGAGACCGAAAAGTTACGAAAGTAAAACAGAGAGTTTACATTGCAATCTCGGTGGGACCGATCGCTCACTTCAGTTAGACCGAAATGTTACGAAGGGAAACAGAGAGATTACAATCCCATCTCGGTGAGACTGAGATCCCTATCGGTGAGACCGATTTGCCTAGGGTTTGTGGCAGTGGCTATGACAATTGAACTCGGTGGCGCCGGATAGAAAGAATCGGTAGGGCCGAGTTTGACTTTAGGTTTAGGTTATATGTGGATGTGAGAAAGTAGTGGAGGGTTTTGGAGCATATCACTAAGCACATGAAGCAAGAGGCTCATTAAGCAACACCTCATCCCTCCTTGATAGTATTGGCTTTTCCTATAGACTCAATGTGATATTGGATCACTAAAATGTAAAATGTAGAGTCTTGAGCTTTTGAGCTTGAGCCAATCCTTTGTCCTTAATATTTTGAGGGATCCACTTTCATCATCCATGCCATGCCATTCATTGAGCTTTCCTGAAATATTTGTCTTGGAATAGCATTAGCTTAATGAGCTATATGTTGTTATGAATTACCAAAACCACCTAGGGATAGTTGCACTTTCAAATTTGCAGCAAACAGTTTCATATACACACATTATAAATGAAAAAAAAATCAAAGTTGGATCCCTACCTCTTCCTACATGGTCCAACAGGGACTGAAACCAAAGATCACCCTATATGATGTAAAGTATGAATAATTGCCAAATTTTTGTTTTTGTTGTGGAGTGTTGGGGCATGCCACGGCGAGCTTTTGCAGCATACCCAAAGAGCTCCGGTTGTCTGCGTACTCCAT
This sequence comes from Aegilops longissima, assembly GCA_021605205.1. NCBI lineage: Eukaryota > Viridiplantae > Streptophyta > Magnoliopsida > Poales > Poaceae > Aegilops > Aegilops longissima. Next base: position 397,650,858 of record CM038680.1, read on the forward strand.
CGACATCAAGGCTTTGGCACTCTGGAAAAGGGTTCAGGCGGCAGCTCGACTGATGTGCCGTCATCTCCTCTCTGGTGGACGTTCAGTCTTTGTGGAGGCCCTGGAGAGGGAGACTAGGGACCCGGTCCAGCTTCCAGAGAATGTCGTCGCCTCCGTCTCCACCGCTGTCTAGGAATTAACAGTGGCGGCTTCCCTGCTGCTCCTCACCTCTGCTGGTGGGGTCAATCCGGTCCAAAGCGGCCTGGAGGACAACCACACACTGGGGTTAGGGGTAGCCCTGGAGGGGTGGCCTCTGCTGATGAAGCCTGGCGCCAAGGGCGCCATCCTGGAGCTATCCAAGGCATTGGCTGTGTTGGGAAACATAGCATGCAATTTCAAAAAACATCCTACGCTCATGCAAGATCTATCTAGGAGATGCATAGCAGCGAGAGGGGGAGAGTGTGCCTACGTACCCTCGTAGACCGAAAGCGGAAGCGTTTGGCAACGCGGTTGATGTAGTCGAACTTCTCTCGTTCCGACCGATCAAGCACCGAACGTCCGACACTTCCGAGTTCTGCACACATTCATCTCGATGACGTCCCTCGAACTCTTGATCCAGCAAAGTGTCGAGGAAGTAGATGAGTTCCGTCAGCATGACGACATGGTGATGGTGATGGTGAAGTGATCCGCGCAGGCCTTCACCTAAGCACTATGACAATATGACCGGAGGCGTAAACTGTGGAGGGGGCGCCGCACACGGCTAACAATTGTTGGTGTGTGTTCTAGGCGCCCCCTCCCCACGTATATATAGGTGGGAGGGTGAGGGAGACAGCCTTGGGGCGCCCCAAGTAGGAGGAATCCTACTTGGGGCCCAAGTTCAATTCGCCCCCTACCATGTTTACAGAAGGGGAAAGGAAGGAGGAGGGAGGAGGGAAGGAAGGGGGAGGCCGAATCCCTCCCCTTCCTTCTCTTTTTCCCTCTTTCCTTCCCCTCAGGCGCGGCCCATATGGGGGCGCGGCAGTCCCTGCTGGCTGCTTCATTTTCCCCTCATGTTCCATTAGGCCCATATCTTTGTCGGGGAACCCTTCCGTGACTGATATGTACCTGTACCCTCCAGAACACTTCCGGTGTCTGAATACCATCGTACTATATATCAATATTTACCTCTCGACCATTTCGAGACTCCTCGTCATGTCCGTGATCTCATCGGGGACTCCGAACAACATTCGGTCACCAAATCACATAACTCATATAATACAAAATCGTCATCGAACGTTAAGCGTGCGAACCCTACGGGTTCGAGAACTATGTAGACATGACCGAGACACCTCTTCGGTAAATAACCAATAGCGAAACCTGGATGTTCATATTGGTTCCTACATATTCTAGAAAGATCTTTATCGGTCGAACCGTTATGACAACATACGCTATTCCCTTTGTCATCGGTATGTTACTTGCTCGAGATTTGATCATCGGTATCTTCATACCTCTCGTTACCGGCAAGTCTCTTTACTCGTTACATAATGCATCATCCCGCAACTAACTCATTAGTAACTTTGCTTGCAAGGCTTCTTATGATGTGCATTACCGAGAGGGCCCAGAGATACCTCCCCGATACTCGGAGTGACAAATCCTAATCTCGATCTATGCCAACCCAACAAACACCTTCGGAGATACCTGTAGAGCATCTTTATAATCACCCAGTTACATTGTGACGTTTGATAGCACACAAGGTATTCCTCCGGTGTCTGGGAGTTGCGTAATCGCATAGTCAAAGTAATATGTATATGACATGAAGAAAGCAATAGCAATAAAACTGAACAATCAGTATGCTAAGCTAACGGATGGGTCTTGTCCAACACATCATTCTCCTAATGATGTGATCTCGTTCATCAAATGACAACACATGTTTATGGTTAGGAAACTTAACCATCTTTGATTAACGAGCTAGTCTAGTAGAGGATTACTAGGGACACTGTGTTTTGTCTATGTATCCACACATGTATCAAGTTTCTAGTTAATACAATTATAGCATGAATAATAAACATTTATCATTAATAAGGAAATATAAAATAACAACTTTATTATTGCCTCTAGGGCATATTTCCTTTAGTCTCCCACTTGAGCTAGAGTCAATAATCTAGATTACATTGTAATGATCTGACACCCATGGAGTCTTGGTGCTGATCATGTTTTGCTCATGGAAGAGGCTTAGTCAACGGGTATGCCACATTCAGATTAGTGTGTATTTTGCAAATCTCTATGTCTCCCTCCTTGACTTGATCACGGATGGAGTTGAAGCGTCTCTTGATGTGTTTGGTTCTATTGTGAAATCTGGATTCCTTCGCTAAGGCAATTGCTCCAGAATTGTCACAAAATATATTCTTTGGATTCGATGCACTAGGTATTACACCTAGATTGGATATGAACTCCTTCATCCAGACTCCTTCATTTTCTTCTTCCGAAGCAGCTATGTACTCCGCTTCACACATAGATCCTGCCACGACGCTCTGCTTGGAACTGCACCAACTGGCAGCTCCACCATTCAATATAAATATGTATCTGGTTTGTGACTTAGAATCATCCGGATCAGTGTCAAAGCTAGCATCGACGTAACCATTTACGACGAGCTCTTTGTCACCTCCATAAATGAGAAACATATCCTTAGTGCTTTTCAGGTACTTCAGGATGTTCTTGACCACTGTCCAGTGATCCACTCATGGATTACTTTGGTTCCTCCCGCAAGGCACACATCAGGTCTGGTACACAGCATAGCATACATGATAGAACCTATGGCTGAGGCATAGGAAATGACTTTCATTTTCTCTCCATCTTCTGGAGTGGTCGGGCATTGAGTCTGACTCAATGTCACACCTTGTAACATAGGCAAGAACCCTTTCTTTGACTGGTCCATTTTGAACTTCTTCAAAACGTTATCAAGGTATGTGCTTTGTGAAAGTCCAATTAAGCGTCTTGATCTATTTCTATAGATCTTGATGCCCAATATATAAGCAGCTTCCCCGAGGTCTTTCATTGAAAAACTTTTATTCAAGTATCCTTTTATGCTATCCAGAAATTCTACATCATTTCCAATCAACAATATGTCATCCACATATAATATTAGAAATGCTACAGAGCTCCAACACACTTTCTTGTAAATACAGGCTTCTCTGAAAGTCTGTATAAACCGTATGCTTTGATCACCTCATCAAAGCGTATATTCCAACTTCGAGGTGCTTGCACCAGTTCATAAATGGATCGCTGGAGCTTGCACACTTTGGTAGCACCTTTAGGATCGACAAAACCTTCTGGTTGCATCATATACAACTCTTCTTTAAGAAATCCATTAAGGAATGCAGTTTTGACGTCCATTTGCGAGATTTCATAATCATAAAATGCGGCAATTGCTAACATGATTCAGACAAACTTAAGCATCACTACGGGTGAGAAAGTTTCATCGTAGTCAACTCCTTGAACTTATCGAAAACCTTTTGCGACAAGTCGAGCTTTGTAGATAGTAACATTACCATCAGTGTCAGTCGTCTTCTTGAAGATCCATTTATTCTCTATGGGTCGCCGATCATCGGGCAAGTCAACCAAAGTCCACACTTTGTTCTCATACATGGATCCTATCTCAGACTTCATGGCCATAATCCATTTATCGGAATCTGGGCTCATCATAGCTTCTTCATAGTTAGTAGGTTCATCATGGTCTAGTAACATGACTTCTAGAACAGGATTACCGTACCACTCTGGTGCGGAACATGCTCTAGTTGACCTACGAGGTTCAGTAGTAACTTGATCTAAAGTTTCATGATCATTATCATTAGCTTCCTCTCTAGTTGGTGTAGGCATCACGGGAACGGTTTACTGTGATGAGCTACCTTCCAATTCGAGAGAAGGTACAATTACCTCATCAAGTTCTACTTTCCTCCCACTCACTTCTTTCGAGAGAAACTCCTTCTCTAGAAAGGATCCATTCTTAGCAAAAAAGATCTTGCCTTCGGATCTGTGGTAGAAGGTGTACCCAACAGTTTCTTTTGGGTATCCTATGAAGACGCACTTCTCTGATTTGGGTTCAAGCTTATCAGGCTGAAGCTTTTTCACATAAGCATCGCAACCCCAAACTTTAAGAAACGACAACTTAGGTTTCTTGCCAAACCACAGTTCATACGGTGTCATCTCAACGGATTTAGACGGTGCCCTATTTAACGTGAATGCAGCTGTCTCTAATGCATAACCCCAAAATGATAGTGGTAAACCGGTAAGAGACATCATAGATCGCACCATATCTAATAAAGTACGGTTACGAGGTTCAGACACACCATTACGCTGTGGTGTTCTAGGTGGCGTGAGTTGTGAAACTATTCCACATTGTTTTAAATGAAGGCCAAACTCGTAACTCAAATGTTCGCCTCCGCGATTAGATCGTAGAAACTTCATTTTCTTAAGATGATTCTCCACTTCACTTTGAAATTCTTTGAACTTTTCAAATGTTTCAGACTTGTGTTTCATTAAGTAGATATACCCATATCTCCTCAAATCATCTGTGAAGGTCAGAAAATAACGATACCCACTGTGAGCCTCAACACTCATTGGACCGCATACATTGGTATGTATTATTTCCAATAAGTTAGAGCTTGCTCCATTGTTCCGGAGAACGGAGTTTTAGTCATCTTGCCCATGAGGCATGGTTCGCAAGTATCAAATGATTCATAATCAAGTGATTCCAAAAGCCCATCTGCATGGAGTTTCTTCATGCGCTTTATACCAATATGACCTAAACGGCAGTGCCACAAATATGTTTTGCTATTTTCAACTTTGCATCTTTTGGCATCAATATCATGAATATGTTTATCACCACAATCGAGATTCAACAAAAATAGACCACTCTTCAAGGGTGCATGGCCATAAAATATATTACTCATATAAATAGAACAACCATTATTCTCTGATTTAATGGATAACTATCTCGCATTAAATAAGATCCAGATATAATGTTCATGCTCAACGCTGGCACCAAATGACATTTATTCAGGTCAAAAACTAATCCCAAAGGTAGATGTAGAGGTAGCGTGCCGGCAGTGATCACATCGACCTTGGAACCATTCCCAACACGCATCGTTACCTCGTCCTTAACCAATCTTCGTTTAATCTGTAGCCCCTGCTTCGAGTTACAAATATGAGCAACCAAACCAGTATCAAATACCCATGCGCTAATACGAGCATTAGTAAGGTACACATCAATAACATGTATATCAAATATACCTTTGTTCACTTTGCCATCCTTCTTATCCGCCAAATACTTAGGGCAGTTCGGCTTCCAGTGACCAGTCCCTTTGTAGTAGAAGCACTCAGTTTCAGGCTTGGGTCAAGACTTGGGCTTCTTCCCGGGAGTGGAAACTTGCTTGCCATTCTTCTTGAATTTCCCCTTCTTTACCTTGCCGTTTTTCTTGAAACTGGTGGTCTTTTTAACCATCAACACTTGATGCTCCTTCTTGATTTCTACCTCCACAACTTTGAGCATAGCGAAGAGCTCGGGAATTGTCTTATCCATCGCTTGCATATTATAGTTCATCACAAAGCCATTGTAGCTTGTTGGTAGTGATTGAAGAACTCTGTCAATAAGACTATCATCTGGAAGATTAACTCCTAGCTAAGTCAAGTGGTTATGATATCCAGACATTCTGAGTATGTGTTCACTGATAGAACTGTTCTCCTCCATCTTGCAGCTATAGAACTTGTTGGAGACTTCATATCTCTCAACTTGGGCATTTGCTTGAAATATTAACTTCAACTCTTGGAACATCTCATATGGTCCATGACGTTCAAAACGTCTTTGAAGTCCCGATTCTAAGCCATAAAGCATGGCACACTAAACTATCGAGTAGTAATTAGATCGAGCTTGCCAGACATTCATAACATCAACATTAGCGACGCATCAAGGACATAATTCCTCTATGCAGCAATGAGGATAATCCTCAAGTTACGGACCCAGTCCGTGTAGTTGCTACCATCATATTTCAACTTAGCTTTCTCTAGGAACGCATTAAAATTCAAGGGAACGGTAGCACGGGCCATTGATCTACTACATAGATATGCAAAAACTATCAGGACTAAGTTCATGATAAATTAAGTTCAATTAATCATATTACTTAAGAACTCCCACTTAGATTTACATCCCTCAAGTCATCTAAATGATATGTGATCCAAATCAACTAAACCATGTCCGATCATCACATGAGATGGAGTAGTCATCAATGGTGAACATCTCTATGTTGATCATATCTACTATATGATTCACGTTCGACCTTTTGGTCTCCAGTGTTCTGAGGCCATGTCCGCACATGCTAGGCTCATCAAGTTTAACCTGAGTATTCCATATGTGCAAAACAGTCTTGCACCCATTGTATGTGAATGTAGAGCCTATCACACCCGATCATCACGTGGTGTCTCAGCACGACGAACTGTCGCAACGGTGCATACTCAGGGAGAACACTTATACCTTGAAATTTTAGTTAAGGGATCATCCTATAATGCTACCACCGTACTAAGCAAAATAAGATGCATAAAAGATAAACATCACATGCAATCAAAAAATGTGACATGATATGGCCATCATCATCTTGTGCTTTTGATCTCCATCTCCAAAGCATCATCATCATCGCCATTGTCACTAGCTTGATACCTTGATCTCCATCATAGCGTCATGGTCATCTCGCCAACTATTGCTTCTACAACTATCGCTAACGCATAGTGATAAAGTAAAGCAATTACATGGCGTTTGCATTTCATACAATAAAGAGACAACCATAAGGCTCCTGCCGGTTGCACTACAAAAAAAATACACTTCGTGATGATACGTGTTTGTCACAGTAGGTCGCGTTTTTTGTCATGCATGTACATCCATGACGATTTTATGACAGAATCAAGATAGTCATACCTGTGTTGTCGTAGAAGTGTTCCATGACATTACCAAAATTATCATCACAGAAGTGTCCACTTCCATGACGATAAATCGCGCGTCACAGAAGTGCTTTCGTCAAGAGTGACCGACACGTGGCATCCACCGTAACGAAACGCTGTTAAGCTATCGGGTCGGGTTTTGGATCCGATAACCCGTTAACAGCCCCGACCAATGGGGATTTTCCACGTGTAAAATCATCATTGGCTGGAGGAAACACGTGTCGGCTCATCGTTGGGATAGATGTCATCCACTCATTGGACAGAAGGCGCCTACGATACATCGACACATGGCATGGCCCAATAGAGGCCCATTCCTGTTATAAGGCCGGCCCGTTTAACTTGGTCAAAAGGTGGCGGGCCGGCCCATGGAAAGCCTGTTAACGGCCTGTTCGCATATAGCCCATTTACGACCGCTAACCCAAGGCATGTTCGCCCTATCCGAATTAGGCCCGATGGCGTCATATGGGCCATCCAATATGACTCGGCCAGTATTCACTTCGCCCGTATGGCCCATGAAGTCTTCGCCCATATGAGGCCCTATGTAACTCTTGGCCTATTGACGGCTCGTGGTGGCGGCCCGCAATGAACAAGTGTATCACTTTACACCCATTAACGGCCCGTGGTGGCGGCCCGTAATGAACAAAGGCATCACTTTATACCCATTAATGTCCCGTTATTCAGTTGGGCGTTTCTGTGCCATGTTATCTTCGGCCTTCTTAGAGCCCATTTATTCTTGGGCTCATTTCCAGATTCATTTACTTACGCCCCGTTCGTCATTTTTCGCTTATGGGCCAAATTCAGCCCGTGGTTCTGATCGGCCTGTTTGTGGTCCGTTGTCGTGGGGCGTTTTCAAAGCGTCATCAAATACGGCCTATTAACGATGGCCCATTATGGTCGGCCCATGAACGGACGATTCCAACTCTAGCCCATTTACGGCCATAATGCGGCCTGTTATTGGACCATGTTTGGCCAGTCGATCATACGGCCCGTATAAGGCCCATTGATGATAGGCCCGTAGAAGGCCCATTGTTTCTATGGCCCGTAGCAGGCCCATTGTTTCTACGGCCCGTAGAAGGCCTACTGTTTCTACGGCCCGTAGAAGGCCCATTGTTTCTATGGCCCGTAGGAGGCCCAGTGTCACTACAATAAATATTAGCCCATGGTTATTTGGCCTAGTTTTAGAAAATAGGTTATTGCAGCCACTAGCAAACTGCGGAAAAAGAACTGCACTGACTACAAGCAAACAAATAAACAACATATCAAGGAAATAAATAAGCAAGCAACTTATGCTAGGCTATCACGCCTATTACACATATTACATCCACTGGGCATCAAAGTTCGCCACCAGTGCAAATATAGGGAACAAAGTAGCATATCATATACACTGGTTGTCAAAGTTGGCGACCAGCGCAAATAAACGCCGCAAACAAAACAAATCCGAATGAAACCACTTGAAGATCTCAAGAAACAATATCCTCGGGACCCATAATGCTGGAAAGATGCTTAGCAAGCTTATTAACTTTCTCTTGTTTGGCGCTTAAATCCTCCAAAGACTTGCTGTTGCACCGAAAATATGCATCTGAATTCTGCAGGACTTCCTCGGTCCTTGACTTCTGTCGCAAACACACCTGATCGATGTCTTTCAACTTGAAGTTGAGACTCAAGAATACTGAACTGACTCAGCAGTAGCGTTCAAGAGCTTGTGCCAGCGAGAGTGGCGATAACTCAAACACTACATCAAGACAGGACTTTTGGGTTCCCTCACTTTATCGCCAAGATAGTTTTATCAGCTTTCTTGGAGACCAATAGGATGTCTCACTATCTTGAACCTTATCTGCATTACTTCCTTTACCATTGGATAACGCGGTCTTGTTCTCCAATATTTTGTCCGCATTCTAAAAGAGAAACAAGCAGACACATCACATGTTTACCATGTTGTATATGAAACTCATTTTGGTAAATGAGTTCAAGAGTAAAGTGGACAGGATAACAATATGAAACAAACATATATCTATGTACCATGGTCACTTTATGGTCTATATCATTCTAGTTTTTGTTGCCAAATCAAGATAGAGACACAGTTCAAATAATATTTGTTCAAGACAAAGCAGAATATACAGAATATAAGTGTGGGTAACTATAGAGCAATAACAACACTTGTAATGTGCATGACATGAGAACATAATTGTTTATTCAATTGAAACTGAAATCAACATAGAGCAGGTTACAACAGCAAACCAGTTAAAGAAACAGGTTTAAAACATACCTGTTGCGCCATTGGAGTTTCAATTCCATCCTTCAAATTTGAAAATAGTTGGTATGAGTAAATACAGTAATGCAACAGCAAAAGGAGTATGAACCATAGCTACAGAACCTGACCTGAGAACAAATCTTCTTCTCCTTTAAGCGTTGAGTTGGGATTCAGAGTGGTGGTCCTCGTGCTTTGGGCACTGCAGTTCCCTTACTAACTGCTTGTGTTTGGATGCTCTGTGGTGGAGACGGTGATGTGTCAACTGGAACTGGGTTACTATCTGCCGGGGTTGGGGTTAGAAGGGGTGTAGCTGGTTCTCTGTCCAACTGGGTTGGGGTACAATCTGCGAGTCAGGTTATGTGTGGTGGATCTGGTCCTTGGGAAAGTACAACCGTGGTTCTATCTGCATCAACTGGTAGCACTATCTTTTCTGAAGAACGTGTTGTTACTCCCTTAGATACTGCCATCACGCTCTCCAATTCAAATGGCTAATAAACAAGAAAAGTAATTGAAAGTATAGACATTGTATGATAGACAGGTGCAATGGATAGTGGGGAATAAAAGAGGGCATGAAATAATTCATATTTATGTTGTCTAACCAAACAGGATAGCATGACACAATTTCACATATATGATGGCTAACTAAACAGGATAGCATGACACAATTTCACATTATGATGGCTAACTAAAAAAGATGGAAAGACATAGTTCAAAATATGAGACTATGTAAACAGGATGACATGGCATAACTATATAATGTGTTTATTAAATAGGTTGGCATGCCATAATTCACATACATTCACGGATAGAATGCCATAATTCAAAATATGATGACTGTAAACACTAAACAGGATGAGATGATATAGCTATATGATGTCTTTATTAAAGGGGTTGCCATGCCATAATTTAGATAGATGATGTGTACGTACTATGTAAACATGATGGCATGATATAATTCAAATATATGATTTATATTTTAAGCAAGTAAGCAGATGGCAATCCATATATGATGCAAAAACTAAGCAATGCAAGACAAGACAACATGCATGACATGGGTAATATAACCCTGCCAAGTTTGAGAATAGACCTCAGGGGGGAAATAGGACTGGTCATCGGTCTCGAATCCTCCTCGAGGAGCTCTCAGAACCAGCAAGATGTCTGCTTCATGAGTAGCATTGTCTTCTCTGAATACCTTGTTTTCACTCGAGATACTTCCATCACCGTTTAAATGGCTGATGCAGGAAGAGTAGTTGAATATACAAGCGTTGTCGACAAATGGAACACGTAATACAAAAAATGATAGCATGATATAATTCACATACATGATGATTGGCTAAACAGCATGGCATTGCATAATTCACATATATAATGCCTTTGCAACAAGATAGCATTGTATAATTCACATATATAATGTCTTGCAACAAGATGGCAATGCATAATTCACATATATGGTAATTAGACACCTGAGCAGTGGCATTCACACAAAGCATGTCTAAACTAATCAAATGACATAGCAATGCGAGACACCATACACACGATATGAGCAACATAACCCTGCCAAGTTAGAGCATACACCTCGGGGAATAGGACTGGTCATCTGTCTCGAATCCTCCTCGAGGAGCTATCCATAACCAGCGAGATATGCGCGTCACGATAGCATAGTCTGCTCTGAAGACCTTGTTTTCGCTCCAGAATTTGCCATCACCGTGTCAAATGGCTGATGCACACAAAGAGCTGTTGAATGTACTAAGATTGTTGACAAATGTAATATGTAATGCAAAAAAAAGATGTCCTGATATAATTTACATATAAGATGACTGGCTAAGCAGGATGGCATTGCAAAATTCACATATATGATGCCTGGCTAAACAAGATGGCGTTGCATAATTCACATAAACGATGAATAAACTACACAGATGGCATTCACACAAAGGATGTCTAAACTAAGCAGATGACATATTTGATGTATAAAGTAAGCAATGCAAGACACCATATGCATGATATAACCAACATCAGCATACCATGTTAGAGCGAAGACATCAGGGGGTAAATAGGAGTTGTCTTCTCCTTCTGAATCCCCCTCGGAACATATATCTTCCTCTCGATTACAATCCGAAATGCGTGGAGGGGGGCTGCCTTTGCGCCTACCATGGAGCGACGTCTGCATGAAATTTTATTGCCACGCAAGGCTCGTCTCTTTTGCTCTACATGTTCAGTTCCATTGTTTACAATAACTGTCCTGCATAGGAATAAAACATATTGAGATTATGTAAGGAGTGCATGCAGAAATCCAGAGTGATGGTAGCAACCTATGGATAGACCCAAAACCAATAATAGCAGGCAGATAATGGCTTCAGTTAAAAAATACAGATAATGGCTTCTTTACTGTTTGTTTCCCACCCAACATGAAACTCATAGTAGACACCGGAGATTAACCAGATAGTAGATAGATACTATTGATAGCGGACCCGATATGTACCGCACAACCATTTAAAAACTCAAGTTTGACCATTAGTTTGGAGCTGACTCAGAGTCTAATCGGTGAACAGGACGATAAAGTAGCATGTAATATTAAGCGATGCATAACGTAAGCAAACACGAAAGAGTGTGACCTCTCTTGCGGACCCGTGTAGTCCTCGAGGTCATCTGCTCGGTTGATGATGGTAATGCAGTTTTCATGGCTGCCAGCGGCGGGGAAGAAGATCTGAGGCGGCGAAAGACAGTCTAGAGGCCGGATCCCTGCTGTGCTGGACCCTTCTGTCGTTGGAGCAACTGAGCTGGGGTGGATGACGGCGCAGCAGGAGCGGGACAAACCACGCAAGGTTTTCTTTGACAACTATCTGTAAGAGAAGTAATTATGTAAGTACTCGTTTGAATTGGAGGATTCCAACAATGTAGGGATAGGAAATAGACAGGAATAGGATTGGAATGCACGTGCAAAACGGAGAATTTAAAAACATAGGATTTCTGCCAATCTGGGTGTTTGATTCACAACAATTGGAAGATCACAGGATGCAAAGAAGCATGGTGAGATTAAGTCAAACCACAAGAAAATGTATGGTTATAATGCTATTATGCTACCATCTCTTAGTATTCTGCTTCATGAATAGGAATTTGAAAAGGAGGACACGTGAAAATTAATTCCTACATTTTTTCTTTCAAGGAGACACTAAAGGAACAAATCCGTGTGCTCAGTGGACAATATATATAACATGTAGAGTAAAAAAGAGATGCAACAAGTGTACAACCTCTTTGGCGAAGCCATGTCGATCTCAGCGTGATTGGGTTGGCCGGTGAGGATGCTCCGGCTGACTTTGCTGTCGGAGGAGGGGAAGAAGATCTTAGGCATCCGGAGATGGAGCCGAGGTATCGCTCATTGTGATGGAGGGTTTAAATCGTTGGAGCAGCTCTAGTGAGTTGTACGACGCCGAGGCTGAAGCAGGACAAGAGAGACAACGAACAACGTTAACCTGAGTGGAATTCTAATAGCATCTCTAATACATGACATAAAATACATAACCACAAAGTGCTAGATTTAAAATACATCAGCCTCTCATCTCTGAACTTAATTGTCGAAACTGAACTTAACCGTCGAAACTGAACTTAACTGTCGAAACTGAATTTTGCTGTCGAAACTGAACGCACTAGCAAGGTGAGGCTACACGTCGGTCGACTGACTTTTTCATCTCTGGTCAGTCGATTTTGCAGCCGTTGGATACGAAATCAAGGGCCTGCGGTTCATCTTCAACCTTCACCCCCTGAGCCGCCAGCAACCACCAGCCAAACAGCAGGCCCCCGCCACCCGCGGCCGGCGGTGTGCCGCCCCGCCCGCCCCGAAAACAATCCCCACCGCTGGTCCGCCGCCGCCCCGGCCATCCCTCTAGGCCCCCATGTGCCGAGCTTTTTCTCCGGCGATCCCCACGCCACCGCCCCGCCAACGCCCCGCCACCGCCGGTGACCACCGCCCCCATCCTGAACCCTAAACAAGGCGCGGGTTGAAATTTCCGGACAAGCCTAACGTGTACTGTACCAAATCAATGCGCACTACAAATGTCATTCAAAACTTTGAAGTCATGTTATGCTCAACTAAAATATTCCGCTACGTGTATAATGCATGCAACCTACTACTCAAATGAACGTTTTAGTGCATTCCAAACGTATAATATGAACTAAATTTGAATTCGCTTCGCTATTTGAATAAGATCTACAGTAATGATTGTTGTGAAGTCAAAGCATTTGAATTCGTTTCTTTGTTTTAATAAGATCTACAATCATCATTATTGTCAAGTTAGACCATCGTTTGTCTATTATCTTCACAGCACACCACATGATTAGTCTCGATTTACATATGAACTATGTGTACTATATGAACTCGAACTAGATTTTTTGAATCCACTTTATTTTGATTTCAAATCACATTACATTTCTAGCTCTAGCTAGATCTTCATAATCTAAACCATGTCTCATATGTATGATGTGTTTATCACATTATGTATGGTGCCCCGCCCCCTACGCCTACAAGTATTTAGATGTGAGTTGCAAACATCACACATTACCACAAATTCAAATAAAATGTGAGAATGTTCGATATATAGTATTGTTTAGATTGTTCGATATTTAGTTGTAAGATGCAAACGCCACACATTATCACAAATTCAAATAAAATGTGAGATTGTTTGATGTATAGTATGGTTTAGATTGTTCGGCATTTAGTTGTGAGTTGCAAACGCCATGCATTATCACATTATGGTATAACATGTGCACAGCACGTGTATCACCGCTATATTCATGCATGCAATGTTTAAAACACTATGATCTCCTGTTCAAATATATGAATCCGCTTTCATATCAAATTATGATCTTTGTTAGTCTATTACACCCACACAATCCTCTAACCTTTGTAGCTACCACTAACTTTCTCTCGTGCATGCACACGCCCTCCTCGCCCTCCCCCTCCCTCGGCATTCTATCCACCGAGCACATTCATTTTTTTTCTTTAGGTCGTTCTCCCGGAGTCTCCACAACTCCTTTCCGACACACACCGGTCGATAAACCTCTCCAGCAATGCCTACCTACAACATACACACACACCTTCAATCTCCTCCTTTATGTGTCCTTGCCTCGTGTCTTTCATACGGTCAAACACAGTGTAAACTCTCACCCCTCTTTTCATCGATCTCACAACAGCACACTGCTCCCCCTATCTAGCTAGTAGTTGGGCCTCTCGCACCACCTCCTAGCTCCATTCTCTCTGTCTATCCGTCTCGCTGTGCCTTATTTGCCTCTAACAAATGGACGTACACCGACCGGTCTCTCGCTATACATATAGCTAGCTAGGTCCTTATAACTCATTTTTACCCACACGTCGATCGATCTACCTCATTAGTTGTGTCTCTCCCTTCCTCCGACAAACAACAATTGATCTACGGATCTAGTTAGGTTTTCTTACCAAACACATGGTTCCCCTTCATCATCCATGGATGCGTCCCGACAGATCTATCACGCATAGGCACACACAGAAACACATCCCCACTCTTATTGATAACATTGCAGTTCCACCCTCAGTTTGTCTAGTACGCCTCTCCCACCATCTCCGAGAAGCAACTCCATCACCCATATAGCACTCTACCCTCTCCCTCCCTCTCCCTCCATCTCTCTCTCTCCTCTCTCTCTCTCTCTGTCCCATCATATTTCCCATCCTTCAGTTATGTATGGATGTCGACCGATCTCCCTCAAGACATAGCTGGGTCTCTCCTTCTCAACACATATACGAGTCGTTCTACCTCTATAGTTAGGCCTCTCCCTACCCTCCCCCCCCCCCCCCCCCACACACACACCGATACATCAAGCTCTCTAGTCATGTCTCCCTGCCACACACAAACTTGACATGTGCCCTCTAACGTTCCGGTAGGCCAGTCGCCCTATATCTTTGACTTGCACACACACACAATTTCGATGGCTCTCTTCATCAATCTCGCACCCACCCACTTGATCCTCTCTTCGACTCTATCGATAGCTATGACCCATCCCTCTCTTCTCGTGGATTGCCCGACCCTCCATGTATGATATGGATAGGCCTCCATTTCACACACATTGCATGCAAAATTTTGTTTGAGATGTCATCGACACATATTCCCACAAATAATTCACGAAATCAACCCCCACCCCACCACCACCCCCACCCCAAAACAAAAAACACTCACTGAACGCAGTTTGTATCTCTCACACACACCCACGTGGGTGGGGGCGGCAGAAGAGAAGAGGTGCATGCACGGCGCACGTACTCCCGTCTCTTTCCCAACCACACCCGCGCGGGTACACGGTGGAGCTCAATTCTGTACGAAAAAGGCAGCCCACATGGTAATTTGGCACGTGTACTGGTTGTCCACTTGGTGGAGGGAGGATCGTCTACCACGGGTGAACAAACAAATTGCGACTTGACGTGTTATGTTAAAAAAAGAGGCAAACCATGTGGGGCCTACCTTAGAGGCAAGACTTTTGATGTGTCTCGTCAACTCGCAGAACGAGGAGAAGTTTCCTTAGTACACCGTCTCCCCCACCCACGGGCGCGGTGGCTCACAGGATGAGGTGAAGCTTGCTCCGCCTTATGCCCGCTCCCTCGCCCATGCGCGCGGTGGCTCGCAGGACGAGGAGAAAAATTTACTACTCCCTCCATTTACTCCTCGCCCCTACTACCTTGGTTATAGAGATTATATCATATTATTTGGAATATATATTTCCTTTAGTAGATTTCAATATGAACTACTAGTACATACTCCAAACACTGATGTATATAGATGTATTTTAGAGTGTAGATTCACTCATTTTGCTCGTATGTAGCACTCTCCCTCGCCCTCGACCCTCGCCCACGTGGTGGGCGTGCAGCAATTCATTCGGTCTCATATAGCCGTAACGATATATCTTGCACTACCATTATTGCTCGACTTCCCGAAGAGGCGAAGAGCAAATCGCAAGGTTAATATTTTGGAGATGCCAAGCGCAAGGTTATAGGAGAATGAGTAGTAGGTTCCACGTCATTTATAAATAAAGTTTTTTTCTTCAGTGGCACGTACGCAATATGATAGGTTCATATGGAGAGAAAAGGAAACCGCTCCACTATATACATAGTCGGGACGGGCCACCCTACACGGTTGCTTCTTTGGGGTTGCTCTCTTCACACTCTCTCGCACAAAACGACGGTGGCCACATCTCTAACATCCCGGCGGATCACGTCCGCTTGGGGAAGGGTGGATGCTTAGTGTAGATCACGGTGGCCGCCGCCGACGGTGAAAACCCCTTGTCGGCACGCCCCGATCAGGGGTCCCCGCCGTTCTCTCTCACAAAGCGGTGAGGTTGCCTTCGTCCCTTGCTCCTTCGCCGCGACGTGGGCGGTTGCCGCCTCCGCCGCCCTCCTCAAGGTTGAGCTACGTCCCTCGGTACAACTCCCTTTACAGCCGGCTTGCACCATTGCTCCAGCTGCCCACATCACTCCCTCGTGGATATTTCTCTACTTCTTTGCCCCGCACATACCTCTCTTGGCTTCTACGCATTGTATTTGTGATGAGTTTATGTCTCATCAACTAGTCCCGATAATCTTATTCTAATCACGCTTCTTCAATTTCTTTGCCACAGGGATGCTCATCTCAATTTTGGTGAAACTGCACAAAATGATCCGATGGTCAAAAGGTTGCAAACTTCATTTATTAGGAAGCTCGAATGTTGCCAGCAAATGGAAGGCTGGTTAGGGTTCACGGTTCAAGGGCTAGGGACTGCATGGATCGTTTTTTTCTTTAGCTGCCTCTGTTCCAAAATAAGTGTCAACTTTAGTAGTAGTACAACTTTGTACTAAAGTTTGCACAAAGTTGAGACACTTATTTTGGAACGGAGGAGTACATATTTGCTATGATCATCAATCATTGAGATGCAATAGCATGCATGTTAGTCTCCTTTGTATTTGATGAAATGTTGCAACGGGCAACCTTGGACGCAAGATACATGTAACAGAAGTGGAAGCTTCATAGCATTGTACAAATTTATCTCATTGATAAATTACAAGACGTACTATACTAGTACTTCCTCCGTTCCTAAATATAAGTCTTTGTAGAGATTTCACCATGAACCACATGCGGATGTATATAGATGCATTTTAAGTGTAGATTCATTCATTTTGTTCCGTATGTAGTTCACCTAGTGGAATCTCTACAAAGACTTATCTACTAGTAATAGCTAGCCCCACTACTAGGAATTCTCTATCCTCTCCTTGAGCCACATCATCAAAATTGATGTAGCCATTAGATGAAGTAAATCAGTCCATAATAGCATGTCGATCTAGGCGTTGAGAGGCTCAAGACTAAGCCACATGCAAGCATGCAGAAATACCGTGGCACATGCATGTGAGTGGGTTTTAAATCACATCAACATGTTCGCATGCAAGCATGCACCGTAGCATGCATGTAAGTGAGCTTTTAAGTCCCATTAACATGTCAAAAGAAAATATAATCCCATTATGCAGTAGGAGTTGTCTGATCTTTTTTCCTTGCGTGGGATGATCTAAATGATGATGGGAGTTTATTTAGTTTGGCTACCACATTTGTCATGCGGTTATAGAGTTTTTTTAGTTCTATGAAATCGATAATTTTGCGTAGAGAGATATTTAGGAACGGAGGGAGTACTATGTAAAGAGTTAGGTATCGCACGGTGATAGTGTGAGGTGGGCCATGTAATCACTAAGCCTGCGTGTTTTCACTGCTCTTGCACTCCTCCGCTGTAAGAATGGAGAAAATTGTAATCTAGTACGCCGAAAGCGTGGGACATCCAGCATTCCTACCACCTCAGTAATAAAGACCAATGAGTCGTCAAATCACATAGATCTAGCAGTAAGTTGGACGGACGAAGCAACCATCACTCTTGCGCCAGTGAGAGGTCGCGTTCGCTCTGCCCGGCGGGCATGAATGCGGCACCGATTCTTTGGAGCAACGCTGACCGTTTCGGGCGGGAAGCGCGCGCGAGCGATAGAGGGGCTTTGAGTGGGCCAGGCTGGTCAGGAGCGGGCGTGGCAGCTGTCCGCATGTCCCTACCAGACACGCCCGGAAACGAGAGGATGCACCGACTCTCGCGGCTAAAATCGTACACTACACACCATCTCTCTGTAGGAGTAGGTCGATCTATCGCACTCTCTAACACACACATGTTGTTAAACACACACACGCACACACACACACACACACACCTTTGTCCCGTTGCACCTTCTAACGTGAATTATTACACCTAGACGGAGGGACTAGTAAGTATACGAGATACGGTGGCACACTGACTTAAGTCGAATACAAGTGCCCAAAATTTGTGTGCATGTTATAATAAGGATTCACTTAAAATAGTATGTGAGCGAACAAAGGGATCAATTGGACAGTGTTCCCGAGCAGTAGCGAGATGTGTGAGGTAAGATACACCGCTGGCGCTTTTAATTTTTCTTATTAATTTGTTTGTTTCACCCTCTGGCTGGTGGGACCCAACGTACTACATGGAGAGAGGTAAGGTGACTAAGGTTGCATTATTTCTGCACCATTGTGGATAGTCTTACCACCAAAGCCACATGACACGATTATGATTGAAATCCCAATGACTCCCACACACACAAAAAAACACAGCATGCTTGTCACACGAATGCAGGAATATATAAAAGGTTATTTTTCTCTCATTGAACATAACGGGAGGGTTGTATAGCTGGTTAGCCTGTTCGCTCATCAAACTTGAGGTCTCGGGTTCGATAACTACACTTGAGCATAATCCTTGCCAGGAAGATTCTTTGACTGGTCAAAATGTTTTCTAGGGTTTGCACACTTCACACTCTCTCTCTCTCCAGTATATATATACATGCTGGAGCCTCAGCGCTTGTAGTTGCTCTCTTCACACTCTCTCGCCCTCTCCAGCTGGAGCCTCAGCGCTTGTAGTTGCTCTCTTCACACTCTCTCGCCCTCTCCAGATCTAAACAAGACTTCGTTGGCCTCTCTCTCTCCCCTCATTGCTGCTCAAAGAGCCGGCAGGATCCGTCCGCCGGGAAGGGAAGGAGGCTTAACGCTGTCACCATCGGCGAGGGAGGGAATCTACTACCGGTGCAGCTGTTCACTTTCCACCCAGTGGCGGCGCGGGAGGGCCTCCGACCCCTTCTTCTTCGCCGCCGTCCCATCGCCCACCAAACCACGCCCTAAGAACCTTAAGGTATAATTTACTTACTCCACATGCATTGCTCTAGCTGCATGTATACCATGAATCTAGGACGTGGTTCAAAGAGGAAAGGAGTGGGGGAAAGTAGTGGGAAAAGTTGTACTCCCTCCGTTCCTAAATATAAGTCTTTGTAGAGATTTTACTAGGACTACATACGGAGCAAAATGAATGAATCTACACTCTAAAATGCATCTATATACATCCGTATGTGGTTCATAGTGGAATCTTTACAAAGACTTATATTTAGGAACGGAGGAAGTATATAGCATGAATCTAGGACGTGGTTCAAAGAGGAAATGAAGGGGGAAAGTTGTATAGCATGAATCTAGGACGTGGTTCAAAGAGGAAAGGAATGTGGGAAAGTAGTGGGGAAAGTTGTATGGCATAAATCTAGGACGTGGTTCAAAGAGGAAAGGAAGGGTCGAAAGTACTACTTCAAAAAGGAAAGGAAGGGACAAGGCTGTAGAGTTTGAGCAGGACTTGATTTGCTGCGCTCACATAGGGAAAGGTGTCTAAAGATAACAAAACTGGGACCAACACAAATATGTTCCTTGGTTGTTTGTTCTTTGTTGCAACAGTGTGCATGACCACAAGATACATCGGTAGATGCACATGGTGCTGGTGCGCCCACCGTGTCCGTGCAACTCATTAGCTGTTGTTAATCTAAGGCCTGTTTGGTTAAAACTCCTAGTCCCTACCTGCTTGGTTCGTGGACTAAACATGGACTAGAGGTTATTAAATGACATGCTAAAAGACCATGTTACCCCTAGTAATGAACTAATAGAAACAAGGTGCGATGCGTGGCAGGGGCAACTGTTGGAAAAAGTCCCAAAAGATTCCCTCGGGTCTTCTTTCTTTAGTCCCAAATGCCCACTTTTAGTCCCTAAAAGTCCCTCCTGTTTGGTTTAGATGGGGTGACACGGAGTTTTTTAGTCCCTACACCAAAATGTCCTGTAAACAAACACCCTCTAATAATGCCATTTGGAAAATTGATGCAATGCCACGCTTAAAAGCAAATTACATGTTTAACAATTTTATTGTTAATATAATCTCTATGTTAATATTAATCAATGCCCCGTTTGAGAAATGCTACTTGTCTTGCTTTCTTTCCCATTTAGATAAGGTAGATGCTTCTTTTTGTTGGCTTCGTGTCATCCACCGTTATTGACCACTAATTGTTTCCTTTGCACCTCTGTAAACGGGTTATCTACTTCACCTCGTTGCCATTGTGACCTTTTGTTGCCTTTGCACAAAACACTTTTGTTTTAAGAGTGTTTTGTGCAGTTCAACCAAAATGTCACACCGACAACGTTGCTTGATTGCTTGATCTTAGTGGAACTGCACAAGAGGAGATCTTACTTCCTATCCGTTATGGCGAATTTGGTTCAGATCTTCTTCTTGTGAGTTGTTTGAATTCTGCATCATGAGAGGTCAGTACTAGCCTTCTTTCACATGATTCTGCAGTGTGCTTTCATATGTTGTGCTACTTGTATGATAATGTTGCTAGATTTTTGTGAACTGCACAAATGGAGACAAGACTTCCAATCTGTATGTGCACCATAATATCCCATTGAGGTAAGATAAGGATATTTCACAACTGCTGGCCTATATTTTGCCACTTTCATTAGAAAATTAAGTTTAGTACTAAACTTGTGCTCCCTAATTGACATGCCAAATCTTACATTGAAGGCGAAGCTTGTCTGTTATTGAACCAAGTGATGAAGGGGAGAACAAGCGGAAGAAAAAAAATCAACTCCGGTGCTGTAATGAAACCTTTGGAACTGTGATGACACAAGTAATGATATAGTTTTGCATCTTAATTTATTGCTATGGCTGGAGCGAGCAATTGTTTTGCCACCGATTTGATGCCATACGTAATTATCTCTACTTGTGCAAACAGGATCTTCTTTGAAGATACCATATATTTTAGTGGAACTGCACAAGAAGATGTTGGAAACATTTAACTAATCGAGGAGTATATAGTAAGCATGGCCACCCCGTAGATAGCAACAGATGGTTCCGGAGAAGTGCTTCATCTGTATGCTCTACACAATCAGCCTCCTGACAAAGGTTGGTACTCGCCCACTGATTTCATCCATATGATTGAGCTTTTTCATCTCTATTGGTGTTGTGCTACTGTTTAGATATTGTCATGAAAAAGTGGTATTGTCCTTGAGAAGTGCTTCATCTGTGCTGTTTTAAATATTTCCTTTCCTTTTTTTCGAGCAAACATGGATGCTAGCATTTAGTAGTCCTCTTGTCTTTGCACAACAGGATCATCTTCCTCTTAAGAAGAATATGGAGTACGTGAAGTGACTAGTTCCGATTATGCCAGGATGAAGAAGCCCTGTCTATCTTCTCATCAGAAGGAGCAGTTGAAGGATGGTTACATTACTCCCCACAAGACCAAACTAACTTTAGCTCGGAAGGATGACAAATCTCCATTTTTTTTGCTGTGATCTTGAGTACAATGTTGTTCTAGGATTATTTCGGTGAGTTCCATTTTTCTAAAAGTGTGCTCTACATGGACCATGTATGTGCCTGTTGAAACTGTCAAATCATAGTACATTTTGCTTTATACTAATCACTTTTTTGTATTTGTGCAAACAGGGGTGCTCAGCTTGACTTCAATGGGAACTGCACAAAATGTTCATGAATACATTGAATCATTCATTTCCACCACAAGAAAGGAGGTGCCAATAAGTTCAATGCGTTGCAACATATAAGGGCAAAATCATACAAGCTACGCGCGAATTTGGTTGATTTTTGTGGAACTGCACAAAAAGAACAGCTGATTTATTTAGCACGAGGTGCCATGTCAATGTCCGAACTGATGGCAAACCCTGCCCATTCCACAATCATAGGCATTTGATATTTTGGAATGGGACAACCTTGTCAAATTTTGCTCATTGATTTTAGCAAGACATTGGAGCCTTGTCAAATTTTGCTCATTGATTTTAGCAAGACATGCGTTTGATATTTTGAATGGGGCGCCCTTTGTTTGTCAGCGTCCATCAATTTTTCTTTATTCTTTAGTTGTGAAGTAAATATTGCCTCGACATGTGAGTCGCTGAGATGCATAATCATCGATTGTTTTGAATGTTTTCTATGAATTGTCGGGCCTGTGTGTTTGATTGCAATGTCTGTAAACGCTAAAAAGCTGCTCAAACTCTTTGTACTCATACATTTCCTTTTACTTAGCACATTGTGAAAGTGCATACTTTTTGTATAAGATTGGTCAAAGTAGAGATACTTTGACTGCAGACAAAACTTGTATGCAGACTAGAAAGGACGGAGGAGTACATGAAATCGCTGCAAACGAGGTGATCACCACAGGAATAATGCTAGTACGTATTGTTTTGCATGTTCATCCAATGCCAGTGATACAGGAATTCGAACTAATCGAAATAAATTCATTAATACACGGTCGGATTTCATATAAACATGTTGGATTTCATTACATTTCATACATTCTTCAACTAAAAAGGGGTGCGCTGGAGGTATAATTAATTAACCGAAGCTACCCACTGTGTCCCGCCGAGCGAGCAGAAGCTTGTGACTTAAGCTGCAGTGCAGTTGCGAATCGACATGTGGCCTGTTGGGCCCACGTGTCGATCGACCAACCGCACCAGCAGATTAAGTAGAAGCAGCGTTCTTCTCGGTGCAGCTCTCGACTCACGTCGCCACCAAGAAGCAAACCGGCCATCAATGGTCAACCCGCCTAGCTTGGCTCCAACCGAGAGGTAGCAGCGGTGGCCTTACTTGGACCCGGCGGCGGCGACCTACCGTGTTCTACTCTTCCTTGTTTTCTATGTGGGCGGCCTCGTTGGCAGCGAGGAGGGGCCTCGGCGGCCGGGCGATGTCCTCTGTCTTGTTTCCGCGGGCGGCGCCTCGGTGAGCGGTGGAAATCCTCCCCACGTTCTTTGGCAGGGTGGGGCCTCGGCTGAGCTGGCGATGTCCTCGCCTCGTCGGCGCCCGGTGAGCGGGACTCGTCGGAGCCGGCATCGTCCTCTGCCTCGTCCTCGATCTCGCCAAACAGTGCCTCGCCCGCTTCATCGCCCTCTTTGCTAGCCTCTTTGTAGGCGGCCGCAGCCTCCGCCACCCGCATGAGGTACCGCCAGCGCTTGAGGCGGCCCTTGCGGGCGAAGCGGTACGAGTCAAGCAGCGCCTCCTGCTCCGCCCGCTCCGCAGCGATCTGCTCCTCCGCTTGCAGGTGCTCCTGGAGGAGATGGTGGTTGTAGGCAGTGTCGGCCTGTGCCTCCCGGAACTGCTCCTCATGCATCTGCCTCACCCTGTCCATATATTGGGCACGGGCCTCGCCGATGGTCATGGTGCAATGCACTGGCAAGGATGGCGCGGAGGAGGGGGTTGGCGCTGGATCGTCGACTACCATGTTCTCCATTGGGACGTTGTCGTCCTCCGGCTGCCTGCCGGCCAGCCGGTCGGCAGCAATGGCTGCCATCTCCTTGTGGTCCGTCGTCCGCCCGTCCTGAAGAGCGCTGGAGCGCGAGGAAGTCATGGTGGGCAGTAGTGGTGTGGACAGGAGAAAGGGAACGGATGCGGATGACTGCGGATGACTGCGGCTATGGCCGGCGCAGCAGTTTATATAGCAATGGTGGGCGGGCGGAGGGAAGGACGTGTGGCGCCGGAGTAGCCGCCTCGGCAACCGCGTATCATTAATGTGGGCGGCAGATGGACGGACAGACGGCACTTGTGTCGTTTGAAGGCGGAGCAATCGCCTGCACCGGGAAGCGGGGCGGGCGGCGCTGACTATTTCGGTCGGAAAGCGCACGCGGGCGAGGAGAGGACTTTACTTGGAGAGGATGACAATGGGGACCCACTAGGTCCATAGCCTCACGTACGCAAGTGCCTCCTTATTTTATATTTATATATATATATATATATATATATATATATATATATATATATATATATATATATATATATATATATATATATATATATATATATATATATAACTATAATTTATTTTGCTTCCTCCTGGTTTCTTGACATCACGGTCCCACACCATTGTCAACCTCTGGAGTAGTCAATAAACTAGAGAATTGCACAAGAAGCGGCCGACAGCTGGGGCCAAGCAGCTCGAGCAGTATTTGTGCAGAGTTTTTTGATGTTTAGCCCAGATATTAATTCTTCTCCTCTGAACAACAACGAAAACATCGCTGCAGCTATTAACTTGACGGGTTGTGGCATGTCTAGCCCAGGCCAGATATCCAGCCCTGATATTAATTTTTTTCAAGCTGAAAATGGCTAGCCCAGCTATACTTTTTTTAGGAATACCCAGGCAAGGTCAAGTTGTTATTCTCTGCCCCGCTAGGCTGCAAATCTTTCCTAGGAGGGATGCATTAGGCTTAATAAGAAAATGGGCTTTAAGAAATAACAAATGGGATGTAATTGTAAAAACTGGGCAGTAACTATAAAAAAATGCACCAAACACGTGATTACTTTATAAATTATTATTTTTTGATATCAAAAATTTTAATTTCATTAATTATTGCGAGCGCAATGTTTCGTTGGATTTTTACGTAATATAAATTTATATTTAAATTGTATTTAATCTGACTAGAAATTTCAGGATAAAAATATTTCGGATCCCATCAAAATGTGGGAAATTTTATTGAATTCTGTTTTGAACGGTTGGTTGAAATGGGCTGTACTTTTAACAAACTGTAAATGGGCTGTAGTAAATTCCATTAGAATTCAAAAATGGGCTACACATTCTTACAAATCTCAAATGGGATATAAGTTCTCTGCCACACACTTCTGGCCTTACTAAGGTTACACGTCCCCTAAGAAAATAGAGTTGAAGCGTATGCAAGGCTTTGTCAAGTTATAGTCAACACACGGTTCGAGCAGCAGTGGCCGTTGGATGTCCATCCAACGGATCCCGTGCTTCTTCTTCAATCTCGGATATTCTAGCTTCACCCGCCCAAAAAATGATTCCTCCCTCTCTGGGGCGCATCGTTTCGGAAGCTGACCTGTGGGCCTACTAAGTTGACGTACCAAGGGATTTCTCAACTTAGTCAATATAAACGATTCTAGCTGCAGTGACCGTACGATGTCCATCCAACGGCCGTTGTGCTACTTCAACCTCTGGTCTTCTTGCTCCAGCCGCCCAAAGCAGCGCCGGTCGTGCCTTTGCTCCACGCCTCCGTGGCGGCTGTGCTACCGTGGAGGCCTCACCGCCCCCTACTACTCCCACCGCTGGCCAGGCCATCCCTCCACTCACCCACACCCCCTGTTATTCTGCGGTGACGACAGCGCAGCCGAACCAGTGAACCATCGTACTCCTCTCCGCATGTGCATCCACTGCCGCGTCTTCCCCAGCTCCGCGTCGTCCCCTTCCTAGGCCTCGCCGTCGTCCACCGCCGTGGTGCTCTCGGCGCGGCGTGGTCAAGGAACGACTTCCGTCGGACGTGGACTGTATGTCGAGAGGCTGACAGCTGGGTCCACGGCAGCCGCAAGGAAGCGCCTCCTTATTACGCGCAAAATAATTATTCCTCCACCTGACAGCGGGGACCCATCGGATGGGCCACCGTATTTCACGAAAAAAATGATTCGCCCTTGACTGCTGGGACCCACGAGCTACATCTTCGCACGCAAGGAAGTGCGTCCGGGAAAAAAACGATTCGCCCCCCTGACTGCGGGGACCCACCAGCTACATCTTCGCACGCAAGGAACTACGTCCGGAAAAAAACGGTTCGCCCCCCGACTGCTGGGACCCACCTGCTACACCACCGCACGCAAGGAAGTGCGTTCGGGCAAAAAAAAATGATTCACCCCCCTGACTGCTCGGACCCAGTAGCTACACCTTCGCACGCAAGGAAGTGGGTCCGGTAAAAAAACCAAAACGATTCGCCCCCCTGACTGCTGGGACCCACCAGCTACATCTTCGCACGCAAGGAAGTGCGTCCAGGCAAAAAAAAAACGATTCACCCCCCTGACTGCTGGAACCCACCGGCTACATCTTCGCACACAAGGAAGTGCGTCCGGGCAAAAAAAATGATTCGCCCCCTGACTGCTGGGACCCACCAGCTACATCTTCGCACGCAAGGAAGTGCCTGACAGTCGAGACCCACCTGGTCGATGCGTACGTAGCATTGTCATTCTGGTCGCGAACGTGTACGTACATACTGGTCATTGTAGAGGCGCACACGTGTCGTAGTAGAGGCGCGCACGTAGCATGTACACGTACATACAGCGGCTAGGGTGCAAGAAATAAAATACGGCCACGTATGTGTACATACGGGCGGGGTCTCGAACGCCTACTCGCGCATACGTACGGCCAGGGCTCGTGTACATGGCTGGGTCGGAACAAGAAACAACGTCGTCGTCGTGTTCATGGTGAGGCAACGTAGTGCGTCGTGTTCATGGGAAGGCAACGGAATGCGTCGTGTTCATCGGGAGGCAACGGAACGCGTGGTAGCCAACCGGCTGGGTCGGAACAGAATGCGTGGTCGTGTTCATCGGGAGGGCTTGGACGGAACAGGCAATGGAAACGAGGCCTGGCCGCAAAATGGAGGAAATGGACCTCCTACGTTCGGCACGGGGTCCTGTTGATCGGGAGGGGTGTGGCGTACCGCAAAACAGAGGAAACGGACCTCCTACGGTCGAAACGGGGGTCCTGTTGATCGGGAGGGGTGTGGCCTACCGCAAAACGGATGAAACGGACCTCCTACGGTCGAAACGGGGGTGGAGGGGTGTGGCGTACCGCAAAACGGACGAAACGGACTTGTGTTGGGCGCCACGGTCGAAACGGGGTCCTGTTCGCCGGGAGGGTGTGGCGTCGCAAAAGCAGGACTCCACGGATCTGTTCATCTCCACCGTCGACCTCCTCCGGCCTCCACGGGCTCCTGTTCATCCAGCCTCCACCGCGCGCTACTCCACCGCTCTTGTTCAACCACCCTCCACCGTCTCTGTTCATCCAGCCCTCCACACCACGGGTCCTATTCAACCACCCTCCACGGGCACCCCTCCATCGCTCTCTGTTCATCCAGCCCTCCACACCACGGGTCCTGTTCATCCAGAGGCAAATGCCACCGCCATCGTTCATCCAACCCCCCGCAACACTCCTTGTTCATCCCTGAGGCAGCATCGATCGGCTTGATTAGCGGCGATGGCGAAGAATGCTTGATCGGGTTCAATTAACAGCCATCGATCGATCACTCGGGTTCAAGAACGCGTAGCCTGCGAGGCAATCGCTTCGGGTTCGATTAGAGCCCAACGCCTCGCTCGGGTTGATTAGAGCCAACGCCTCACACACACACAGCAGACACGTACGAGAAAGCGCGCATCGCTTCGGCCCCGACCTCCCACCGTAAGGGAACTCCGCGAAATTTTCCGGCCCTCGCTTCTACCACGGTTTTTTTTCCGTCAAGAATGTCATGCAGCTACGTCTTCGGCCCGCCCAGGATGAAAAGCCCATTTTCAGTCATGATTTTTTGTCATAGAAGTAGGAGCCCACCACATCTATGATGATACCGGGTTTTGTCACAATTATCGTCATAGAAGTGTCATATGTATGACAGAAAAAAATTCGTTCAGCCCAAAATGTCACGGATGTGTCTTTTTTTTGTAGTGTTGCCAGTAACTTTTACAAAATATGATCATCTCATACAATAACGTATATCACATCATGTCTTTGCCATATCACATCACAACATGCCCTGCAAAAACAAGTTAGACATCCTCTACTTTGTTGTTGCAAGTTTTACGTGGCTGCTACGGGCTTCTAGCAAGAACCGTCCTTACCTACGCATCAAAACCACAACGGTGATTTATCAAGTTTGCTGTTTTAACCTTCAACAAGGACCGGCCGCAGTCAAATTCGATTCAACTAAAGTTGGAGAAATAGACACCCGCCAGGCACCTTTATGCAAAACTAGTTGCATGTCTGTCGGTGGAACCGGTCTCATGAACGTGGTCATGTAAGGTTGGTCCGGGCCGCTCCATCCAACAATACCGTCGAATCAAAATAAGACATTGGTGGTAAGTAGTATGACGATCACCGCCCACAACTCTTTGTGTTCTACTCGTGCATATCATCTACGCATAAACCTGGCTCGGATGCCACTATTGGGAAACGTAGCATGCAATTTCAAAAAAATTCCTACCCTCACGCAAGATCTATCTAAGAGATGCATATCAATGAGAGGGGGAGAGTGTGTCTATGTACCCTCGTAGACCAAAAGTGGAAGCTTTTGACAATGCGGTTGATGTAGTCGAACTTCTTCTCGTTCCGACCGATCAAGCACTGAACATGCGACACCTCTGAGTTCTGCACACGTTTAGCTTGATGACGTCCCTCGAACTCTTGATCCAGCAAAGTGTCGAGGAAGTAGATGAGTTCCGTCAGCACGACGGCGTGGTGACGGTGATGGTGAAGTGATCCGCGCATGGCTTCACCTAAGCACTACGACAATGTGAGCGGAGGTGTAAACTATGGAGGGGGGCGCCGCACACGGCTAACAATTTTTTGTGTGTGTTCTAGGCGCCCCCTCCCCACGTGTATATAGGTGGGAGGGGGAGGGAGACAGCCTTGGGGCGCCCCAAGTAGGAGGAATCCTACTTGGGGCCCTAGTCCAATTTGCCCCGCCCCCTTACCATGTTTACCGGAGGGGAAAGGAAGGAGGAGGGAGGAGGGAAGGAAGGGGGAGGCCGAATCCCTCCCCTTCCTTCTCTCTTCCCCTCTTTCCTTCCCATATGGGGGGCGCGGAAACCCCTGCTGGCTGCTACGTTTTGCCCGCTTGGCCCATTAGGCCCATATCTTTGCCGCGGGTGGCCGGAACCCCTTCCCGTGACCCGATATGTACCCGGTACCCTCCAGAACACTTCGGTGTCCGAATACTATCGTCATATATATCAATCTTTACCTCTCGACCATTTCGAGACTCCTCATCATGTTCGTGATCTCTTCCAGGACTCCGAACAATATTCAGTCACCAAATCACATAACTCATATAATACAAAATCGTCATCAAACATTAAGCGTGCGGACCCTACGGGTTCGAGAACTATGTAGACATGACAGAGACACCTCTCAGGTCAATAACCAATAGGGGAACCTAGATGCTCATATTGGTTCATACTATGATGATATTTATCGGTCGAACCGTTATGACAACATACGCTATTCCCTTTGTCATCGGTATGTTACTTGCCCGAGATTCGATCATGGGTATCTTCATACCTAGTTCAATCTCGTTACCAGAAAGTCTCTTTACTCGTTCCGTAATGCATCATCCCGCAACTAACTCATTAGTCACTTTGCTTGCAAGGCTTCTTATGATGTGCATTACCCAGAGGGCCCAGAGATACCTCTTCGATAGTCGGAGTGGCAAATCCTAATATCAATCTATGCCAACCGAACAAACACCTTCGGAGATACCTGTAGAGCATCTTTATAATCACCCAGTTATGTTGCGACGTTTGATAGCACACAAGGTATTCCTCCGGTGTCCGGGAGTTGCATAATCTCATAGTCAAAGGAATATGTATATGAGATGAAGAAAGCGATAGCAATAAAACTGAACGATCAATATGCTAAGCTAACTGATGGGTCTTGTCCATCACATCATTCTCCTAATGATGTGATCCCATTCATAAAATGACAACACATGTCTATGGTTAGGAAATTTAACCATCTTTGATTAACGAGCTAGTCTAGTAGAGGCTTACTAAGGACACTGTGTTTTGTCTATGTATCCACACATGTATCAAGTTTCCGGTTAATACAATTATAGCATGAATAATAAACATTTATCATGAATAAGGAAATATAAGATAAAAACTTTATTATTGCCTCTAGGGCATATTTCCTTTAGGCTGCTCATGATAGCTAGCTAGCTTTGCTGGCGCCCGGGGAGGAGGTGTAGACTGCTGTTGGTGCTATAGTCTAGCAGGTGGAGGTTTCCCCTGGGGATGCTACACAAGATGAGGGTCTCGTTGCTACTGATGGCTTTCTGTTAGGGTCTTCTGTTGTTGTTCCGCCCCATGCTGCGGTCAACGAAGATGGTGTGCAACCTGGAGCTTATGTTATGTTGTGCACGAAGGGGGACAAGGCTGTTGGGGGTGGCGACCATAGCCTGGATGCCCCTAGTGACCCGATGAACTTGGCATGGTCGAAAAGACTTCACAGGGAGGATCGGGAGGAATGTGCTACCGTTTAGGCGGCATGCACGAAGCACATCCATTTTTGGGGTTCCTACTCCCCCGAACAATGGCTGCGACCTATCCAGTTGTAAGGCCGCTTTTGCTGAAATTCTCGTGAGCTCGGCGGGCAACAAGAGACGCTTCTCGAAAGTCCAAGATCTTGTGATTAGCTTCAAAACTACTAGTTCCGAGAGCATAGAGTTTAGGGGAGCCGGTGTTACTCTTGCTGCTTGTAAAAAAGCGTGTGGTGAGAGGGTGGAGCCTCTGGTAGGCATAGATGGGAATATGGTGCATGTAACAAAAGAGGTAGTTGGGGGAGAGGAGGAGGTTCATGGAAGAAGAAGAGAGTTTGTGGGGGAGGTAAAAGATGATGAGGTCTCTCTTAAGGAAGCTACCGACCCGGGGGCTATCGGTGAACTGACGGGCGCGTGCGATGACGCCCATTGATGTCTACTACACAACCTTCTTCTTGTAGACGTTGTTGGGCCTCCAAGTGCAGAGGTTTGTAGGACAATAGCAAATTTCCCTCAAGTGGATGACCTAAGGTTTATCAATCCGTGGGAGGCGTAGGTTGAAGATGGTCTCTCTCAAACAACCCTGCAACCAAATAACAAAGAGTCTCTTGTGTCCCCAACACACCCAATACAATGGTAAATTGTATAGGTGCACTAGTTCGGTGAAGAGATGGTGATACAAGTGCAATATGGATGGTAGATATAGGTTTTTGTAATATGAAAATATAAAAACAGCAAGGTAACTAATGATAAAAGTGAGCGTAAACGGTATTGCAATGCTAGGAAACAAGGCCAAGGTTCATACTTTCACTAGTGCAAGTTCTATCAACAATAATAACAGAATTGGATCATATAACTATCCCTCAACATGAAACAAAGAGTCACTCCAAAGTCACTAATAGCGGAGAACAAACGAAGAGATTATGGTAGGGTACGAAACCACCTTAAAGTTATTCTTTCTGATCGATCTATTCAAGAGTCTGTAGTAAAATAGCACGAAGCTACTCTTTCCGTTCGATCTATCATAGAGTTCGTACTAGAATAACACCTTAAGACACAAATCAACCAAAACCCTAATGTCACCTAGATACTCCAATGTCACCTCAAGTATCCGTGGGTATGATTATACGATATGCATCACACAATCTCAGATTCATCTATTCAAACCAACACAAAGTACTTCAAAGAGTGCCCCAAAGTTTCTCTAGGAGAGTCAAGAGAAAACGTGTGCCAACCCCTATGCATAAGTTCACAATGTTACAGAACCCGCAAGTTGATCACCAAAACATACATCAAGTAGATCACGTGATATCCCATTGTCACAACAGACAAGCACATGCAAGACATACATCAAGTGTTCTCAAATCCTTAAAGACTCAATCCGATAAGGTAACTTCGAAGGGAAAACTCAATCCATTACAAGAGAGTAGAGGGGGAGAAACATCATAAGATCCAACTATAATAGCAAAGCTCGCGATACATCAAGATCGTACCACCTCAAGAAGACGAGAGAGAGATCAAACACATAGCTACTGGTACATACCCTCAGCCCCGAGGGTGTACTACTCCCTCCTCGTCATGGAGAATGTCGGGATGATGAAGATGGCCACCGGTGAGGGATCCCCCCTTCGGCAGGGTGCCGGAACAGGGTCCCGATTGGTTTTTGGTGGCTACAAAGGCTTGCGGCGGCGGAACTCCCGATCTATTCTGTTCCCCAATGTTTTTAGGGTATATTTATATATATATAGGCGAAAGATGTCGGTCAGGGGAGCCACGAGGGGCCCACGGGGGTGGGGGTGCGCCCAGGAGGGCAGGTGCGCCTCCCTACCTCGTGGACACCTCGAAGCTTCCCTGACGTCTACTCCAAGTCTTATGGATTTCTTCTGTTCCAAAAATAACTCTCCCGAAGGTTTCATTCCGTTTGGACTCCGTTTGATATTCCTTTTCTTCGAAACACTGAAATAGGCAAGAAAATAGCAATTTGGGTTGGGCCTCCAGTTAATAGGTTAGTCCCAAAACTAATATAAAAGTGTTTGATAAAGCCCATAAACATCCAAAAATAATAATATAATAGCATGAATACTTCATAAATTATAGATACGTTGGAGACGTATCAGCATCCCCAAGCTTAATTCCTGCTCGTCCTCGAGGAGGTAAATGATAAAAGAAATAATTTATGAAGTGTGAATGCTAGCAGGTGCACAAGTTTGATCAATGATAATTTCCCCTGTTCAAGAATTCATCCGATTAACCAGTTAACTTCCCGATTAATCCCTACTCATAGGGTCAACGAGTAGCCGATAAATCGATAAATCGTCCGATTAATTGATTAAATGGCCGATTAACTTGCTGATTAGCCTATTAATCCCCTACTCGCCAGCCAACCGAGCAGCTACCAGTTAACGATTTCCTCAACAATGATAATTTCAATCACCTTTTCTAGCATCATTATATATCATAACAGTAGCTCATCTCATAAAGCTTCTCATGATCAAGCTATTCACATGTTAAAGTATAGATCATAAAATTTCTTGAAAACTAACAAACCGTGTTCTCAGTCATCAAACAATGGCAATTCATCTTATTTTCAAGAAGGGTCTATGTAAGAGCTTTGATTTAGCAAATCTCACATACTCAACTATCATATAGTCTTCCATGATTGCTACCACTCAAAGCATATTTTTAGAACAAATAGCATCCATCGAACACAGAGAAAGATAGGGGCTTAATGTTTCGCCTCCCAACTTATTTATCATATAGATAATTGTCAACAATAATAATTGATGATCAAATATATTTGAATGGCCATATATGCTTCGATCTTTCTCCACCACATGATGCTTGCCAACTAAAAAGTAGGTTGGAATGAGAAGGAATACTACTGACTCTTGCATAAAAGTAAAAGATAGGCCCTTCGCAGAGGGAAGCAGGGATTTGCAGAGGTGCCAGAGCTCGAAGCTTTTAAAACAGAGATGAAAATAATTTTGAGAGGTATGCTTTCATTGTCAACATAACGACCAAGAGTTCCCAATATCTTCCATACTAGATACATTATAGGCGGTTCCCAAACAGAAAGGTAAAGATTTTACTCCCCCTCCACCAACAATCACACTCCACGGCTTGTCCGAAACAACGGGTGCCGTCCAACTTTCAAAAATCCTGGGGGAGTTTGTTTAAATTATTTGCGAATTTGTTTTTGATCTTTTGATCATAGGACTGGGCATCCTAGTTACCAGCCATTTTCTCGTGAATGATGAGTGGAGTCCACTCATCGTGAGAATAACCCACCTAGCATGGAAGATACTGACAACCCCTAGTCACTACATGAGCGATTCGGGCATACAAAATATATTATTATTTGAAGGTTTAGAGTTTGGCACATGCAAATTTACTTGAACAGCAGGTAAATACCACATATAGGTAGATATGGTGGACACTCATGGAAGAAACTTGGTTCAAGGAATTTGGATGCACAAGCAGTATTCCCTCTTAGTACAGATATTTTGGCTAGCAAAGGATTCTAAATAGCAAGCACCACATGTTAGAGGATCCATAACAATATAACTTCTATACAAATATACCCAAGCATAACTCATTATGTTGTCTTCCTTGTCCAACTTCAACTAATTTGATCAAGTTTGAAAATAATTAATGGGGATCACAATCATAGAAGATGTCCAAGATAGTATATTTATATGTGAAACCTCTCTTCCTTCAATATTCTTTCATGAATTGTTCAAGTGACCAATACAATGTTTGCTAACCTTCAATAAATTTACTACCTCTACTTCTTATATGTGAAGGCATTACTCCCCATGGGAAAGGCATATGAAACATATATAATTTCAGATTTATGACATTCAAATCATTCAACCATTTACTCATAGGATAGAAGTGAAGCAAACGAGTAAATGACAAACTACTCTAAAAAGATATAAGTGAAGATGAGTAGTTAAATAATTATGTATCTATGCGAAGACTCTCTCTCATTTAAGAATTTCAGATCTTGGGATATTATTCAAACAGCAAGCAAAACAAAATAAAACGACATTTCAAGGATAGCACTCATCATGTGAAGAAGCTAAAACTTAGGCTCAACTGATACTAACCGATAATTGTTGAACAAGAAAGGTGGGATGCCTGCCGGGGCATCCCCAAGCTTAGATGCTTGAGACTTCTTGAAATATTATCTTGGGTGCCTTGGGCATCCCCAAGCTTGAGCTTTTGTGTCTCCTTAATTCCTCTCATATCACGGTTTCCTAAATCTCGAAAGCGATGAACGAAGACGAAAGAGGGGATGCCATCCGGGGCATCCCCAAGCTTAGGCTCTTGGTTATCCTTGAATATTACCTTGGGATGCCTTGGGCATCCCCAAGCTAAGGCTCTTGCCACTCCTTATTCCATAGTCCATCGAATCTTTACCCAAAACTTGAAAACTTCACAACACAAAACTTAATGGAAAACTCGTAAGCTCCGTTAGTATAAGAAAATAAATCACCACTTAGGTAACTCATTCTAAATTCATATTGGTGTAATATCTACTGTATTGCAACTTATCTATGGTTCATACCCTCCGATACTACTCATAGATTCATCAAAATAAGCAAACAACACATAGAAAACAGAATCTGTCAAAAACAGAATAGTCTGTAGTAATCTGTATCAAACGCAAACTTCTGGAACTCATAAAAATCTGCCAAAATACGATGACCAAGATAATTTTATTATTGATCTACTTCAATTGGAATCAGTATTTTATCACTTTCTGGTGATTCTTAACAATTGTTTTCGTGAGCAGAAACTTTCTGTCTTTTTCTGCAAGATCAAATAATTATCATCCAAGAAGATCCTATAGGTCTTACTTGGCACAAACACTGATTAAAACATAAAACCACATATAAACAGAGGCTAGATGATTTATTTATTACGAAACAGGAACAAAAAGCAAGGAACAAAAATAAAATTGGGTTGCCTCCCAACAAGCGCTAACATTTAACGCCCCTAGCTAAGCATGATGGTTTCAATGATGCTCACATAAAAGATAAGAATTGAAACATAAAGAGAGCATCATGAAGAATATGACTAGCACATTTAAGTCTAACCCACCTCCTATGCATAGGGATTTTGTGAGCAAACAACTTACGGGAACAATAATCAACTAGCATAGGAAGGCAAAACAAGCATAACTTCAAAAATTTAATCACATAGAGAGGAAACTTGATATTATTGCAATTCCTACAAGCATATGTTCCTCCCTCATAATAATTTTCAGTAGCATCATGAATGAATTCAACAATATAACCAGCACCTAAAGTATTCTTTTCATGATTTGGTTGCATAGAAATTTTACTACTCTCCACATAAGCAAAATTCTTCTCTTTCGGAAT
Organism: Aegilops longissima; assembly: GCA_021605205.1. Lineage (NCBI taxonomy): Eukaryota > Viridiplantae > Streptophyta > Magnoliopsida > Poales > Poaceae > Aegilops > Aegilops longissima. Next base: position 397,686,851 of record CM038680.1, read on the forward strand.
AGTGGGAGTATCATAAGAGACTCGAATACTATAAATTGTTTCCACATTAAAAGAGTAATATTCAGAAAAAGGGTAATCATAATCATGACAAGTTTAATAAATATAATCATCACTACTTTTTATAGCATAATTTTCATCACAATAATGATCATAAGTAACAACTTTGTTCTCATCATAATCAATTGAAACCTCTTCCAAGATAGTGGAATCATTACTAAATAAAGTCATGACCTCTCCAAATCCACTTTCATAATTATCATAATAAGATTCAACATACTCCAAAATAGTGGGATCATTACTTCCTAAAGTTGACACTCTTCCAAACCCACTTCCATCAATATAATCATCATAAGTAGGAGGCATGCTATCATCATTATAAATTTGCATATCAAAACTTGGGAGACTAAAAATATCATCTTCATTAAACGTAGCATCCCCAAGCTTGGGACAAACATTAATTGCAGCAAATATATTCTCAAAAAAATCATCTTCATCAAACATAGCATCCCCAAGCTTGGGCCTTTTCATATCATAAGTATAATCACTCTCATCATTAATAGTATGGATAGCACCAATAGTATAGCAATTATCATCATCACAATGAGTAATAGAAGCAACATCATTTGGGAGAAATAACTTTCTACCTTTGCTTCTCCGTCTTTTCTTTTTCTTCTTCAAATCATGTGTGGGTTCAATCCTCTTTTTGGAGCTCCTTATTAATGAGATTGGTTGAATAGAAGGCTCCTCCTCGTTACCTGATTCATCATAAGAAATAATAGGAGAATATTGGGAAGTCTCTTCCCTTTCGTTAGTATTCTCTTCATCTTCTGTTTGTTTTCTTTTCTTTATGTAATTGGCAATATAAGGATTTTCAATGCAATTCTCCGCACAATACATATAAATTTCTTCTAGATCAATATCGAGGAATTTCTCAAGGTTATATTCTGGAATATGCTTAGTTTGATGTTTCATTTCTTCATAACCAAAAAGCAAACTAAGTTCATTATGATGTGCAAGGGAAATCAAGTCATCACAATTTTTGGACATGATTTGATCATGAAACAATTTGCATTTGATATTTAAATGACCATGTTCATTGCAAAGTTCACAAGTATGGTGAAGAAATTTTAAGTTTCCAGCACAAACATCTAGCCTCTCTTGCAACCATTTAGTTTCTAAATACTTATGCCTCTTGCAAAATCTATCTTCCCTATTTGGTGTGTACTTGCAAACTCTATGCACTCCACAAAAGTTGGCATGCTTATTAGAGACATTTTCATCATGACTAGTGCAATCATCATTAGTATTACAGATATTCAAAGATTTCATACTAACAACATTGCAATCATGCTCATCATTAAAAGATTTGGTGACAAACATTTTATAGACTTCTTCTTCTAGCACTTGAGCACAATTTTCCTTTCCATCATTCTCACGGAAGATGTTAAAAAGATGAAGCGTATGAAGCAAACTCAAGTCCATTTTTTGTAGTTTTCTTTTATAAACTGAACTAGTGATAAAACAAGAAACAAAAAAGATTCGATTGCAAGATCTAAAGACATACCTTCAAGCACTCACATCCCCGGTAATAGCGCCAGAAAAGAGCTTGATGTATACTATGCAACCTTCTCCTTGTAGACGTTGTTGGGCCTCCAAGTACAGAGGTTTGTAGGACAGTAGCAAATTTCCCTCAAGTGGATGACCTAAGGTTTATCAATCCGTGGGAGGTGTAGGATGAAGATGGTCTCTCTCAAACAACCCTGCAACCAAGTAACAAAGAGTCTCTTGTGTCCCCAACACACCCAATACGATGGTAAATTGTATAGGTGCACTAGTTCGGCGAAGAGATGGTGATACAGGTGCAATATGGATGATAGATATGAGTATTTGTAATCTGAAAATATAAAAGCAAGGTAACTAATGATAAAAGTGAGCATAAATGGTATTGCAATGCTAGGAAACAAGGCCTAGGGTTCATACTTTCACTAGTGCAAGTTCTCTCAACAATAATAACATAATTGGATCATATAACTATCCCTCAACATGCAACAAAGAGTCACTCCAAAGTCACTAATAGCGGAGAACAAACGAAGAGATTATGGTAGGGTACGAAACCACCTCAAAGTTATTCTTTCTGATCGATCTATTCAAGAGTCTGTAGTAAAATAGCATGAAGCTACTCTTTCCATTCGATCCATCATAGAGTTCGTACTAGAATAACACCTTAAGACACAAATCAACAAAAACACTAATGTCACCTAGATACTCCAATGTCACCTCAAGTATCTGTGGGTATGATTATACGATATGCATCACACAATCTCAGATTCATCTATTCAAACCAACACAAAGTACTTCAAAGAGTGCCCCAAAGTTTCTACCGGAGAGTCAAGACGAAAACGTGTGCCAACCCCTATGCATAAGTTCACAATGTTACGGAACCCGCAAGTTGATCACCAAAACATACATCAAGTAGATCACGTGATATCCCATTGTCACAACAGACAAGCACATGCAAGACATACATCAAGTGTTCTCAAATCCTTAAAGACTCAATCCAATAAGATAACTTCAAAGGGAAAACTCAATCCATTACAAGAGAGTAGAGGGGGAGAAACATCATAAGATCCAACTATAATAGAAAAGCTCACGATACATCAAGATCGTACCACCTCAAGAACACGAGAGAGAGAGAGAGAGAGAGAGAGAGAGAGATCAAACTCATAGCTACCGGTACATACCCTCAGCCCCGAGGGTGAACTACTCCCTCCTCGTCATGGAGAATGCCGGGATGATGAAGATGGCCACGGTGAGGATCACCCCCTCGGAAGGGTGCGGAACAGGGTCCCGATTGGTTTTGGTGGCTCTGAGAGGCTTGCGTGGCGGAACTCCCGATCTATTATGTTCCCGATGTTTTTAGGGTATATGGTATATATATATATATATATATATATATATATATATATATATATATATATATATATATATATATATATATATATATATATATATATATATATATATATATATATATATAAGAAAAAGTCGGTCAGGAGCCACGAGGGGCCCACGAGGTGAGGCGCGCCCGAGGGGGCGCGCCTCCACGCCTCGTGGCCACCTCAAGCCTCCTGACGTCTACTCCAAGTCTCCTGGATTGCTTCTGTTCCAAAAATAACTCCCCTAAAGGTTTCATTTCGTTTGGACTCCGTTTGATATGCCTTTTCTTTGAAACACTGAAATAGGCAAGAAAACAACAATTTGGGCTGGGCCTCCGGTTAATAGGTTAGTCCCAAAAATGATATAGAAGTGTTTAATAAAGCCCATAAACATCCAAAACAGATAATATAATAGCATGAATACTTCATAAATTATACGTTGGAGACGTATCACCCGTCAGGAGCCATGAAAGTGATTAGCTGGAACTGTCAAGAGCTAGGTCGGCCTCGTACAGTTCAAGAATTAGTGTGCCTCAATAAGTCTTACAAACCCAACATTACTTTTCTTTCTGAAACAACAAAAAATAAAGATTATGTTGAGAGTTTGCAGTATCGTTTGGTATGAAAAATGTATTTATAGTTTCGGGTAAAGGCAAAGGTAGTGATTGAGCGGTATTCTGGGATGGGTGCTTCTTTGTGGAATTAAACAAATTTGGTGATCACTTTATTGACTTGTATATATGTAAGAGTGGTGGACCAAAATAGAGATGCATATTGGTTTATGGGGTACCGAAGGCGAGCCAAAGGTACATCATGTGAGAGCTGTTGAGACGAATTAAATTTCTTGGCTCTGGCCCTTGGTTTGTGGTCAGCTATTTTAATGAAGCTATGTGGCAGTATGAGCACTTTTCTCGTAATAAAAGATCGCCGAAAGTCATGGCTAATTTTTAGGAGGTTCTCTCCGAGTGCAATTTATTTGACCTGGGTTTTTGTGGAGTTTTTCGAGGCTCGACACCTATGGGATCAAAGGGAATCCCTACTACGGTTGGTGGGGCGTGGGGCTGCATAAAGAGCGGGTCGAGAAGATCAACACGGGGGGATTTTTACGTAGGTTCGGGCCGCAAACAATGCGTAATACCCTAGTCCTGCTTTGTGTGTATTTAGTGTTCTTGAGCTCTTGAACTAGATGTGGTGCATGCCCAGTCCAAAAAGACCGAATCCTTCCTCAGTACGCCTCGGGCCTCCTTTTATATGTAAAAGGGGTTGCCACAATGGCACACAGGAGGTGGAAAGTATGTACAGTGTACAAGTTTATCTCCTGACATCATAGGACAAACGCATTTGATGCGTCGCCTATGTGTCCTCTTGCTTTATCAGGGACGGCAAAGAAGCTCGTCCCGTCCGTCGTCGCCTCACCTTGCTTCAACGCGTGTACAAGCTGACGAGGCATGCAACCCACGCTGGTTGGCTGGCTGCTGAGCTGGTGCGGTGGCAGGGTCTTCACGAAGATCTGCATGCCACCACGCAGGTGCTTGGCTAGTTGGCCTAGAAGCTACATGCTGCCACGCAGGCGCTCGCCCAGTTGGCGGGCTGGCCGCCACGTCGGAACGGGTGCGGGGCAGCGAAACTCTGGCAAGTGCGGGCCTGGTTCAGCCCTGCAGATGTCCCCGGCAAGGGTCTTGTCGGGGTCTCGTGGGCGTCCCCGGCAAGGGTCTTGCCGGGGGTCTTCGTCTTCTGGTTCTCATCTAGTTTTGCAGGCCTTTGGTCTTTACAAAGATATGCATGCTACCACGCAGGTGCTCCCGAGCCTTGGTCCTGACATTGTCGATGGTGTCGGAACTCTCAGGCTGAAGGGGTGGCGGTCTTGATGGTATTGGGCAAGTTGCCCCGGCAAGGCTCTTGCCGAGGCTACGTAGGTCGCCCCGGCAAGACTCTTGCCGGGGGAAGCCCACCTTGTCCCTTTGCGCTTCATGCTTCTGGCTTGGGTGCTGCCTCGGCAGCCTTGTAGCTTTCCTCCTTCTGCGCCGCCAAGCTCCGCTGTAGGTGCAGCTACGACTGCCCGGGCACAAGTAAAGGGGTATAGAAAGGTCCCTACTTTTGTACACCGACAGGAGCCCCCAGGCCCGGGCCACACATAAGCATGAAGCGTTGTTGGGCCAGGCCCAAAACGGTGCGAGGGCACGCGTGGCAGATTTTTAACTGTGGTAACTCCTTCGCTAGTTGTGCTTCCCATGACCCGCATTGAGTGCGTGACGTGGGGGTCGTGCGTGGAGCGGTTGGAGCATGCTTGCGTCACGTCGTGTTGAATAGTAAAGAGGCGGCCCGTGTTTTCCCCATAAAAGAGAAAAACGCAGGGGCACTGCTCATTTACCATATGTGCCTTTTCCAATCTTGGAACCGTCGTTCCCCTCTTCTTCCTCAAGCACAAATCGAAGCTTTCGCCTCTGCTTGTCACCGCCGCACCCCCATTGCCCTCGGTCCCTCACCCCCCCCTCAGCCGCCATGGCGCCCAAGATGGGCAAGGGCAAGGGAGCGGCTAAGGACGTCGGGGGGAAGGAGGCGCCGGAGAGTGAGTTGGTGGAGCTTCAGACACAGCACGCCCTCTTCACCTCGACGGTCGACGCGCTCACCCTCAGGGACATGTTCAGGCCCCTGTGGGGAAGGGAGACGTCGGGGCACCCTGCCACGCGCATCGTCCCCGCCTCCTTCGCCGAGGCCGGTCCTAGCCGGTATCCCTTCTTTATTGATTATTTCTCCTACGGGCTCTGCCCCCTCGTTGAAGACATGGTCGAGGAGTCGGCCAAAAAAGAGAGCGAGGCAGTTGACCCTCCGGCCCCGGGGAGGAAACGTGTCCAGCGGCGGGCTAGCTCTGGCAAGCCGGTCCGGCCCAGCAGGACCACGCAGCGGCAGCAGGCCCAGGCGCAGCCCGCGCGCGAGATGAGGGCTGCGGCAGCGAAGAAAGTCGCGGCTGCCGCTTCTTCTTCATCCAAGCACCGCAGGACCCCATCCCCTTCTCCTCCTCCTTCGGACGACGCCCCAGAGGCCGACTTTGATCTTGGGTCCTTCAACCCAAAGAGGAAGAGGAGGCCAGCGGAGGAGGACGAGTAAGTACTTTGCCTTTCATCATTTCTGACTCTCTGCTTGTGCCGTATTTCCTTAACTTGATCCTATCTTCTCAGGGGCACGGAGACGCTGGCCCAGAGGGCGGCGAAGAGGGCCAAGGCTTCGACAGGCAATGAGCCCCCGGCGTGAGTCCGTTACTTACTCCCCATTGACTGGCATTGGGGTGTGAATTCTTGGTGCTGATCTTGGTTTTAGCCTTGCCGGCTTTGCAGGAGGTGAGCGGCAACAGGAGGAGCCGCTGAGGGCCGCCCCCGACACGCCGCCCCCATCGACCAGGCCACCCAGAGGGGCGTCCCCGGCAAGGGCATCTACCGCCAAGCCCACACACACGAGGGAAGAGGAGGCGACCTTGGGTGTCGGCGGCTCCGCCCCGGCAACAAACGCTGGCGGGGAAGGAACCACTTCTCCTCAGCTTGGCACGGGTAAGTTTCTTGCCTCCTGTCAGTGTACAAAAGGAGGGGCGCATTTTTGTACCCCTTTACCTGTGCACGGGCAGTCGGAGCCGCGCCCGCGGTCGCACCAAGCAGAACAGGGGAGGTGAGCTGAGGGAGTTCTGGATTAGGGGGTCTTCGGGCATCCGGACTATATCCTTTGGCTGGATTGTTGGACTATGAAGATACAAGATTGACGATTTCATCTCGTGTCCGGATAGGACTTTCCTTGGCGTGGAAGGCAAGCTTGGCAATATGGATATGTATATCTCCTCCCTTGTAACCGACTTTGTGTAACCCTAGCCCCCTCCGGTATCTATATAAACCGGAGGGTTTTGTCCGTAGGACAACAACAATCATACCATAGGCTAGCTTCTAGGGTTTAGTTCTACGATCTCGTGGTAGATCAACTCTTGTAATACTCATATCATCAAGATCAATCAAGCAGGAAGTAGGGTATTACCTCCATCAAGAGGGCCCGAACCTGGGTAAACATTGTGTCCCCCGCCTCCTGTTACCATCCGCCTTAGACGCACAGTTCGGGACCCCCTACCCGAGATCCGCCGGTTTTGACACCAAGATTGGTGCTTTCATTGAGAGTTCCACTATGCCGTCACCGTAAGGCTTGATGGCTCCTTCAATCATCGGTAATGATGCGGTCCAGGGTGAGATTTTCCTCCCCGGACAGATCTTTGTATTCGGCGGCTTCGCCCTACGGGCCAACTCGCTTGGCCATCTGGAGCAGATCGAGAGCTACGCCCCTGGCCACCAGGTCAGGTTTGGAAACTTGAACTACACTGCCGACATCCACAGAGACTTGATCTTCGACGGATTCGAGACCATGCCTAGTGTGCCGCACGATCACGACGAGCATGGTTTAGCTCTGCCGTCGGACAATGTTCGGGAGATCACACCTGCAGCTACTCCGGCCTTCAATCCGGAGAAAATTGAGCCATCCTAGGACGGGTGGATAGACCCCGCCATGGAGGCCGCACTCTCAGTGGTGATAGAGCCGGATACTGACTTCACCCCTTACGAGCCGTGTTGCGAACGCTGGATTCGTCTCCGACCCGCGGACTCGAGCCGCTTTGCATCCGTGCCTGTCGAATCCGATTGGGCGCCCGATCATGGAGTTTACCTCCGCGGATATCTTTCGGCTTTTCGCCCTTGACGGCGTGCTAAATTTGTTAAGTCTCTCTCCTTGTCGGGAGAACCTTGGCTGAACTATGTCCGGCTAGAATGGGATGCGGACGACGAAGAAATTCGCTTCCACCCACCACCCACTTAGTAGCCAGCATCGGCGATTTAACCGACATGCTCGACTTGACTTGGAGACATCGGCGGTATGGACGACGATGCGAGGAGCGAAGCAGGAACCACATACAGTACTGGACTGCCACCTCATCATATGATATATATATGGTGGATACCCCCAAAGAAGGCAATGGCGACAAGACAGCGGAGGATGACCCCTTGAAGAAGCAACCCAAGGACCGACGTCAGTGACGCCGCTCTAAGTCCCGCCACAGCGAAAGTAGTGATACCGGCACAAGAGATAGTAGCACTCCGGATAGTGCCGAAGACGACAACAATCCCCTCCAGCACGATTTAAAGTGGGAGGGTGAACAAACTAGCCCTCGAGCGGCAGACGGATGGAGCGGGGATGACAATTACATGCCTCTCTCGGAAGGCGAGGTGAGCCTCGGCGACGAAGAATTTATCGTGCCTAAGGATCCCATCGGCAGGAGCACTTCAAGCGCCCGGCTTATAGCCACGACAAATAGCTGAAGAAAAAGCAACAACGACGAGCTGATCAAGATTTGCTAGCGAGACGGATGGACGAAGTCCTTGCGGCGAGGAATATGAACTCGACGCCCTCAAAGTTATCAAAGCGCAGGTCGCTACCCGACTCGAGGAGGAAGCATTGAAACCTACTTCACCAGCGTGCGATCGGTGACCGGCCACCTCGTGGCGAGACAGAAGGCGTTCAGCTGAAGTTCAGCCTGCACCCGCCGCCACTCAAACAAAAATACCAAGGCCGGGAAACCGCGGGACCTGCGAGGGCGTATTGGAAGCAGGGCAAAACATGCAAGATCAATATCACGGGTCCGCGGCGCGCACCAGCGGGGCGATGGTGTCACACGGATACACTAAAAGTAAATCCGACCGGGCCGAATACAGCAGACAAAACTCATATGAACTGCGTCGTGATATAGCCCTGCATAGAGGCGCCGCACACCCCCCTATGCTTCACTGATGAAGTTATGGATCACGAATTCCCAGAGGGTTTTTAACCCGTAAATATCGAATTGTATGATGGTACAGCAGATCCCGTGGTATGGATTGAGGATTTCCTCCTCCACATCCACATGGCTCGCGGCGATGATCTACATGCCATCAAGTACCTCCCACTAAAACTCAAAGGACCAGCTCGACATTGGCTGAATAGCTTGCCAGCAGACTCTGTCAGCAGTTGGGAGGATTTGGAAGATGCATTCCTTGACAACTTCGGGGCACTTATGTGCGACCACCGGATGCTGATGACTTGAGCCATATAACTCAGCAGACAGGGGAATCGGCCAGGCAATTCTGGACATGGTTCCTAACTAAGAAAAACCAAATTGTTGAATGTCCGGATGCTGAGGCCTTAGCGGCATTCAAGCATAACATCCATGATGAGTGGCTCGCCCGGCACCTCGGCCAGGAGAAGCCGAAGTCTATGGCAGTCCTCACGACACTCATGACCCGCTTTTGCGCGGGCGAGGATAGCTGGCTGGCTCGCAGCAACAACACATCAGGAATCCGGGCACTTCAGATACTAAAGATGCTAACGGCGGACCACGTCATAATAGACACAAGCGCGCAACAGCGGCGATAATCTTTGAAGATCTGACGGTCAATGCGGATTGAGCTCTAGATCGGTCGGAAGAAAAAGCCATTCGAAAGAAGTACTCCAGGCCCTTCTAATTTGGATCGTATACTTGATCACTCGTGTCAAATCCACGGCACCCCCGATAAGCCAACCAATCACACCAACAGAGAATGCTGGGTGTTCAAGCAGGCCGGCAAGTTGAATGCGAAAACAAGGACAAGGGGCTGCATAGTGATGGCGAGGAGGATCCCGACCGCCCGAACGGGAGGAAGAAGAGTTCCCCCACAAGTGAAGGCGGTGAACATGATATCGCAACCCACATTCCCAAGAGAGAGCGGATCGTGCACTAAAGGGCGTCTATGCGATGGAGCACTGTCGCCCCAAAGTTCAATCCATGGTCCTCTTGTCCGATCACCTTTGATCGCAGGGACCACCCCACTAGTGCCCGTCATGGAGGATCCGCCGCATTGGCCTAGACCCCATCATTGACGGATTTCACCTCATTCGAGTCCTCATGGACGGCGGCAGCAGCCTGAACCTGCTCTATCAGGATACAGTGCGCACAATGGGTATAGATCCCTCGAGGATCAAACCCACCAAAACCACCTTTAAGGGTGTCATTCCAGGTGTAGAGGCCATTGCACGGGCTCAATCACACTGGAAGTGGTCTTTGGATCTCCGGACAACTTCCGAAGCGAGGAGTTAATCTTCGATATAGTCCCGTTCATGATGGCTATCACGCCTTTGCTTCGGGCGAACCACATTGCAAAATTCAATGCGGTACCGCGTACGTATACCTCAAGCTCAAGATGCGAGGACCTAGGGGGTCATAATAATCAATGGAAACACGAGCGCTCGCTGCGCGGAGGAGCACACTGCGGCCCTCGCGGCGAGAGGCACAAAGCAGCCTTTTAAGGCAAACCGCCAAGTCGGCGATAAAGCCCCGGACACCTTCAAGCGAGTCCGGAGTAACTCTGACGAGGATCGCCTTGCGTTCGAGCTCGCCTAACAATTCGGCCCCGTCCGGTCGATCAAGCGGCGAAATCCGTGCCGCATGTACATAATTACATGCTTGAAAATACCATGGGCATGGGCGGGGCACGATCGAGGAGCACGTCCGCAATGCGACTCAACCGCCCTAGGGATGCATACCTTTATCATTTTTTCTCTTTCGGGACCTTACTTTACGGAAGACCTTTCGGCGATATGATTGCGGACACATTCTGAAGGAACAACCAAGGAGGCAAGAAGCTAAGTCGCACAAGGGAACCCCCAGGTGGTCTCTAATAACAATCGACATACCCATTTTTAATACCCATACGTAGCTTATCCTTGGATAGGACATGTCAAATAGTCCTATTTTTTGCTTATTGCACTACTTGTATCAGTACGCTTCGACATATTATTTAAATAACAATGCATAGCATTAGTCTATCATTGCATTACCCTTCTTTTTTCTTGTCTGTTTATTTACGACAATTCGCACCCGTACATTCTAGTACGACCATTCTGTGAGGGCTTCGTATACCCCATGTCTGGCGTGAGAAGTCCGAACACTTTCGACGGTGCAGCACCGAACTTATAGCATTATATGCATCAGCTCGAATCATGTCTTGGGTCGATAGTTGGGATAGCCGGCTGCCATGTTTTGGTACCTTATGTTACGCTATATCGGCTAAGGTAGCGGCTGGGAGAACTCTTGCGGTTGTGTCCGATTCTTTCGGACGAGCACCTCGATGAAAAGCAGCCATTTGTCATGATAAAGCGAGAGTTGGTAAGCTGTTGAGAGGTCTCAAGTCCTTAAAGACTTTTTTCGCTTGGGCGAGTCGGCCTTGCCCGACTTAGGCGTATATAGCGCCCCAAATTGACCTTCGAATACTAGGGAGCTTCGTAAAATTTAAAATTGTAGACTTCTATGGCTAAGTGAGAGTGATAAAGCCTTATAGTCCGATTATGCGGTTCGTTGTCTTTGAACACCTCCCTCGAAGGACCCAAAAATGGGAAAAAGAGTGCTCAGATTTATCCTGAACACCTCAGTGCTAGTTACATGAGGGCAAAAGCCGACGGTAGCCAACTCTCAGATTTTATAAAGGCGCCTGAGAAGGTAATATTTTAAATTCACAAGCGTTGCATAAGCGCCAAATGAACTTCGTTTTCATATTACGAGAATCACATGAGTACATTCATTCAAATATTACATCCTTAGAACATTCACTGTGCCCAAAGCGGGCACCCTTTAGGACAACTTGTCATAATACATCTCGGCGGCGATGCTCCTTGCCCTCCGTGGCCCTCCTTCACCGGCTTCACGGCGACCAAGCGTAATGCACCTTCGCTTGGGCAAAAGCCTACGCGCACCCTCGATCTTGAGACGAACCGCTTTATAACTTCAAGCCGTGGGCAAGCATCTACAAGCCGCCTCACCAGACCAAAGTAGCTATCAGACAAGGGATCGCCAGGCCACATCCGGACTATAAGACCCTTCATGGCCTGTTCGGCCGCCTTGTGGAGCTCGACTAGTTGCTTCAGCTGGTCGCTCAAGGGCATCGGGTGTTCGGTCCTAGTATATTGAGACCAGAACAACTTCTCCGTCGAGCTCCCCTCCTCAGCCCGGTAAAACCCCGCGGCATCCAACACACTGCGGGGAAGATCTACGAACGCTCCTGGAGAGCTCCGAACTCAGGTAAGTAAAAGGAAAGTTTCCTTCACATGCTTGCTTTGCATAATGAATGCCTTACCCACTGCTACCTTCTTAACCGCCTCAATCTCCTAGAGGGCCTTGTGGGCTTCAACCTTGGCGTTTTGTGCGCTTTCGAGGGCCTTCGCAAGCTCGGACTCTCGCGTCTTAGAATCAAGCTCCAAGGACTCGTGTTTTTGGCGAGCACAGGCTCTTCTGCACCTCGCCTACCCGGGCTTCTTGCTTTTCTCGCTTGATGCGCTCCTTGGCCGCTTTGTCTTTGGCCTCGGACAGCGCCTTCTTCAGGGTCGCCACTTTGGTCATGGCCCCTGGCAAATTCATGATGATCCTATTATTTTACAACCAAATTTCTATTTAATATATAGACAAGGTATTGCTTACCTTTGCTCTCCTCGAGCTGCCTCTTGGCAAGGCCGAGGCTCTTCCTCGGACCGCTCAAGGTCTGCTTGATCTGCGACCTCCATTGTCGTGTGGCGACGGCAGTGAAGCACTGCATATGCACATAGACATATTCTGATTAGACTCTGAGTCATTATTTGATCCTCTATTCGGTCTTTCTTGTGAGCATAAGCGAGCATCGGGGCTCTGTCTATGCGGTAATATTTTCCTATATTTTGATTACTTACCTGAAAGCCTGTTAGGAGGCTGGCACAAGCTTCAGTTAGTCCGTTTTTGGCGGACTGAACCTTCTCGATCACCGCACTCATGATAGTGTGAAGCTCTTCGTCGATGGAAGCGTCACGAAGCGCTTCCAGCAAGTTATCCGGTGCCTCTGGATGGACAGAGGCCATCGGCACGGGCGCCTTTCCCCTCTTAGCGAAGTGCGCTGCGAGTCGGAACAAGCTGGAGGTTCGGTGCGGTGTTCAGGCTGGGGCGAACTTGGAGCCCATGGGAGTCTTGCTCCCTTTGCGCCCAGGGTCCGGAAGGTCGCCTCGAGGTGCCTCCAGGACTACCTCCCCTCGGCTCGGTGCCCTTTGATACAACACCTCGACATTGTCCATAGGGGCGAGGGTGGGCGTTCGGAAGTGAATCATTATTCATATCCGGCGGGTCAAGAACCATCCGATGAAGATCGTCGATATGGGCTCGGGGCGGACTGCATAATCATGTTGGCGTATAGAAAGTAGTGCAATAAAACATACCATGAATTACTATGGTATCTAGATACTACGACTTCCCGAGGCTTGTCCTGGTAACCACTCGTCGCTTGCTGTGGCGGCCGTGCGTGAAACAATCCGGAAGGAGGTCCTTCCTTCTTGGACCCCGGTCTCCCCGTTGGGGTGGCCTTCCTTTTCTTGTCTCCCCGGCTGGGAAGGCTTTCCTCTTCCTCCTCCTCGTTTCGTGGGAGAGTGCGCCTCGAGTTATCGGACTGATGAGTCCGATATAACTTGGTAGCGGAGACCCTTTCGGGTCCCGTGGCCTTCTTCTTGGCCTTCTTCACGGCACCTCGTAAGGCGCGGAACCAGCATCTCCGTTAGGAGAGCATCGCATGATCTTGAGCGAGGGGCTAAGCAATCAATCTGCTCATTGTCTCTACCCAGATCTGATTAATGGCATGGAAGCTTAGATCCGCGCATGATTAAACTTCGGGAAAATAGATATCATGTGAGATATAAAAACTTACCCGGTGGTATGGCGCTGCGCTGAGTCCATAGTCCTCGGTAAGGAGGAGGTACCTCGGCGTATGAGCAGCACCCTCGAGATGTCCTTGTGCATCGTGTCATAGACTCTTGCAGCGTCGGTGCTTGGCGGTTGAACTCCCACAAATTGAATGCCCATCGTTGACATGGTAGGATCCGGCGGAAGAGCATGACTGGACCACGTTAGCGAGCTTGATTTTCTTGCTCATCATATTTCTGATGCATTTCTGGAGACGGTCAGCTCAGCAGGAACCCCAGGATAGGCCCTTCTCTTTCCGGGAGGTGAGCGGCGTGGGGATTCGGATCGAATTTGGGGCCGCCGCCCGGTTGGTGTCATGCGGCTCGGTGATGTAGAACCACCCGATTGCCACCTTTATGGTCTCCACATAGGAGCCTTGAGCAGAGTGGCGTTGGGCATTTTTTCCACCATGGCGCCTCTGCACTCCGCTTGCTGGCCGAACACCACCTTTGTTTTAACATTGAAGGTCTTCATCCATAGGCCGAAATGTTGTTAGATGCGGAGAAAGGCCTCGCACATGATGATAAACGCCGAGATGTTGAGGATGAAGTTAGGGGTCAGATCATGGAAGTCCAGCCCGTAGTAGAACATGAGGCCGCGAACAAACGGGTGGAGGGGAAATCCCAGTCTGCGGACGAATTGGGTAAGAAAAACTACCCTCTCATGGGGTTCTGGACTAGGGACGATCTGCCCCGCATTGGACAGCCGGTGCGCGATATCCGTGGCCAGGTATCCGGCTCCCCGTAGCTTTGTGATGTCCTCCTCCATAACGGAGGATTTCATCCACTTGCCTCCCGCTCCGAACATGCTTGGAGTGGTTTGAGGAGAAAAACGTGAACTTGGGCGCTGGGGCTCGAGTGCGCAAGAACGGACAAGCTAGGAGGAAGAAGGCATAGGTGAAAAGGGTGAATCCTTGTCCCTTTGTAAGGGCGGAAGAGGCGATATGCCTCCCCACTCACCTGGTAAAATCGCTTATTCCCCAAGCACCATAATTGATGGCGCGGTTGGGTTACCCATACCCGTATTGATGAGAATCCGTGATAAGGGACACAATCTCTGCCCGACAAGGCGTGCCAAGAAACCACCTGCGATATATGCGATGGCTGGTAGCAGCAGTTCGAATAATGACCGGGTCGTGGTGTGATGCCATGCTACAGAATGTGTCAGCATATTAGATTTGTGGAAATATTATTCTCTCTACGGTGATATGTGGATCTTATTTTAAAGAGCCGGACACTATCCTTGTGCTCAAAATCTTCTATGGAGTATTCGGAGGAAGAACCCGCCTTGCGATGCGGAAGACTCTGCGCGCCGGACTCATCGTCATTGAAGCCTAGTTCGGGAGACTCTTGAGGAGTCTGGATTAGGGATCTACGGACAAGCGGACTATATCCTTTGGCGGACTGTTGGACTATGAAGATACAAGATTGAAGACTTACGTCTACGTGTCCGGATAGGACTTTCCTTGGCGTGGAAGGCAAGCTTGGCAATACGGATATGTAGATCTCGTCCCTTGTAACCGACTCTGTGTAACCCTAGCCCCATCCGGTGTCTATATAAACCGGAAGGTTTAGTCCGTAGGACAACAACAATCATACCATAGGCTAGCTTCTAGGGTTTAGCCTCTACGATCTTGTGGTAGATCAACTCTTGTAATACTCATATCATCAAGATCAATCAAGAATGAAGTAGGGTATTACCTCCATCGAGAGGGCCCGAACCTGGATAAACATTGTGTCCCCCGCCTCCTGTTACCATCCGCCTTAGACGCACAGTTTGGGACCCCCTACCCGAGATCCGCCGGTTTTGACACCGACATGAGCCAAGGTAAGACCAAAGCCCAAGATAATCAGAGCAACACCAAGGCCAAGACCACGAAGAATAGAGGGACGAAGTAGGTTCCCCCGGCAAGACCCTCGCCGGGGCAGCTCGTCCCACACCTACAGAGCGAGCCACCCTTGAGCCCACGGTCCCCAACGCCATCATCCATGTGGGGCTAGGGCTCGCGAAGGCACCTTTGTGGTGACATGCAGATCTTTGTGAAGACATATTAAAGATCAGATGAGGATTGGAAGACGACAAGATCCTTGCCGAGGAATGCCACTAGACCCCCGGCAAGGTCCTTGCCGAGGGCGACAGCAGCGGCAGCAAGACCCTCTTGGGGCCACCCGGCAAAGGCCCTCACCAGGGCGCCTTGGCAGGGGCCACCGCCGAGCCCACGCCAACAAAGCTTCCACCACCGTTCACACGCAGCTACCAGCCCAACCAGCTGGGCTGGCATCTACGTGGCAACATGCAGCTCCCAGGCCAACTCATCGAGCGCCTGCGTGGCGGCATGCAGATCTTTAATGAAGGCTCATTACCGCGCACCTCGGCTGCCTGCCTACATGGCACCACCAGCGCCTCCTTGGCGAGGCGCGTGTCAGCGTGAGGAGGAGGCGGTGGCCAGGGGCCAGGCCTCGCCCGTCCCCAATAAAGCAAGGGACACCTAAGCTACACATTAAATGCATCTTGTCACTGTGTCTGACGATAAGCTCAAGGCACTATACGCCTTTCCACCTCCTGTGTGCCACTGTGGCAACCCCTTTCGACTATAAAAGGAGGCCAATGGCATACCGGAGAAGGATTCGGCTCTTTCAAACCACGCACTCACCACATCTAGTTCGAGAGCTCAAGAACTCTCTGAAATACACCCACCAAAGTAGGACTAGGGTTTTATGCATCCTCGCGGTCGAACACAGGTAGCGATTCTTGTCTTGACTCTTGATCCCGCTCTTCTTGCAACCCTACACCCGAGCAACCGTAGTAGGGATACTTGTGATCCCATAGGTGTCATTCCACCGACATCTTTGGCCAGCGC